>JASCZW010001759.1:0-172092 GCA_034211315.2 Aedes japonicus
TTTTACGATCATGCTATGCCTTAGTTATTCAAAAGCTAAAATTTTCAACTAACCCACCCAATTATTATTAATTTCTGCTGCAATAAATCACCCATCGTAATCCTTCCGCCTCAGATCGCATTATTCGCAGGTGACCGAATAGTTGCAGATTATATTTTTTTTTTTTGCGCAAGGCTGATCATGGCGGTGAGCCCGCAAAGACGGACGAGAGAAGCTGCGCGCGCGTTTGTTTGTTTGTTTTCAGCAGCGAGGTACTTCGCGCGCTACCACTTCTCCTCCATTGCTGCTGCTTTCATCGCTTTCCAAGGGGCTATTTATGTCTGCATTTATTGCTCCTTCCGAAACACTTTAGTTATTTTTTTGAGTTACGGTGCCTTTAAACTGTGGCAACTCGAAGCAACATAAGACTTGGGGCCACGCTATGTGCAACCCAAAGCAACAATGTTTTCAAAACTAGACCACAAACCGCTTGGAACTAATGTTGCCTTCTGATGTTGCCACGAGTTGCTTTTGTATAAACGCACCTTTAGTGGATACCTCACCTCAATCTCTTTTGCTACTAACTCTGGTGTGTGAGCTTGTGTTTACATCGAGATGATGATCATCGCACGTTTAGATTCCTAATCCGGTCGGATGGTTGACTAGAGCAGCAGATGGATGGTTGGTTGATTTGTCGTCATCTTCTTGGATGGGTCATTTTATGGCAGGCTTTTAGTTCAGGTTGTAAAGTTTTATGAAGCTTTGGCAACAAGAGTTACACGCTGGTTATCAGACTGTTGGGATTCAGAACAAGTGTCATGGTCATCAGATAGGAGATAAAAAGGCTTCTCAATGCGGATATGTAAAAAGGGAGATGGAACGTTGTATATAAATGTAAGTCAAGTGGCACACAATAAATTACTGACATAGCTTATAACATATCACAATTTACTCATTTCCAATTCACCACTTAGTGTTTTAGAGTACCATCTTTGCATTAGGATACGTTATAGGGTACGCTTTTCCGCGCACATTGTTTTGCACTATTGGACAAGCAAACCAAGGTTTTTTTTTTAAATTCAGCAGTATTTCAAACAAAATTATAATGATGACAAAAGCAACAACTATGAGCAGACACGCCCTCGTGTCAGGTCTCTAACAAGACATTGCCACCCACTTTCCACTTGCAATTTTTGGGTTGTCTTCGAATTATATTAGAGCATTCCCAGCCAGAATAGAAAATCGGTTGGACCCTACACTCTGCGTTCTGAATGAAATTTTGTCCATATGTTGGTTTCTACCCGAAATTACGTTTTTCATTTAAAAAATCCTAAATTATCTTGGACTAATCTTCTATAAGGGCGTATTTGAAATGTGGATTTTATTTTTTCAAACAGAATTTTTCCCAAACGGCTCATCTGATCAAAATGTCGTCATAAAAAAAGTTGTAGGTTGGGAGCGACCCCGGCGTATTCGTTAACATCCATACCTCTCACGTTTAAGTCACGAGTTCGAATCTCACCCCGGAGAAGTTACTGAAAATGCCCAAAAGTGGTGTTTGACTGACAACGACGGGAGATGAACCAGCCCGAGGCTGAAAATCTCGATAATCAAGACAAAAAAAAAGTTGTAGGTAATGAAGTGTTTTTGAAAAAAAATACACTGAAACTAAAAAAATTAAATTTATGTTTGAAAACCATAAAACGTTGATTTTCTCAGCGGACCCTCCTTTGATCCTCCTTTTTTTATTTTTTTTAAACAGAGCTGAAGTAATGTCCGTGAAGTTGGCGAAGAGTTTAAGATAGTTATTTTTAAATTTTTGTTTTGTTTTTATATATATTTAAATTTTTTTTAAAGTTGGATATGATTATTTTGTGATTAAAATCTATTAAAAATAGATTAAACGCATTACTTTTTAATTCGAAAGAACAGAAAATCTTTTTCGTAAGCCAAGCCGTTCTAAAGTTATTGCGAATTTTAATTCATGTTTTTGAAACTTCATTGGCCCTTTTTGATTGTTAGTCGTGATGTGCACAACAAAATGTATTTCTCATACACTCAAAAAAATCGACACGTCACATCCACGTGAAACGCACGTAATTTTCGTCCACTGCCAAAACCAGTAATAAACACGTGGAATTCACGTAAGAGCTACGTGATTTCCACGTAAATCCACATTCTACGTAAAAATCATGTAATTGTTACGTGATTTTTCACGTACAACTCACTGGCACGTAATTTTCACCTGATTTTACTGAAGAAGATTTGGTTACGTGTTCAGGTGAAAGTTACGTGAAATTTCACGTGGAAATAACGTGACGATTTTTTGAGTGTAATAGATTATAGAAAAACAGGTAATTTTTTCTCCAACACGGAGGCAGTCAGACTTATCCGTTTCTGTTTGGACGCGATTCAAAAGAATCAAGTTAATGCTTTTGGATATGAGTGTGTTTCGGATTGTTTTGTGTAGGGAGAGAAGAACCAGTATTTCTTACAATGTTGTTTTTTCTCAATTTTCATTAAATTTAGTGCATTTCAGATTATTTGAATAAACTAAATATGTTGGGTGCATCATTAGAATTTGAAAATACCTTAACTGCAATTTGGTTATTTGGAACTGGAATGTAAGAATTATATTATTGAGTTCCAGGAATTGGTTTTACTTTGTTAAAAATCGGATCGAAGTCCCTTTCGACCTCTTTTTATTCATCCGTGGAAATTTCAATAATTAAACTTCTTCTTCAAAATAACTCTCCTTTGTTGCCGGTGTCTGATTTTTAAATTGTGGCCCGTCCCCTATTGTTGAATTTGTTTTGTTCTGCATTTTCGTGATTCTCTTCTTTCTTGGCAACTCGAATTGCCAAACTTCGCCTAATCTTCGCCCTAATGAAAAAAAACCCTAGAATTATTTTCCAACGCGTTATATTATCACCATCCTTTTCAGGACAATCAATTGACTTTAACAGTAAAAGGGCATTTGTTTGAGTAAAATTTTCATAGTTTAAACTATGCCACCATTGAATAGCATAACCCAGAAAGAAAGGCGTCAAGAAAATAAAATATGAAGCAAAATTTATAAGAGGGGACCGGTTAAAGTAGAATAATAATTCAGTGCCAATATTAGACTAGAGCGAATCTGCTTTTGTATACAATGGCTTTCGTAGTTATTTTCTTTTGAACAGAAGGTAACACATAAAGGGCGATACGGTCAAAATTTGGTCAATATCAACTTGACGTATTTCTTTCAATTTTGCATTTACCTGAACAAACCTGCAAACCTGAACACCCCTCATTTTGAAGGTGTGTGTGTGTAGAATGTTGCTCCTATTTTGATTTTGGAATTCACTCTTCAGTTGTCAAAATGCCGTCCAAGCAAGAAGAGCAGCGTATCAAAATTTTGCTCGCGCATCGCGAAAATCCGAGCTACTCGCACGCAAAGTTGGCAAAATCGCTAAAAGTTGCCAAATCAACCGTTACAAATGTAATTAAAGTGTTTGGGGAACGTTTGTCGACAGCCAGGAAGTCTGGATCGGGGGGAAATCGAAAACCGGAAGCCGCTGAGACGACAAAGAGAGTTGCCGGTAGTTTCAAGCGAAACCCTAACCTATCTCTCCGAGATGCCGCAAATAAGCTGGGTGTATCGTCTACAACCGTGCATCGAGCCAAAAACGAGCCGGACTATCGACTTACAAGAAGGTAGTGACTCCAAATCGCGATGATAAACAAAATACGACGGCCAAAGCGCGATCCCGGAGGCTGTACACGACGATGCTGACGAAGTTTGACTGCGTGGTAATGGACGACGAAACCTACGTCAAAGCCGACTACAAGCAGCTTCCGGACAGGAGTTTTATACGGCAAAAGGAAGTGGAAAGGTAGCAGATATTTTCAAGCACACGAAACTGTCAAAGTTCGCAAAGAAATATCTGGTTTGGCAAGCCATCTGTACCTGTGGCTTGAAAAGCAGCATTTTCATAGCTTCCGGGACCGTCAACCAAGAAATTTACGTGAAAGAGTGTTTGAATAAACGTCTGCTGCCTTTCCTGAAGAAACACGGTTGTTCCGTACTGTTTTGGCCGGATTTGGCATCTTGCCATTACGGTAAAAAGGCCATGGAGTGGTACGCCGCCAACAACGTGCACGTGGTTCCCAAGGACAAGAACCCTCCCAACACGCCAGAGCTCCGCCCAATTGAGAAATACTGGGCTATTGTCAAGCGGAACCTAAAGAAGACCAAAAAAACTGCTAAGGACGAGCAGCAGTTCAAGGCAAACTGGCTTTCTGCGGCGAAGAAGGTGGACAAGGTGGCTGTACAAAATCTGATGGCAGGGGTCAAGCGTAAGGCCCGGCAATTCGGATTTGGAAAAGCGGAAGCCTAACTGAATATTTTTCCTGAATTTTATACTAATTGAACTTGAAAAAGAAATTTAATTTGATTTTTTAAATAAACGATTTCACCGATTTACACGCGTTTTCCCTTGACCAAATTTTGACCGTATCACCCTTTACAAATTAAGCACTCTTTAAGGAAGAGGAGCTTTATCTCTATCCGCTGATATATTCAATTTGAAGGAATTATATTCTACTTTCGATAAATTAGCAAATGAAATGTTTGTTTACAAAAGCAGATACGCCCTAATTAAATGTTGGCGCTGAATTGTTTCATTGGATCTTCTTACTTTTACAATGCTTTGATTTTCTGTGAGCATAAAACAAAAGAGTGATAAGTTTCATTGTCCAGTTTGACTACTACGTTCTCAAAAAAAGGTCTCAGCACAGGCAATCGTAGTACATTGTGAAGTCTTGCAAGCGGAAGCGCGAGGCTATTGAGAAACAACAAAAATAGATATTTGATAGATATTAAGTTGTATAATATATACTACAAAATACTCAAATTACCTAGTTCAATAATCATCAACTATATGTGTTATGGTATGTATTCATTATTTGAACAATACCATTATTACTATACACCAACTTGGTCCTACGAGAATTTTGCGGTTATATTCCTGATATAACCCACCTCTATTTTTTTCTATAACACCATATGTCATGTTTCTAGTCTCTAAACCATACTTCTTCGATTTAAGTCGAAGTTTACAACACTTGAAAGTATTATCCATGATTGAAAATAAACTGGCTTGTTTAACTTGAGAAGATATGAAAGATAAACTTAATTGATGAGGTAAAGAACTCCCCAATATACAGCACTTTGTTGACTTTGTACCTATCTTAGTTTCAAATGAATGGCAGACTCCATTGTTTTGAAATGTACCAACAAGAAATTTGTCCCAAACACGGGAATAAATAAAACAATGTTACAACAAAATTTCCTTCCAATAAAATTTGCAATAACTTCAGAACGGCTGGGTTTATGAAAAAAAATGTGTGTGCTTTTTTATTGTAACGAAATACGTAGAGTCTATTTTTGGTAAAGTTATTAAAAACACGCGATTTCACGAAATTTAAAAAATCTATAAAAACTTAAAAAAATAGAGAACTGAGCGCCTGAAACTCCTCACCAGTATTTAGGGTATAACATCAAATTAAAAAAAAATACCGTTTTATGTTTCTTAAGCACGAATTCATTTATTTTTAGTTTCAGTGTATTTTTTTTCTTGACGAACACTTCTGGACAAAATCGTCAAAAGGTCGAAAGTAACAATTGTAAACAATGACTTAAAACGTGAATTTCCTGGAAATGACAGGTAACATCTATATCTACTACCGACGGGAAGATAATTACTCCCTGTATCATGTTCTGGTGTTTCTTGTTACTTTCGAGCTTTTGACTATTTTTTTTAGACTTGATGACCTACAACTTCCTCTCACACAACATTTTGATCAGAATAATCGTTCACATTTGTTATGAAAAAATAAAATTCATATTTTACAGAATTAATTAGTCCAGGAAATTTTAAGATTTTTATTTTGTAAAAATATTATCTTGGGCAGAAACTTACATATGGACAAAATATCATTAAAACCAGAAACTTTCGAAACAAAATCAATATTTTTCAAGTGTTTCTGGCTGGAATTGCTCCATATAAAATCCATCTCTCTCGCTGATTTTTGTTAGATGATTACTCCCTTAGTGTCTCGTGGAGTGCTCTTAGATTTTTCGGTCTTCTTTTTGCTTGCTGTTTATAGCGGAAGCTACTCAATACTACTGAAACCGTCTACTCGCTATATCAAAACACTGTAACACGAAATTTAAGTTCAAAGCGCTACAACCAGCCGCATCATAAAGGTAGAAATTGGAAGACCAATAAAGAATCACTTTTCAATGGTGTTTCGTTGTATTTCCTCGATTTTATAAAAGATTTTTTTAACTACTCTTCCTGTGTCTATTAAAATATCGATTTTAATAGACATAGATTTTTTATAGATTTTTTCCTTTTTAGAAAAACAACCGCATCGGCATATTTTTTTGAAACACTCTAGGCCTACTATTGGACCATACGTGTGTGTGGCATGCCAGTTGATCTTTTGATCGCGTTGTACCTTTACCCTCAGCTTTCTTGCATTTCGAACGACCACGTTTGAGCGCGCACTACTGGTAAGGCACCTAAAAGAGCTGCTGTTTCTTCCACATGCCGCCGGCTGGGAGCATCGCAAGCCCGAGCAAGGTGGCAATAGTTTCAAGAGGAAGGCGAGGCTTTTCTGCGATCTGCGCGACTTAACAGCACTCTACAAGGTGTGCAATGTGCGCTTTGAGAGTTCTGTTGCATGAGAGGAAAGGGCTGCGGTGGTTGTGGATTGAATTGAAATAATTTTGATTAATTGCTGATTCAGCGAAATGCAATTAACGATAAATACGGTAGGGAAAGGTGGAATTATTGACCTTTCGAGGCTCGTTATCATTCCACGCTGTTGTCTTGAAAAGGGGCAGGATTTATTGGCACGTACGTACAGGGGAAGTGGATCCTCTGTGCATGTCGAAAAGCTTCTAGAAGGAGGGAAGACAGGGGGCAATGTTTTCTGCGGAATAAGACGATTGAACTAATAACCGCTCGAATAAGTCATCATTGAAGCATGGTCGTTACATGGAAAATAATATTCTCGCTCTAAGCATGAACACTACCCGTGTGAATCAGGGCCAATTGCGCGTATTAAATAAATTATAGAAAATCCCCATCGGAACCGTTCGTACGTACATAATAGTCCTACCGCTTTTCCCTTCGTGTAAAACCAAATAAAGGGCTAATAAGTTAGCCAAAAAAAATCGGATAAATTTCAGCGCCTCTAATGAGCTACCCAATTTCCGTGGTTGAACTTTTCGAAAATTATACCTAACAAATAACAGTTAATTCGATTTCCCTTCTGGCCCGGCACAAAAAGAACCGTACCGAATCACTTCCTCCCGGTCCGTGGTAGCGGCAGCGGCGATCAAATTCAGCTCACTGTTTTCCCATAGCGCACTCAAACTCCCAGATCGATTGGCGGATCGTCCAACTGACCGGATCACGAAGCGGCGGCACAACCGAAACAACCTCACGCGTGTTGAGATGACGGATAATATTTTAATCAATTTTTCAATTAATTTCACCCCATCCAAACCAAACGGCAGCAGCACCCAAAGTACCGGATGGCAAACAAACCCAGCGAAAAGCAGCAACAGCAGGCAATGAACCGGGCCGGGTCGGAAGATCCGCGAGCGAATACCTTCTCCCCGGCCGGCCAGCCACTGAGGAAAAGCTAATCGAACTTTCACAGTACGTGGCCGTTTAAGTGGAAGCCCGGCCGATTGGTAATTGTGCGAACAATATGGAATTCCACCAGCACGCCGCTGTGCGATCGCGACCGAGTGGGAAATGCCAAGGTGCAATAACTGGAAACGAGGAGAACAACCGTTTGACGGCGCGCGGTACTACACTGAAGCCCAGAGGCAATCGGCACTGTTTCAGGTGAGGTTCTAGATGATATAATTTTCACAGGGTGGCAGATGAGTTGTTAGAATGGGGCGATTTTCGTGAATTTCGTTGGCATATTGACTGCAAAACAAGCACAACTAAGACATTTTTGTTTATTTTGAATAGATGCAAATGTTTCCGTTCATAACTGCGAAACGACATCGTACAATATAGTGGCAATCAGTGATCAGTGTAACGAAAACATTATGAAACTCATTGAATGAAAATTGCTGCATATTGGATAACTTCACATATTCAAATCAACACCAACTTTTGAACTATTGGACCTAAGCTCCAACTCCAATAGAGGAAATCTTTACTTTACTTACCCTCATATGTAACTCCTAAGATTTATTCGAACCCAATTTCAAATCTGAACAGTTGCTAAGATATTCTTTTCTAAATTTAGAATCTAGTTTCCAAATAAGAATAAACTATCATAGTGGTAACATCATTAAAACCTGGGACACTATAAAGGATGTATTGGGTAATAAGCCAAAACAAACACAGACGATCACGCATACTGGTGTAGCTGGTGAGGATAAACAGCGGATTGTCGAAGAAGCAAAACAATATTTTGCTACTGTTGGAAAGTGTCTTGCGGACAAAATACCCTACACCGCAATCCAGCCAATCCGGGAACAAACCACTGCGACGTTGAACTTGGAAACAGTTTCTACAAACGATATAAAAAGAACAATTGCCGAACTTCGTCTGTGTCAATCAACAGGGTTTGACCAAGTACAGACAAAAATATTTAAGTCAGCCACCGATGAAATAGTAGAAGGCGTAACGGATGTAATCAACTCGTCAATTTTGCAGTCATGTGTACCGGCGGACCTGAAGATATCCAAGGTTGTGGCTATCCCTAAGACATCGATGGCGAAGGAGTTTTATGATTATCGTCCCATTAGCATACCATGTGTCACCGATCAAATCCCGCAGAAAGTAATCAACAAACAACTAGTCGACCATCTAGAACGTCATGGCCTTATTTTTTCCAGGCAGTACGGATTTCGACCGAAATCAAACACACAAACTGCGCTGTTCGACGTTGTGTCGGAAATCCAAATGCACTGCGATAAGAAGAAACAAGTGGCTGCAGTCTTTCTCGACCTGAGCAAAGCATTCGACACTTGTGATAGAAAGGTGTTAATACGGCGATTGAGTGAGTTGGGTGTGAAAGGTCGACCAATGCAGTGGTTCCAAAGTTTTCTAGAACACCGATCGCAGTTCGTTCAAGATAATTCTTTTAGTAGTGCAATACGATGTGTCGAGTATGGGATAGTCCAAGGAAGTACACTAGGACCAACCTTGTTTAACTGCTATGTAAACAACCTGAAAGATGTTCCCCTGCGTGGAACATTGTTTATGTATGCTGATGATATAGTGCTGGTTAACGAAGGAATTTCTTGTGAACAACTTCAACAAGCCATCAATGATGATCTTTGTATGTTACGAGATTGGATGAATCTGCATAAGCTCACAGTAAATATAGCCAAAACAAAGTACATGCTGTTCAATGTACCCAAGTGCTTTATGTTGGACATCTGTTACGACAACCATCCTATAGAACGTGTGAATGTATTTAAATATTTGGGTGTGTGGCTGGACAGTGAACTTAAGTGGACTGACCATATCACTAAACTGAGTGCTAAACTGGCACAAATAGCAGGTGTATTCAAGAGAATATGTATATTGGTTCCGATGGATACTAAGCGAAACTTGTACTACACACTGTTTCACAGCCACCTAGTGTATGGTATACTAATTTGGGGAACAGCAAACAAAACAGCATTAAAATCTCTGCAAGTTATCCAGAACAAAGCAATCAAAAACCTTTTTGGATACTCTCCGAGAACATCGACAGCGTTCATTCACACTGAGCATCGCCTCACTGACAGTAGAGAACGTGTATACTACAACTGCTTGCATGCATATACATCAAATACTCCAAAATTCTGTCCACACTAACACGGTGCTGAACAGAGTTTCAGAACGACATCAACATCATATCAGAAGCAGCGATAACCTATCTACTAGTAGAAGCAACACCTGGAAGTATGTATGTATGGTAGCCACCATCCCCTCTAGCCCTTGGCTTGGATGCAGCTCCACTTAACAGCAAGATCAAATTGGGCCACCGATCTGAATTCGCACTATCGCTGTATGAAGGGCCAAAACGGAGGGGTGGACCCGTAAGCAGAGACACTTACACGAAATCCACAGGAAATTAAGAATCTCCTTCCAACGATATGATCCAACAAATCGAATAACACAATTCGCAATACTCATTAAGCTTTCTACAGGATGGCTTGTTAAGAAGGGCGCGTCACTCTCCCTGAAACTGTTGGAGTAGAACTCGCAGCACCACACTCGAATCGGTAGGATAAAAAATGATACTGTTTGTTCCCTCCTCAGACTCAGGCAGTCAATCAAACCATCGTCCAGTTTCAGCTTGAATGATACCCTGGTGCTCCTCCCAACCCAGTATTTATTATATTTATATAAATATAGATGTAATGTAATAATAATATGTTATATATGATTATATAGTAGAGCAAAAATTATATAAGGATATTAAGTTAAATTATGTAATAGTTGGAGTTCACGAGCCTATGATAACCATGTTAAACTAAATTAATTAACCTGCTGAAATAATAATATTAAGGCAGTAATAATAATATGCAGCTTCGTACCACTTTGTATCACTGATGGGTGACTGTATCTCTGGAATGTGAAGGTCATCTTGTTATTCATTGAGGTATAAATATCAATAAAGCATTCAATTGTATATAAAACCATAATATTATATTATTACGTATTTAATCATGACATATAGATATATAACCTTCTGGAATGAAGAGCATTTATTAATTTTGATTATTATTTGATATAATGTAATAAAATAATTATACCGGCCGGATCACCAAACTGAAGCAATTAAAATTTTATTAATTATTTTATTACTTCTTCCATAATATTATATTTATGATATGCAATTAATAATGATGAACAGCTGTGTTCCTCTGAACCGCTCAAATAGTAGTTGATGATCGTGTACTGAAATGTTAAGGTCATATTACGTCATTTAATGGAAAATATAATGAAGGAATTAAAGGTTGAGTGGTCGAGAGAGTCGTCAACATTTCTATTAATGAAAATATGCTAGAGCTTGTAAAAAACATGCATCATATAATAACACATACTAGTATCTACACATCTATATATACATCCATTGCTACTTTCGAGAAGGCCACTCCGACGGTGCTAGATACAGCTGAAAATTGATCCCCATTCTTACTGCTGCTTCTACCAGAAGATGATCATCCTATAACCGCAAGACCTCCTCTCCCAAACTGTATGGTACCTGAGAGAAATTTACCTTTCTGGCGTAATACATGTAATGAAATATACAGAATTAGAGCTATGAATAAACAATGTCCTATAAGATAAAATATATAGTGAGTGTATATTGTAATATGAATTGAAAATTACATGTGTGCCGACTGCTGTTTTGTTGCAATTGTAGACAAACTTGCGCATCCATTATGAACCAGAAAATTTAGGCAATGTATGACCGCCATGAAAAAAAAAAAAGAATTTTAAATTTTAAATTATTTTGTAATACCTGACGACCTGGAAGACCTGAAAGATATGGAGAATGGAAAATTATGATATGATGTACCGGTCGCACCCCTCACTTCGCTATTGTCGGATTGACAACATTGCCCAGGCTACGCCAACCAGCGTCTCCATGTTTCAGCTGGCAGTCTTTTCGTGATCGATATGACTCCGTGGAGGCGTGAGGTAGGAACTTGTGAGGACCAGAGGTCGGTCGCACCCTCCTGCCAAGTTGTCAACTCACCATTTGAAGCCCAGTAGAAGCAACACCTGGAAGTTCGGTCAAAATGCAGTGTTAAATAAAGCAACAGCTCTGTATAACAACCTAAGCGAAGATTCAAAATCACTCACTGTAAATAACTTCAAATCTCGTTTGAAAAGTAGGTTATTCTCAAACCAATTTTCGATCACGTAAAAAAAATGTTTTTCTTGCCTGTTATAGTAGCCTCTATAGTTTGTTTAAGTATACGCATAGTTTTGTATGTAATAGTTTTTGTTTTTAGTTTTGAATTATAATATGCTTGAAGCCATTTCTTGTTAATTGTTAAGCTAGTCAGTCTTTATGAGCCAAAGGCTCACAGACATCATCATTTCCTTAAATAAATAAATAAATAAATAAATAAATAAATCTAAAAATGGATTTGGTATGCAAACAAAAATGAAATGTATTTTTGCTTGTTGAAATATAACTTCAGTACGGGTTGTGCAGGGGGTCACTTAAATCAATATAAAAAGCTTCCTAACGAAAGGTGTACGTGGAACAACGAGAATAACTAAACCAAAGAAGATTTTGGATGAATATCCACAGTTTACATCGGTAAATTATCAAAGGACAATTATTTGATTGACAATAAGCTATAGCAAAGTACTGAGTACTTAATAAGTAAACGAACAACACCGCCAATAACGGATATTCACCGCCAATAATGGCAAATCCGCCACAATGCACAACTCAGCAAGCCGAAAAACATTTCCTGCGCACCATTATTGCAATGGATTGATTATTATGTATCGAAAGGGAACGAATTAATTTTATTGTTTTCTTTACGATTTTTGGTACAAACTTATTGAGTTTATGCTTTATTTTAAAAGTAAAAGTGATTGGTGACCATTTGCATTGAAAAACTTCGGTTTAGCCTAAACGCAAATTAGACTCAGTTGCAATGAGCGTCAACTCAATCAAAAGAAAAAAGAAGGGGGAATTTCCCCCAGCTGGAGCGTAGTCAAACCCGTACTTCGTAAGACTCAGAACGCTTGAACGACTGGTGACAAATATAACATCTCGTGTTACGTTTGAAAATGGCCTACCTTCGTTGATCTATTCTCTTCATAGACTTTCTTGTAGGGTTATCACGGCCAAATTAACTAAGAGAACGAGAGAAGAGAGAATCTTAAATGTTATCATTCGCTTCATTCGCTTTTTTTTACTTCATAGATATACATACAGCAATTCCGTAGAAAAAAAAGATGTACGATCTCTCAGAATTTCATAATAACTGAAAATGTTGTTCCTTATCGAAAAATACTAACCCGTATTTTTATACTGTCAGGGTGACCATTTCTGCATTAGGGTGGTCCGCAGAATTCAACTTTTTTTTTAAATACATTTTGTTTTTAATTCATAAATTTTGACCACTGGGTCGATTATATCAAGTTTGTCAGGATTATATCAGTTTGTTATATGAACTTTTTTGAAAAAAAAATAAATTAAAATGCATTTATTCTTCATGATTTTAATGATTTCGAGACCAAAGATCCTTATGACAGCACAAAGTGGGAGGAAAACTCATTAAGAGTCCCCTAGTTTTTATATATTTTCTTAAAAGAGCGTCTGTCTATATATAAGGTGCGGCTCAAACAGCGTCTCTCCTGGCACCCAGCGGTTGTGTAAGGAACGCCTTATATAATTCGTAGAATTCCAAAGCATTGCGTATTAATTTTGAATTTTGTTCTTCCCTCGTGACTATGATAGTGCAAGTCCGTTTACAATTGCAGCGGGATCAGCACACATGCAGACATTACTATTATAATTGTTATTGTCATTTTATATTATAACATTCTTTCACAATATGTTTTACGCTATATCCAGTTTCGCGTTTGCATCGTTGTAAGTTTTGGCCCGCATAACTCACGTTATGTATTTGATCCGATAGGAAGGTCTTTAACGTTGTTTTTTAAATTGAATATGTACGACAAATTCCTCTAAAATACTTTTTTGTTCGTCCAAAATAATTATTTCAAAAATTCAATTGGTTATGATCCTACATTTTATATTTAACAGACATAAATAATCATTAATGGGCCCAGTAGGTTATCGGAGAATTTCCTGTCTTTTTTTCTTCTTCTTTTATTTTGGATTTTTTGAGTTTCCGTTTTTGGGCAGTAATCATCATCTTTCATCTTTCTTAACGTTTCAAGCTAACTGCTTTCGCCATTTGCTCATTGCTTGCTCTCAACTTGGTGTTCTAAATGCACTTTTACAGTTATTACTTAAGAGCTTTTGATGCCAGATACCATTTTAGCATTAGTATGATTGTGTAGCAAGTACAATTGTTCGCGAACATACGCTCCAAGTGAAGGCAGCATGCGAGCAAGAGCGTGCATCAACTATACCAACAAACGCAGCAGCGAGAGTGTGAGTGCAAATGAGCGCCCGTGAGTGCACCGACCGACCGACCGACCGACAACCGTCATCATCATCATCATCATCATCGTCTCCCGTCGCATCGTTTAGTTCGCCAGCCTGTGGGGTGATGATGGTACTACACACACGTCACGTGGGTTCTATGCACGCGTAGAATGTTCTACGCCTTTCTCGACCACGTGGCGGCTGCTATAAAAACGGGACACCTTCGCTCCCGCAGTTTAGTCTTGAATTTGAACCGTGCCGCGTGTGAACAAAACAAAAAGTGAAGAAAAGTGAAATGTAAATAGTGAAGTCCAGAGAAATAAATTAGTGCAGTAGTGAAAAGTGCTGTTCCATTGCCATCCGAAATACCATCCCCCCAAATACAGTCCAGTGCTCCGCCTTGCAGTTTCTTGTGTTCATTGCCGAACAACAATCATACCCTGTTGCCCAGGGAGTTCCTTAACGAAAAATCCCTAGACAAGACCGGGAATCGAACCCAGTTACCTTCAACATGGTGTAGTCGCGCTTTTACTGACTGAGCTAAGGAAGGACCCAGTAATCATACCCATATGAAATTTATTTCGCATTATTGTTTGCTTAAATTTTCTTAGCTATTTTGCTAGGCTGCCAGGTGATCAACTTTGTTTCATTATATCACTTTGGAATTTTCGCCATTTAAGAGCATCGTCTTTTGTTCGTCGAACATCGCAGCGGAAGCAGCAAATAGCGGCATTTCATTATTTTATGTACATTATTTAATATGTCTTTATAACATCGTACTATTTCTATCACATCATGGCCTTCACATTTTTAGGCGATTTAGGCGGTACCTGGTTTAAACTAACATGAAATAGCCCTTCAATTTATGACATCTAGCATTCCATATAGGTCCATTATATAATGCAGAAAAATACTGTGGTAGGCTTTTGCACTTTTTTTTAATGTACTTTTCATTTCCGGTTTGCAAATAAAGTTTTTATCAATCTAATCTAATGCTGTGTGACATTTGGCAAGTGTTTGATTTTACAGTTCTATCTTTATCATAACTTCATCAGAACTCACCATATCATTATATTTCATAATACTGTTTTATTGATTTCACTTTATAGATGATTTAAACAATACTTATTGTTGTTTTTTGCCCATTTGTTTTAGCTCCCTTCCAATTAAATCTGCCTTTTCCTAACTCAGCAATAACTATTAGACCAGCAAAAATAAAACCGGATTGCTGCTGTAAAATCAGTATCAAGCAGCAAAAACTGACAATGGAAACAGTAAATTAAAATTATTAAATAACAGTTTTACAAAACTTAACAAACTTTATCAGAATACCTCAAATCATGATTTTAGTGAAATTTTGTTATCGCTGAAAACGAAAGAAAACGAGCTTAAGCGCGAACCACAGAACTCTACACTTTAACAATTCACATGCAACATTTCTTGCATTTAAGGATCAACCGAATGGAGATTATGTATGATAGATACGAAGGATTGTAGTATTTTCAATTTATATAAATATATACACTATTATATAAATCATTCATGGGAATGAGAGGGACCACCAGGGTACCTGATTGAAGCACTCTGGATCGGGAGAGTGGGAATGCCAACTCCCCATTGCTAACAGTTTGTGAATAGAGGGCGGGCTCTTCTCCCCGTCCATTGGGACATCCTCATGCTAGATAGCTTGCTCTTATGACCAATTGTTCAATCTTGTTGTTGGAAGGAGGATTCATTATATCCCTGTGGATACGTATAAGGGATGTTGCCTATCGATTTACCCAACCCGTTTTTGTCCTTTCATACAATGGTATGATTAGTATAATCAGTGGTTATTTAAGCTTGATCAAGTGTAACAGAGAGAAGAGCTCATTGCTGTCGGACTTAGTTTCCGTGCTACAATGGGTGGTAGTACATATCATAAATCATAAGTACACTAGAGACCAGTACTTCTCTATTGGGCGAAGTTCTGAACATTTTGGTGGATTGTTGCTGTTTATGGCACGTATTTGACCTATTGAACCTTATACCATTCCAGGAAGGATTTCGTATAATGACAAGAGGCCATATAGGCCAAAATAAAACTGGGGAACCGTGGCTTCTGATAAACGGTAGCAACCACTTATTTGTCTCGAACACATCCTTATTGATACTGCCGGTAGATGAAACTATTAGTTTTTTGACCACAACTACATATGGCCTGCCAAATCAAATACTTCTTTGGGAATTTGGACACCTTTTTTGTCTGAAATGCTTGGCAATGGTATTCCTTTGCATTGCGGTACAAAAAGCCCGGAAGCTGTTCACAGTCTTTGAGTACGTATTTTTTTTCGTCCATTATGATACAAGAAAATAATTGCGCTTTACACGAACTTTGGTACTTAAATTTTGCTTGTCATCACGGTTGGGCACTTTTTTCACTTTGTTCGCCTTGAGTTCTTGCCTCTGCTTCACTTTTTGTACGTATGATTTTGATTTTCCTACATTGCAGGCCACATTTTGCACAAAAAATTGGGTTTTTTATTAATGGCTACCACATTTGTCCTTTTGTTGGGAGCATAATTTTCTATTTGCTCCACTTCCAACCTTCCGATCAACAGTCAAGCGGTACACAAATCACGTACCGATAGATTTGAATCTTGCTGCCGTTCGTACAAAATGCGTTGTACAACATGTTCACATTCTTGTTGCATTCAGTAAAATGGCGTCCAAACAAGTGAAAGTGCGCAAACGCATTTTGTACGAACGGCAACCAAATCCGAATTTATCAGTACGCGGTCTTGCTAAGAAACTAAAAATACCGATAAGTACCATGTTTTGTGTTTGCAAATGATTTGACCAGCGCTTGAATGTGGATCGGAAGGTTAGAAGTGGAACAAATCAATAAGTATGCTCCCGACAAACAGACAAGATGGTGGTAGCCATTATCGATTAAAATCCCAATCTTTCTGTGCAAAATGTGACTCACAAAATTGGGAAAATCATACGTACAAAAATGAAGCAGAGCCAAGGACTGAAGCCGTACAAAGATATAAAAGGTACCCAACCGTGTTGATAAGCAAATTTTCACTGCAAAAAGTCGTGTTAAGGAGCTTTTCAACAATTTATTGCCAATATTTTCTTGTATCATAATGGACGACGAAACATATGTACTCGAATACTTTTAACATCTTCTGAGTCTGGTCTTGTCTACCGCAATGGAAAGGATGCCGTTGTCGAGCATTTACGGACAAAGAAGGTGTCCACATTTTCGAAAAAGTATTTGATTTGGCAGGTCATATGTACTTTTGGTCAAAAATCTAAAAGTTTCGTCTCTATCGGCACTAGCAGAAGGTATGTGTATGGAAAAAAATGTCAACACAAGCCGTTGCTACCGTTTATCAGAAGCCACGACTTGTCATTATGCGAAATCCGTCCTAGAATGGAATAAGGTACAAGAAAAGAAATACAGCCAATCGACCAAACTGTCCAAAACTTTGCCCAATAGAGAAGTACTGGGCTCTAGCTAAACGGAAACTCTTCGAAATTAAGAAGAAAGCAAATGGTACCGATAATTTGCAAAAAAGATGGAGAATCGTCACGGCGTATCTGAGGATTCCATACGGAACCTAATAGCGGGTATACCCAAGAAAGCTCGAGAATTTTACGAAAGAAGGATTAACACCTTAATCAACTGCTTCTAATGTAGATATAACTCTATTATTGTGAAATAAACAATCGATTCTGTTGAATCAAACGTAATTTTGTTGTTGCTATTATTTTGATTTCCAAAATCGGGCCCGTAAGTTGTACGTCCAAGTTTACGATGGATGCCTCCTAATCGATGATGAAACATACGCTTAAGCAGATTTCAAACAAATCCCAGGGCTCTACAGTTCTACAAGGTTTGTCAAGCTATCTGTTCCTGTGGCACGAAAACCCTATGGGTGATAACTAAGCGGGAACTGCAGATAAAGGGAGCAGTCACTAGTGACAAATGAAATTGACGGACATGAAATGAGCCTGGTCTTATGTGTGCTCTAAAACAAAAACAATAAACAAAAGTGCAACAAAACATTGAATAAGCTTATGTTGTGAGCAGTGGTGGTAAATGTACTGTCATTTGATATTATTTCCACAACATTTTACAATTTTCATTAAAACAAAATTGAACTCACGTAAAAGTGAACCGTCGTGGGAGAAAATCTCATGACATTCTTGTACCTTTTTCTATAGGCGACGACGCATTTCTGCTGTTACCCGCCGATGTTTAAAAAAGTGTTGCGACTTGGGTTTATGTCACTCAGAACTTTGTTGATTGCTGGCCTTATACTGCATAAATATTATTATATGGAATCAAATTATAAGAATGAATACAAGCCACAATCAAAGATTTCCAAATAAGTGCGATTTCATCAAGCTTTCAAATACTGTCACACACCATTTGTAAACTGTTTGAAACAGTCGGCATAAATAGGGTGACATTTTTCTCTCTCTGTTTTCTATCTTTCATGTTTGCTAGAACAGTACATATGAACTGTTTGTGGTGCGCGGGCCACAAATGTCGCATCAGGTGAATGTTTTTCGAAAAAAAAAAATGTACATTTATCACATCTAGTTGTGAGTATTGTTGAGTTGAAGATACAAGAAAGTCTTGGCGTGAAATTTCAAGAACACAAATGTCACCTCTCACATAACATGCAGTTATGACATTGCTACTCTCTGTTCGTTGTAAGGTACCAAAAGAGAACTACATATTAAATGGAAACAATCATTTATACTCTTGAAAGTTCAACGCTCAGGCTTACTTGTACCTTCATCTTCAAATGATACTTCTTGAAAACTTTGTTTCCGAACACACTTATGATAGATGGTCAAGTAGAACTAAGCGGAACATGTGAAAAACATGTGCTTTTCCAAAGATA
Organism: Aedes japonicus; assembly: GCA_034211315.2. NCBI lineage: Eukaryota > Metazoa > Arthropoda > Insecta > Diptera > Culicidae > Aedes > Aedes japonicus. The sequence goes on from JASCZW010001759.1 coordinate 19,050, forward strand.
CAAAGGATAAATCACTTAATTATTGGTAAATCAGAAAATTTTTAACCAACATTTCACTTTAAAAATGAACTTGGAAAACAAAAAATTAGCTCAACAACAGCAAATTTAAATGACTTCAACTTCCTAAAAAAAAACTCACTCGATAGCGCCGATTATAGTGAAAGCCATAAAAAATCAATCTTCTTCTCCTTCTTTTAGATACATAACACAAATAGTTTTCTTGGTTTTGGTTACTATAAAAACGGGCTACAAAAAAGTCATAAAATTAGTTGATGAAGTTTGTTTTTTGCACAAATGCAACTGGTTCAACCATATCTTTTGAGCAACTGTTGAAAATACACCAATGAAGTCAACAAAAAAAGTTTCAACAATAATCCTCCACATTATTCCATTTTTTTTTCGTCTCTCTTCAATCAAGTGCAATCGAAGCGCCAGGTGCCACCGCAGGCAATTGATTTAATCGTTGCATCCGCTGCTCGTCCCCGCTACCCCCAATGTTACCCACCAGCTCAAGCCTAAGCTGTAGTTCGTGAAGATGATCGGTATCAATAACCCAACGAGAACCATCATCGCGATCATCACGATTAGACCCAAACCTTCTTGCTCGCCGTCGCCGTCCCTATCCGTAACGAGCTAGCTTTGGACTCTCGGTGGGTCCAAGGGAGCATCGCACAGCTTAGGAGGAAATTAATATAAAAGAAATCACCACAAGTAGACTTGAGGAAGTTGAAGGAAGCACAAATCTTCCTAAGTGGCCAAAGATGCGCTGAAAGCGGCAAGGGTGAAGGAGAGAGCGGTAAAAATTACACTTGTTTCACCGCGGGAATTCGTACCGACCTACCTGAACAGTTGCAGGCACTCTGGCAGCGAAAATCGAAAAACAAACTCCGGGTAAAACAAATTGAATAAATCGAAGAAATTGAGCGCGCAATTCAGAAATCGAGAGGGCTTATCGTGGTCTGCCGTTCGCGCCGGGTTGGCCAACGGCGGACGAACGGCAAGAGTGTGGCTTAGTAGTTCTTCGATGGACGCAGCAAACGTTTTCGATTTTGCTTCGAACGCAGCGAGTTGAGGGGCCGGCATTGAGTGAAATATAAAATTCATTTTATAATTAAATTGTTCAGCTTTCGCATTAGGGCATTAAGTATTCCGATACGGTTCGATGTATAACTGTACACAACACTGCGCTAGTCTGCTGGCCTCCCCGGCTTCCCTTTTTTGGCGTTATTTTCCCGTGCGCGATCGGTTGCGATCGCGTCGGTGTGGTTTTGAAGGGTCCGGGTATTGGGCGGGCCGGTTAGTGGTGTGGAAAGCGCAAAATTGGCCGCTTATCCGGCTGCTAACCCCGAAAAAAAAATTATGGTCAGGTGTTTCGAGAAAGTATGGAAAAAATCGACAGATTATGCGATGGTGATTGATCTCTGCGCTGTGTGAGGCTCACTTGGTATTCAGGGTGAGGAATGTGACTTGAGAATTTGGTGCGATTTTGTGTGTTGCGGATTTGAGGCTGTTGGTGAGCCCGAACTAAACTCAAGTGCAAAGACGTCAGCGATTGGTGAGGTGTTAGGAATGCAGAAATATAAAGCACTCAGAGATTTACTCCAGATTTTATTATATTTTTTTTTTCATTTCTTGAGAAATACCTAGTTACAGAAAATTCAAGCCTTAAGGAGTGTCTGATGGCATTCTAATAATAAAGTACAATACAGTCAATGATTATTGAAAGGTGGTCCAAGAGTAGGGTTGTAACTCTATTTTGGATTAGGGCCTGTTCATAAGCCACGTAGACTAATTTTTTAAAACCTAAGACCCTCTCCCCCCTCGTAGACTTATCTCCATACATTTTATTAAAATTTTGTATGGAAATTTTGTATTGACTTTGGTCAAACCTCACCTCTCCCCAGAAAAGTCTACGTGGTTTATGAATAGCCCCTTAGAAACTTTTTTCGTGTTTTCACTGAAGTTATGCACTGTAGTGTGGCACTCGGAACGAAAAAGTGGCTGTAAGGGGCAAAGTTATATATTGATACAATACTAAAGGGTGTTTCGATCAAAATTTGGTCGACTTAAACTTGATGCATTTCCTTTCATCGTGCATTAAAAAAATTTGCACACCCCCCATTTTTAAGATGTATGCGTGTAACATCATGGTTCTATTTAGATTTTGAGATTAGCGCTTCAGTTATCAATATGTCGCCGAAGGAAGAGAAGCAACGCATCAAAATTTTGCACCTGCATGGCGAAAATCCAAACTACTCTCACGCCAAGTTAGCGAAATTGTTGAATGTGGCTCATTCAACTGTTACCAACATATTAAAAGTGTTCGGTGAACGCTTGTCGACTGCCAGGAAAGCTGGATCGTGGAAAAATCGAAAGCCAGAGGCCACAGCGACGACAAAAAGAGTTGCCCGCTGTTTCGAGCGGAACTACAACCTCTCCGTCCGAGATGTTGCAAAGAAGCTGGGAGTGGTGCCTTCAATCGTGGATAGAGCTGAAAAACGAGCTGGAATGTCGACTTACATGAAAGTGGTGACTCTAAATCGTGACGATAAACGAAACACGTCAGCTAAAGCACGATCGCGGAAGTTGTACACGACGATGCTGACGAAGTTTGTTTGAGTAGTACAGGACGATGAAACTTACGTTAAGGCAGACTTTCAACAGCTTCCTGGACAAGAATTTAAGCACATTGAACTGTCAAAGTTCGTGAAGAAATATCTGGTGGGGTAGGCCATCTGTACCTGTGCTTGAAGATCAACGTTTACATTGCGACCGTAGCCGTTAACCAGGAAATTTATCTGAGCGAGTGCCTACAAAAACGTCTACTGCCTTTCCTGAAGCGACATAATTGTTCCGTTCTATTTTGACCGGATTTGACATCTTGTCATTACGGAAAAATAGCCATGGAATGTTATGCTGCCAACAACGTTCAAGTGGTGCCCAAGGACAAGAACCCTCCCAACACCCCAGAGCTCCACCCAATCGAACAATATTGAGCCATCGTCAAGCGGAACCTTAAGAAGACTCAAAAAGCTGTTGAGAGCGAGAAACAGTTCAAAGCAAACTGGGGTTCTGCGGCGAATAAAGTGGACAAGGAGACTGTACAAAATCTTCTGGCAAGTGTTAAATGAAAGACCCTGCAATTTGCATTCGGTAAAAAAGAAGCTTAGCTGGAAATTTCTCCTTATTCTGTATTAACTAAACTTGAAAAAGATACAGAATTTGACTTATTTTTAAAAACTTTGTTCGACTTACACATATTATTGATTGACCAAATTTACACACTTTACACTGTTCGAAAAAGTAGAATGAATTTCTTTTCAAGTTTACATTAGAAATCGTGTAATGTTCTGAAACATATAATAGATTGTCAAAAATATTGTACGCATAATCCAGTCTTTCCTAGCAATATTTCTTACAAGTTTCAGGTTTTTAAGGAATGGCAACAGTTTGTTGCTAATTTTTCCAGTGAGGTGAGATAGCAAACATTTTCAAAAAGCAGTTTGCCTGACAATGAGTACCTAAATTCTTGGATTTTCTATAATAATTCCCATTTGAATTTTAAAGGGCGTTTGCATCCCGAGTACCCAATCAATTGAGTTAAAACTTAGACAGAAGTATCAACAACTAATAAGAAATGATTTGCGTTGGGTGGAACTAAGCTAACATGTTGAGCCGCCCACTAATATTTACATACGATCAAAACTCGATATAACGCATTTTTTTCAAAAACCTACTTCATACAAACAAAGTTTGAAACTTTCAGTATGTATGTTGCTGTATATGATCGATTCGGTTCTACTGGAGAATCAGGAGGATAGTATACATTAAGTGGTTTATTTGGTTAAATTCGACTGGAGTTCTGGATAACGTATGAGTAACGCTTAAAGTAACCGTACTAAGAACTACAAGTTTAAAGTTGATCTTTCAAAACTAAGATGAGGCTGGCAATGCCTTTCTTTCAACGAAAACAAATCAACTAATGAGTAAAAGCAACATTCTAGTTCCGAAAATCCCTGAAGTCAAGGTCTTAGGTTCTACAGACGTAACCAGAGATCATGTTCCTAAAGTAACTGAGACTTAAGTAAAATGGTATATAAGGTTGAACAGATGTTCTAATTTATCGAATAAATACCTGTTATTAAGGTCATTAAATCTATAAACGTAACAAGAGCTATGTTGAAATTTAGTGAATTCTAGAGATCTAAATAAAATGTTACATTGTTGATAGATATATGTATTATGTCACCCGACTCCCTGGAGCATGTCGATTTACAAGCGTTTACAATGTTATGTTGGAAGTCTAGGGCTTCAAAACATGTTTCTAGAGGTTTGTTAGAACAATTTCAGTAAAATATTAAACTCATACGATGTTCTTGTTTTTTTTAAAAATTCTATGGACCTAAGGCTTTAAGTTTAAATATTATTGAGATAATTTGATTTGTTATGTACTCTTGGATTGCCAGTTATCTGTTTTAAATAATTTAATAAGTAATTCGTGGAGTTTGGGTCCTAATATGAACAAGCGTAACCAGAGAGATGTTTTTATCTGATGAATTCGTCGTATTTTCCTAAACGTACGCTTATCAAGGTCAGATGAATGTGGTTACTGAATGTTCTTTATCATCCACCCCTCTCACCAGTTGAAACGTTGTTTAGAGGACTTCGAACAACTTCTGCAAGTTCTCCGACGTCCAACCAACCATCAACATCTCGGCATGATCGGCCATAGATGCGGCGCATCACTTGCCTCAACTCTGAGGCCCCATCATTGCAGGAGATCGGAGCAGCTCTCCGAAGAATAAAATCCAATAAGGCTTCCGAGGTCGATCGCATATCAGCAGAGATGCTCAAAGCTGACCCCATGCTGTCCGCACAAATGTTGCATCAAATATTCTGTAATACCTAGAACACCGCGATACTTCCGGCCGTCTGAATGCACGGCCTCTTAGTAAAGGTCCCTAAGAAGAGGGATCTAATTGTGTGTGACAATTAGCGAGGCATCATGTAACTCTGTATTGTTCTCAAAGTACTGTGCAAAGTTATCCTAAACCGGAATCTGGAGAAAATCGACGCGACACTCCGGCGGCAGCAGGCGGGATTCCGTGCAGGAAGATCTTGTGTAGACCATATTGCCACGCTCCAAATCATTCTAGAGCAGGTCAAAAAATTCCAGGAGTCCCTCTATTTTGTATGTATTGACTACAGGAAAGCTTTCGACAGACTCAACCACGAACAGAGTCCCGGAGAAAATCGTAGAGCTCATGAAAGCGCAGTACTAAGCTCCTGCATAACGGAGCCTTGTCCGACCCAATTCGGGTAGTCGCCGGTGTGAGGCAAGGATGTAGATTATCACCGCTACTGTTCCTCACCGTAATCGACGAGATCGTGGGAGATGCTATTGACCGCAGAGCAAGATCAAAGACCTCGCCGAATGCTCCTCTGCAGCGGGTCTTACCATCAACGTCAACAAGACTAAATCGTTGGATGTCACACTAGGGTGGGGCTTATTTGAAAAAAATAATCGGGCACATGTTTTCCCATGTGGAAAATGATCTTTAGGGTCTCTCTCTCTCTCTAAATCTCCCTCCTTCTCTCGCTCTCTTTCTCTCTGCTTTTTTTCAGTATATAATTTTGTACAACAAAGATGTTGCTTGTGATAGTTCAAATATGTTGGCGTAAGTGCAAACACACATTCATTGTTGAGGCTTATATCTCAAAAACCTTGAGAGATACCGCAAAACCGACAAAATTTTTGCCCTTTAGGGTCACAAAATTACGTGTTTACTTATAGATGCATCTGTTTTGGTCGATATTTGCTACCGTTCGACATTTTGCACTTAGGCCCATTTCGGCACCTCTAAACCTTAACGAAAAAATCTGAAATTTTAGTATGTCATCTGATGGACCCTAAAGATCATTTTCCACATGGGAAAACATGTGCCCGATTATTTTTTTCTAATAAGCCCCACCCTAATGTCACACGGACAATCCTACCAATTTTATGTTAGCGGGTCGATAGCTTTCAATATCTTGGCAACCAGCTTCCAATATCTTGGCAGCCAGCTTTCAATATCTTGGCAGCCAGGCAACGTCAGACGGCGGAACCAAGAGCGACATAGATTCAAAAAGGCTAGGGCTGATTTTGGGAGTTAAATGTTTTATATAGAGGTCAAATCAGATAAGTCAACGTACAAAAATCCGAATTTTCGACTTCAACGTGAATTTAGTGTTGTTATACGCCAGCGAGACGTGGTGCGTATCAGCGGAGAATAGTAAAAAGCTGCAGGTCTTCATGCAACCGTTCCCTGCATAAGTGCATATATATTTTTTCCATTTATCGTAACGTTCGAGTGAATAGGAATAAGTACCTGGATAACTTCAACTCGACGATTTCGTTTTAAAAATGGCACTTAAGCCGTCGAGTTCAGTACATAGTTGGATCCCCCCACGGCTTTATTATCTACCCGATTATTACTTTTCACGTCAAAACTTGTATCAGGTATGAGTTTCGATCCTCCAATTCAATTTATACCATATTGATAACCTTTCAAAAGATTGATGGTTTCGCTAGTGGATATGAAGAGCTTTACTTTAGTAAGATCTTGAACTACCCACCGCAATACTTGTTTCAGCTTATATCTTTGTGCCTCGTCCGGTCCAGTAATCTGCCAAAATATTGATTATGCACAGACATTAAGACCTTTGTTCTAGAAAGTACTTGGATAACCCAACAAAAATCCTTCACCTCAATACTTTTCTCAGCTTTAATCTTTGGAACTGCATGAATTTATACCGTTCCTAAAAACTACCAAAATATTGTTAATTCGCCAGTAAATATGAAGACCTAAAATCACAAGAGCTCTTGCATAACTCAGATGAATCTTCCGCTTCAACAACTGTTTCAGTTTAGATCCTTGGACCTCCGTCAATTCGTATCAAACAAATAAGTTACCAAAAGGTTGATACTTTTGCTTGTATATAAGAAAACCTTTATTCATGAGAGTTCTTAGATAATCTGGCTCAACTTTCCACCTCAATACTTGTTTCCCTTTAAAGCTTTGAACCTCCATATGTTCATATTGTATCCATAAACTATCCAAAAATTTCCGGCTTTGCTTTTAGATATAAAGACTTGAACTTCCAAAGACTTCTTGGATAAAAAAAAGATTGTACTCGAAAAAAATGCAACACATTACAATTTTTTATTGCATTTTAAAATAATGATGAAATTTCGAGTAAAGTTAGTTTAAAATAAAATGTTCGAAATTTCGTCACAATCTGTCAACTGGTTATTGAGATGGCTCCCAAGCCAGAAGTGCTTTAACAAAATCAAGGGCGCGGTTGCGGAAAACCCAGGCCAGTCCCACAGGTGGGATCGTTCAAGGAGACCTAGACGACTCAGCGGCGAACTGACAGCGGAAGTAAAGCTAAAACGACCGACCTCGTGAACACAAGGACGGTGTGGGATTACTTCAAGCGCAATCCGAGCCGTTTGATTCAGGGCGTGGCCAAAGGTTAATTTTTCCGTCTGGGTCGTCTAAGAAGGTAATTTCTGCCACCTGGTTCGTCAAACAGACAATGAACCGGGCCGGAATTCATATCTTTAAAGTAAAAAAGGCGCCTAACCGAACCGATAAATAGAATACGGTGACCAAATCCCTCGCCAGGAAACTGTGCCGCGAGTGGTTGGTGCAGCGGAAATGTATCGAAATGGAGGACGAGACGTACATTAAAGCGGACGCCAAGCAGATCCCCGGCCTAGAGTTTTTCGTCAGCAAGTCCCTCCCGGATGTTCCGAAAAAGGTTGAAAAATTTCCCAAGAAGTACTTGGCGTGGCAATCAATCTGTGGGAGCGACCAATTCAGCAAGCCGTACGCAACGACCGGCACCATTAACGGCCAAACATATAAAGAAGAATGCCTCCAGAAGGGCCTGCTGCCCTTCCTCCGGTCTCACGAAGATGACACTCTGTTTTGGCCGGTTCTGGCATCGTGCGAATACGTGACACCGATGATGGAGTGGTACGAAGAAAACGATGCTGGTTTTCTGCCGCCAAACTTGCCAGAACTTCGCCCAATAGAAAAATTCTGGGCGATTATGAAAAGCAAGCTCCGAAAAACAGTGTAGGTCTTCAAAAACGATAAGGATTTGACGAAAGAGTGGATAAAAGCATTAAAGAAAGATGCCGCAAGTAATGCACAGGATTTGCTGGGTAGCGTTAAGTACAAGGTGCGGAAATTCAGCAAAATAGATGGTTTTAGTCTTGGGCAAAAAAGTTCAGCAGGTCAATGTCTTTTTATTGAAGAACATAAGTTCAGAATTGTCTCAATGCGTGGTACTAGTGTGTATGTAAATCTTCCGAATATATTGGGACCCTGGCCATAAACAATGTTCCTGTTTTCGAAATAGTTGTGGGGTGAGCCATGATCTTTTCATTATTGATTAATAGTTCAGAATTTTCTTGCTAGGCAGTGCTAGTGAATAAGTGTACTTTGATATCATGTCAATATGGAAGGTTCCTGTATTCGACAAAGTTATTCAGTAGTTCAGTGCCATTCGTTTCATGGAAAGAAGTTCAGAATGTTCTCTCTATGCGACGCATTGACGTACTATACTATACAAAAATCTGCATCACTAAAAATCCAAGTATGCAGCGTTACTATACTACTTATTTCCGTCATTTTTCTTCTTTTGTGATGTTTATACTTTTTTCTAGTATAGAAACCCTAGCAGCACATATATTGCAAAACGGTTATAATTACTTCAACGTCACTCATTTAAGTCACAAACAAGTTGCAGCAACCAAATTATACGGATTTGTATTGCTTGGGAAGCGAGTATGCGTTACTATAGGTGGAAACAGGGATACGAAAATAGAGTAAAATATATAGCATTAGTAAAGAGAAAAAAATATACAGCATTAGGAAAGAGAGAAAGATTGAGAATAATACTGATGCAGAATAGACTAGAATAAATATAGAATAGAATAAATAGAAAAAAATAGAACTGCAGGTCTTCAATGAAGGTTTTCCTCTGAAGACTCCAAGTTATCAAGATCCTCAGATAAGATACCATCAGAATATACATGGGCACACAAGTGCCGGGTAGTGAGAGAAAATTCAAAAAAGTCTTGACCCACTGAACAACATTGTCGAAGACAGAATCATTCTATCTCGTCAGGATGCCAAGATGTAGCATATTCCTGCAAATAATCAGCACACCAGCGCACGTAGCGAAAAAATTTGGACTACTCGTAACCATTCGAAAAGTTTTGTTCCATTGAACAACATTGTCCAAGACAAAAACATTATCTCTGATCATGATACCAAGATATAGCACATTCCTGAAAATAATGTGCACACTAGCGCCACGCAGGGAGAGACAATTGTACGTCAATAAAAAGGCCTGACCTACTTTGCTGAAAACAGTAACATTCTATGTGATCTGTATCACGAGATATTCCGGAATGGAATGTTTTGTACAAAGTACAACGCCCAAGTGCTGGTGTAACATAAGTTGGCGCTAGTGCTAAAAGATTAATATAAACGAAAACCTATGTTTTTAAAGTAAATCTCAAAATACGGTTTTTTTTCATACACGAAAGTCGAAATAATGAGGATTTTCAACGAACTAATTAAATTAAAGAAGCCCCTGTGCGCTTCGTAGATGAATGTTTCAGTCTATATACGCAAATATAATCTTGTATAGAATATTTTTGATCATTATCCGCTCAGAAGACTCATTTAATTTGTTTGTTGTTTAAAATTACCGAGATCATAAACATTATAAAATTAACTCTCAAATCAGAGGGTTTGGAGCAGACATATTATTCGGCTCAGTAAGTCCATAAACTTTTATCCCAAACTCATTGAAGCACTCCTTGCCGGGCTAATATCCGTCATTTATCGCTTATCCTCAGCCGTATTTAACCGTGGTTCAACCAAATGATCATATCATTTGTTGGCTATCTATGTAAATATCATTAAAAAAAAACAAATTGATAAAATACTTGAGATAACGATGATAATCTTAATATTATTTATATGATTCATTGTTATCACCATATTTAAGCTTCCTACTACATCACTGATGTAGTATTAGTTTCAACACTATGCGTATCCATGGATGATTTCATAAATACGACAAAATGTGATTAAATAATTCACAGAAATCAACAATATCGTGAATAATGACTCCTGATATTGGTCAATGCATAATGTAACAATCTGAAACTTCAGTACAGCTTAAAATATAATAGACTTGTCATAAACTTTCCACATTGCCAACCGCCCAAATAGCTATACAGTACAGTTCAAGTATTCAACACTAAATAGATGTTGCATACAATTTGTAGGTGACACCTCTAAACACCTCCCAAGCTCTGGACCTACATGCGGACAGCGTCGTCAGCCACCAAGAAATCAAGGCGTTCCCAAATCATCGAGCTTTTTTATCATTCCGTCATTACTAATCACCAGCCGGCGCTGCTACCATTCAAAGAGCAAACTACCAGCTATAACGATAACATTATTGTTATTATTATGATTATAAATTAGATTTCCAACTGCTGACGACCCACCACATCCGCAGCTCCGTATGCTAGAGCAAGTCTTTCGATACTTCCACGGATCATTGCGTGAAATGAAAGAATGGGCAATGCTACTCGGATCAACTCTGAATAAACGTCGCGCAAATGATAGATAATCTCGCTGGCACTCAACACCGGTGATGGTGGCGATGAGTGTGTCTGTGATAGTGCTGGCAGCTGTGGTTGAAGAAGAAATCAATCGAACCGGCTTTTATCAGAATGGGTTTCCGCGATCGAGCGCATGATGATCACCACGATCAATTGGTTGATTGGCTGCGGCTAGCTGATCGTCTAGGATGTACGGTGGGATTTTGAACGAATAAGTGCGTATCGGCGCTTTGGAGGAGGCTCTTAAGTTTTAAGTACGGCACAATTCCTCATTAGGTTTATGATACTTTTTGTGGTTATCCACAAGTTTCAATTGGATTATATTTTTGCTTTGGATAGATATGTACTTCACACCAACTGTCCGCTTCTTCCACTTCTCACGCTGCTCTCAATCAGTCAAGCTTATAACTATTTTTCGTTTTGACCAGATGAAATAGGATTCACCCTCCTAGTAGTGCAAAAAACTTATTTTTCCTTTCAGTAATCCATGCAGTTAGGTATGAATATACCATGGCCTATACCCATTCCCACTATTTTTTACAGAGTTCCAAGGACCGCAGAAAAGTAAAACATCCAAATTAATAAATCTTGACGTTTGTTTTGATTGTCTATTTATCGATTATCGTGCTACCATGATCTTCCACGTTGTTTGCCGAGTGTAGGCTGCTGATCCACTCTCATCTGTGTTTTCCACGTCTTCCTCTCGTACCGGACCATCATCATGGCGCTTTGGAATTATACCCCTCTCAACGTGAGGAGCTAACCACCAATCTTCAGCGAACATTATGCATGCAGGAGCCACCATGAACACCAGGCACCGGCGAGAGAGAGGCAGACCCGAATGATTTGATTTCATAAATGCGGCTATGATTTTGCATTTTCAGGCAATTAATTCACACACGGGCAAACCATCTTCGCCTGGGCTCCATTCGTCATAGGTGTAGAGGAGCGCTTGGGTTGTTGGAGAAATGTTTCTCTGTTTAGTTAAAAAAAAACTCCGGCTGCGCAGATTCTCCTTCTCGCGCCAATTGGCAGCAGCATTCCGATGGATGCAAATGTGTTGAAAAACAATTAACTCAATCAATGGTCAACGGTTGCATTCCGCCACCCGAATTGGACCGTTGCAGACACGCAAGAAATGAAATGAGCATTGTGGAAAGCCCGCAAAACCCACCCACCCTCCCTCGCCCAACTCCTCCGGTAGATCGTTTGAGCACCCCCCCATGGTTCACCGTTCCACCGATTCCGATGAGCAAGTGTACGTTTGTGAGCTCAGGGGATTGTACCTGAATGACGCACTAAGGAGAATCGTTATGCGGCACACAGTGAACTGATCATGATTGTACCACGCTTCATATATGCGATGCGACTGGCACATTTGACTGTGTGCACACGCACTGCATTCCGGGTTACGAGAGATGCCAAATGGATTTTCCGGACAAGTACTCCGCTTTCGTCGATAACCGACCGAGCTCAAAATGAAATTCTGACGTCAAACGGCGACGGTTATCCGAGAGTGAAAACAAAACAAGCTCAGTGCAATAGCTGTGAGATAAGCGGTCTTTTCGGTAAACTTGCCATCGACACGAATGGCTTGAGAAATTATAGCCGAAAAGAGTGAAACGATATTGAAACCAAGGCTTATTCTGATAGTAATAAAAAAAACATTGGGGAATCAGGCTAGGACTATGCAAGTCCGTGTATAGTCGTGATTAAGTATAGCATGACATTAATCTAAGTATAGTCTGAAGTTCTTTAGCTGTTGAAGAATACAAAGAGCTTTAAAGTATATTTATTGAAAGCAGCGATAAACATCACAAAATAGCAAAATATTCTATAATTATTTTTTCCTTCAATACAGATCTTTCTGGTTTAATTAAAAGAATCACCAGTCGATCGGACCAAGGAAAGAAACATTTAACGTTTAATACTAAAGAATTATTCAAAAAACTATTGTGTAAACAGCAGTATAACAATCAATTTTGACAGAATCTAATGAAAACCTAAGCCATCTGATTGCTATACGCTGCAGAAAGTTTGAGCGTTAGAATGTTTGGAAGTATATTTTCACAGCATCTCCCGAATCAGTTACTGTGAAAAAATATAACATTTAAAAACTGTTAAAGACAGCCCCAGAGAGTATGGACGCATCCACGTTTTTAGTGAAAAAAAACTACTCAAGTCTTGAAAATTCATTTACCTTCAAACGCACTGACGAAACTACCCATGCAGCATTAATCATAGTAACCCATGAGTCAGCAGACATAATTTGACAGCTCTATCAGTCGAACTCTAACCGTGATAGCAGAAACAGTGAAGCTAAATACTCCGAACGGCACCCCGCCGCGTCGAAAACAAACATCGTGCGGCACTTTGTGAACGCCGGATACGCCCGTTCCGGCATCTACAACATCTTGGCACTATTGGACAACAATCAGAGCATCGAGAGAAAGCCCGGTTCCGGACGGCTAACGACCCTAGCTCCAAAGGATGCTGAAGTAGCGACAAGTAGCTCCAAAGGATGCTGAAGAGGAAGACCAAGGGAAAAGTAGCTACATCGCTGGGTACGCTTGGCCGGGAGGTAGGTTTAACCGGCCAAACAGTGAAAAAGTACCTAGTGAACATTAACATACATGTCAGGAAGCGGAAGCTGCGTCCACTGGTTTCAGAGGTGCAGGCAATGACGCAGCAGCAGCGGCTGATAAGATGGTCCACTCGATTTTCCCTGTGAATCACGACGTGGGTGTGGTGATGGACGACGAGACCTATCTCACCCTGGATTGCAACAACTGGCAGGGTACATCGTATTTTACTCCCCCACGAAGGAACTGAGGTCCGAGGTGAAGTTCATTTCACACACCAAGTTCCCCAAGTGACTGCTGTGGCTGGCAATTAGCGAGAAGGGGATGTCAAAGCCGATCTTCTTTCGCGCCGGACTGAACGTGAACGGAGAAATTTATAGTACGGAATGCCTGCCGGAAATTGCGTTGTTCAACAAGATATACCATAAGGCCAAAAACGTGGCGTTCTGGCCTGATCTGGCCCACTACTCGAAGCGATCGTTGGAGGAGATGGAGTCGCCCAACGTCCCCCAGCTGCGTCCTATCGAGAATTTCTGGGTGAACCTGAAGCTTAAGATCTACTCCAACAATTGTCGCGAAAACTGAGGTGGAATGGCTGGAAGACCGCTCGCAAGGGCGTAGAATTTGTTTGCAAGTAAGCTTAAATAATTACCTTCCATGGAAAATTTATCAAAAGAAATTATCTGTCTTAACTTTTTTTATCACCAGCCGAAAAAAGTCCAATTTTTTAATGCAAACGTTATACTGTTATTGGTAGAGTAGCACATCAGGTTATATTCAGGCGCAACGTTTTGCAAACGTTCTCCACATCACATTACCTTCTTGCAAACGTTCTCCATAAGTTTCAGCACAGACTTCATAGCGATTTTTTTTTGACACTTTCTTCTTTTTTCAAACTGTTAAATGGTATCTGCTGCCGAGATATGTCTCTTAATATGCGCCTTCGCCAATGCCGAAACTCTTCAATTGGCCGAATTTGCAGTCAGTTCAGATGGTTCAAATCCATTTGAACGAAAACATTCTTGGTGGTAGGTTTTGTCAACCATGATTACACAGTACGGACTCCCAGAAAGAAATCGTACCGTACAAATTTCGCACTCTGGGCCTGAAAGTTGCTTCTTATTTTGGATTCCTTTTCGACTGCTTCTGCTATTTATAGGTTAAAGGATTCAAACGTTCTTTGGCACGATGAAGATTGGACTTCAAAGTGCCATCTCTTTTGGCCACATCCCGCTATGAAACCTTCCTCTTGTGCTCGAAAGCTTTCATCATACGGTTATTTAAACGAAGTTAAGCAGGACCTTTCTGTCGACCCGATTTTAATTTATTCTCGAACGAGTTATCCTCACGGAACCTACTGATCGATGTTCGGACAGCTTTCTCACTTACTCCGATCATTTTTGAAAACTTTCTCAGGGATTTTTCAGGCTCTGTACACCATTTGACACATCAGTGGTACGTCGTTTCCTACGTGGACTTTCAACATATTTTGAAACAAACGGTTGGAAACGATTAAACTCTGATCACTGGCAAAACCTTGAGGTAGTCACCAGGTCCCAGCGCTGGTCTGGTTCTTTACAAATTTGGAAAGAAACACACTAGTGTTGCCAGATCAGTGGTGATATAGCCGAAAAGAACTTCTGAAGTTTCTCCAGTAGTTCTTATCGATGAAAATTATAACTTGGAGATGGTGATCAATGGTCAAGTACAGTATGTATTTGCAAATAGTTGAAATGTTGCATTCGGTCATATAAATTCAGTTGAAAAAACTGAAACAATTTGATATCACAAATCAGCACACTTTTGGAAGGTAGGGAAGCGGAACCTATCTTGAGCTCAATAAGCAGACCTCCAGTGGAATTCGGTGAATATGCGCTGAATACCGAACACTGAGTAAACAAGTTATTTACAATTTATTCGTCCACTTACCGTTAATCGTTTAGCAACACACAAAACATTCGATTCTGATAATTTTCTTCCAATTTAATACGGAAAAGTTACCACCGCTATGTATCTATGTTAATACTATTTCAAAAAACATTTATCCATCTGTGTACATATGTTAATCGTACTGATTTTAATCAAGAAAAAAATACAAACAAGTTAACGCTCTTCACTACGACACCCAAAAATGAAGTAGATCATTTGACAGCCCTTCACGTGTGTTGGGTAGCATGCATATAAAAGACAAAATGAAAGGGTTTGTTTGTTATTCATCCATGAGAATATTGACAACAAGACTCACCATAACGTTGGGCATAGAATGCTCTATGAATGATTGAACACGAACACTAGCGTTGATGTGTATGCTATACAGTATGTGAGCAGTGCAACATCAAGCGATTACGTCGATTGTAAACACGGTTCAGAATAGGTGCAAGCGTATTTAATTTATTGTGAAAATTAGTCCCATCGTTTTCTAGTATTTTATCTCGTATTCGTAGATTCTCGTGTGGCTAGTGCCAAAAGTGAAGTGTTATTTTTATGGTTTGTGCCATTACGCAACGAAAATGTGTGAGGAAATAGTGCAATTTAAAAGAAAACTTGGAGTCTGGCTCGAGTATGTTCCTTAGTACGGTTAGATCAATACGACGAATTTGTAGTGCAAAGGTAAGAAATTATGTTGAAAATCGGACTGCTCATTATTTTTACGAAATTTAAGTCTCCGAAACGTTTTTGTAGCTTTTAATTATATTCAAGACCTAATTTTATTTGCCTGGATTAAATATTCTTGGTTACTGCGTCCATTTATTGGAGAAATGAAACATCTTTTTACGTTTGAAGTTGGATAACTGCAGAATGTGATGAATATATGTACTATGGTGAGAATAGGTTCCGCTTCCCTATATCCACATAGGAGAGCTGTTCCACCCATCTCATGATCTATTTATAAATAACTGCATAGATGCTGCATACTCTGTGCCGCAACTATACTCAGGAAATTATCCGTACGATCGGAACTATAAACTACAAAGCAAGGGTCTAAGGCTCATTCCATAAGAGATCATAAGGCTTGCTTCATTTAGAATTGGAACAAACTTTTGCTCATATTGTGGCGCTCCTGGTGGACGGATTTGGAAGTTCTTGGCGCCCACGTGTCGGGAATTTTGTCAGCTTAACGTATGTATTTTTGACATTCCGCAAATCGACTGTACTTTGTAAACAATCAACATGGAAGCCGAAAGAAGGGAAAAAATTGTGCACAGTTATTTGGAACATCCATTGTGGTCTGCATCTAGGCTAGCTAAACAGCTGAAATTGCCCATAAATACCGTATGGCGCGTTATCAAACGGTATAAGGAAACATTGACGACGATTCGGAAGCCTCGAGCCAATCGTCGGAGTGGAACTGTCGACCGGAAACTGCGTGGTAAGATTTTGAAGACGATTAAGAGGAATCCCAATCTATCGGACCGTGATTTGGCCAGAGAATTCGGTGCTGCCCATAGTACCATGAGGAGAACTCGACTCCGGGAAGGAATCAAGTCGTATCGAGCTAGCAAACCGTCAAATCGGACCATAAAATAGAATAGTGTGGCCAAAATTCGTGCTCGGAAGCTATACGACCAGGTGTTGACCAAGTTCGACGGGTGTCTTGATGTCTGATGGACGATGAAACCTATGTCAAGGCTGACTTCGGGCAAATCCCAGGTCAAAAATTTTACTTGGCAACGGCTCGGGGGGATGTTCCAGCCAAATTTAAATTTGTTTTTGCCGACAAATTTGCACGAAAATTCATGATTTGGCAGGGCATTTGCAGCTGTGACAAAAAAACGAAAGTTTTCGTTACAAATAAGACAATGACGTCGGAACTATACCAAAAAGAGTGTCTCCAAAAACGAATTTTGCCGTTCATTCGATCCCACGACCATCCCGTAATGTTTTTGCCAGATTTTGCAAGCTGTCATTACAGCAAAGTCGTTCAAGAATGGTATGCAGAGAAAGGGGTCCAGGAGGTTCCGAAAAATCTTAACCCACCCAACTGCCCCCAGTTCCGCCCTATTGAGAAATACTGGGCAATCATGAAGAGGAGACTCAAGGCAAAGGGAAAGGTTGTCAAAGACATCAATCAGATGAAGACCTGGTGGAATAAGATAGCTAAAACGATGGACGAAGAAGGTGTGCGCCGCCTAATGAGCCGTGTTACAGGAAAAATTCGAGAATTCTTTCGAAACCGTGACGAATAATTTAATCCGTATTTTTTCTTAAAAGTATGACGAAAACGCTACATTTGTATAAAAAAAGATCTTGAATTCAATAATAAATAACTGAAATACAGGCAATTGTTTTTGTTTCAATTCTATCTGAAGCAAGCTTTATGAAAAGATTATTGTTGCATTGGTCGATAAAAGCATACCTCTTATACACTTTCAATTGACATCACTTATCAAGCGTGTATAGTCTTGTGGGATTGTGGCCCGGCTCTGGATGCCGAGGTTCATGGTTCGAATCCCGATTGCAACATTTGAGAAAAATATTCATACGACCGTCATATGAACTTCTTTACAATAGGAAACCGTATAAAACTTGCATAATGTCTTCTGGCAAATTCCCATACGATATTCGAATGAATTCCTCTCGATTTGTTGTTCGCTCAGTGTACTTATACAACATTCTATACAGCTAAAATCATTAAGCTGTATTGCGGCTAAGGTATTTTTAATATAAAGGCTTTTGAAAAGCTGCCAAATAAAACTGTGTAAGAGAACAAATAATGATAATTTGAAAGCTAACACCGACTAATTTTTTTGCTACATAAATAAATCTGATTATAGCTTATATTTAAATCTGCTTATAGCTTATTCAGCTTCACTTGCGTTTATACAATTATAAAACAGCTTATAAATTCTTAACTTTGGCTTAGGCAACTAAGGAGTGCATCGAATATAAGCTATCCACATACATTTGCGTTGTACGCATGTATTTGTGATGGTTTTTTAAGGCTCTGACCACTGCATGCTGTGCGTTTGACTGTCAGCTTTCTTTTGTTTACTTGTTTGTGCGGTTCAAATTCTGCGTTTTCAAAATGTCGCGAATTGAAAAGGAAGTGAAAATTAAGGTTCTGGACACATGGCTAAGTGAAAAGGGTATTACTATGCGAAAATTGGCGAAGCGGTTTGGAATTCATCATGCGAGTGTTAAAACCATCATTAATTAGTTTGGGGAACACTATTCTTTGGATGAGCTACCAGTGGTATCTCTCATGAAGAACAAATCAATTTCAATACGTGATTTGGCCAAAAAAGCAGGAACGAGTGTCGGAATGATCCAGCGTATCAAGAGGCAAAACCACCTGAAGACCTACAAGAAGCAGAAAATCTCGAAACAAAGTGCAGAACAGAAGAAGCGAGCAGCAACAAGGGCCCGGAAATTGTATTCGCGTCTTTTGCAGCGTCCGGATGCATGCGTTTTGATGGACGATGAGACCTATGTAAAGGAGGACTCAAAAACCCTTCCAGGTCCACAATACTTTACTGCCGTCGGAACTATACATGCGGAAATCTATCGATCTGAGTGTCTCCAGAAGAGATTGTTGCCTTAGTATAAGAAGCATAGTACACCTCCACTGTTTTGGCCGGATTTAGCGTCGTCTCATTATGTCAAAACCACTCTCAATTAGCTTGCGGAAAAGGGTATAGATTTCGTTGAGAAAAATATCAATCCACCAAATTGCCCTCAGCTTCGACCCATCGAACGTTACTGGGCAATCGTGAAGAGGGTCTTCAAGAAGACTGGTAAGGCAGCTGGGAACATGCAGGAGTTCAAAAAAAATTGAGCTCAAGCGTCCAAAAATGCGATGCAACACATGTCCGGAACTTGATGAAGAGCATTCGATCCAAAGTTCGAAAATTCGTGAAGGAATAACTTAAATTTCATCCGGTCTTCATTATGTTTAACCTCGTACAATAAAGGATCAATTTTTTGTATGAATAAAATATCGGTTTTCAACATAATTTGAAAGAAAGTTTGTGGATAGCTTATTTTCGATGCACTCCTTAAAAATGTTAGTTGGGTAGAAAACCATTCACTTAAGCAAGCCTTATGCCCATGATGGTATTTTCCTCTGGCCATTTCAACGCCCTAGTTTCAAGTAACTAAGTGTTCTGAATGCATTTCCACAGTTATTAATTAAGCGCATTCGATGCCAGATACCATGTTTGCATTAGTATGATTGTGTGGCAAGAACAATCATACCTTATGCCCAGGTAGTCGAGAAATTGTCCTTAAAGGAAAATTCCTAGACCAGACCGGGAATTGAAACCATCGTCCATCAGCAGGGTGCTGCTTTATAACCGCACCTTTACCGACTGAGCTAATGGAGGACCCATAACACGAGACATACACTTAGAAATTTAAGTCTACTTGCATTCACAAAAAGGGCGCAACCCGTTAGACATAAACTTACGTCAGTTTTCAAAGTAATGTGGCAGTAATAACTCTAAAAGGTCACTTGCATGAAATGCTGTATATAGTCATTCCAACCCAATGCTCTAAATTTGCCAACAACTCGTTCCAGAAGCTGATTTTCACAATAGCACGTATGAAGAAAATATGGTGCTTGGTGTTTCATAAATTCGTTTCACAATATAATGTTCTTAATGTAAAACCTAAGACGTGAGAGCACAATATCTGAATATCCAAATGATATGCATCATTGAATATCATTTGAATATAACAGTAAATGTAACACTTTCTGTATACCAGTTAGACAAAGTTGTAGAATTTGTCAAGAGCTTCAATTTTATTATACACCATATTCATAATTTAAACTGTTGAACAAAGTTACCGGTACATTGTTTGCCATGACGTAGTTTTTTTAAAAATTGGTTCAAATATCGATGCACTGAGACGTATTTATAATTTCTTATAATATTGTCTCTACGGGTATTTGCTTGTCTTCATGAGGTTATTATGAAGGCAAGCAAATACCCGCAGAGACAATGTTATATGAAATGCGTTCAAAATGCTTTCACATATTGATGCACTGATGACACTGATGACTTATTTCTTATAATTGGTAAACAAATCTCTAATTACATGTGAAATCACCTACGATAGAAGGTTTACTTTGTGATTTAGTTATTTAGTTTGACATGACGCTTACACAAAGTCAACGGCCGTGTAAGTCTTGGCATTCATAACATTCAGTCTTCGGTCTATTTTTGGCACCTGGAGTAATTTAAATTCAATGTCAACTCATAAATTTCAGAATAAGTACATCCAAATGAACCTGATTTTAGTCTTGTAATATTTGCTGAAAATAAGTAATATCCATTGTTTATGAAGAATGTGGACTCACGAAAATCTGGCAATAATTCATGAAGCATTGTTTAAGGATATCCGAAAAGCTCCCTCCGCAACTTCTAGACTTCAAGAAATCTATTTTTTTATGGAACTCAATTAATTGTCCATTATAAAAGTACATTGGTTCACAAAGAGTCGTAATGATCCTAAAAATGATCAAAGCTTAAATTAATTTCTTAGCTGAAAACGCGGTTCTCGTGAGAAACACCGACCCCAATACAAAGTCAATACAATGTGACTGCTTTCTCTCGATGGATATAACCCATTATAAAATGAACAATTTCGTTCAATATAAGGCAAGAATTATTTGGAACCACATGCTCCGAGTTCACTCTTTGATTTGGACAATCCTCCGAAATGCAAACCGCAATCGATTCCTGCCGCGCAAGATCGTAAAACCCACCACCAAAATCAAAAAAAAATCATTGGAAACGGGAAAGCTTACGCTGCCGCACGGGAAAATGAAGTGCGCCCATTCGAGAACAAAAAGCCAAACTGCGGCGCAATCTCATCGGAATGGGACTGACCCAACAACGACTGCTGCTCTCTATAATACCTACTAATAAAAACTGTTTCATATTCAAATCGAGCGATCGTAAAATAAAGCAATCGTCGTCGACGTCGTCAAACCTGCTGTGACCGAAAACTTACAATACCAACCAAGCAAACGAAGACGACGACGGATGATGCAACGACGCGTATGACAAGAAGGGAAACGAGTTCAATATCAATTAGCAGAGATTGGGTGCGACGGCGATCAGGGTTTTGGGAAGGAAACTCTTGGAGCGGTCATTAAAGTTCAGGGTCGATCAGCATCGAGTTGATCGAGTTTTTCCTCGTTCTTCACAACAAGCTGCGAAAAAAACTAACCCTGGCAACACTGTCAACCAGAATCAGATCAGCACTTCGTGCACGCAGAAGGTGGAAGCCAACTTGACCGATCGAAATTCAAATAAATGCTCAATCGGTTCCCATTTTGGTGCGTCCGAGGCGCGATCGCTCTTGATCTTGAAAGAGTCACCACACCGCATGCTGAACTTTAAGAAAGACACTCCGGGTCATAAATGCCTTCGGACTACAAAATGAAAACATAAAAAACCTGGAAATCTTAATTCAAATTCTTAACGCTATCGTTGCCGAGATTGTTCGCGTTTTATTGACACACTACCGCACCGCGGCACCACCACCTTTGCTGTCAACAACGCGGCCAATCTGGAGCGTGGTTTTAACTTTCGACACGTCGTCGGTTGGCCGAACTCCGCTTGTACTCGTCGAGAGCTGTGTCGCGCAGTTCATTTCAATTTTCTTGTAGTTTATCCTGCTCGTAGCACTTCCTACACCACCTGCCACCAAGCTCCGGACCAAGCTGCCGGACGCTTTTGACGACGACAGATTGAGATAAAACTGAATTTTACGATATCTCTTATTATTTCTGATCTCGTTTTTAAATTTTTACAGTTGTTCACATTTGATTATACCAAATTTAATGTGTTATCCGAAGGAGCCAACGAAAAGCAAAGTGCACAGGTTTACTTCACGCCGATCGGGTTAAAGAGTTGCGGATCAAACGGCTGATTACAAGGTTCTTTATATTTCGAACCCCTTCACCGATTGGGCGTCCCTTCTTCGAGAAAACCAGAGCTATTTACGATCAAACGGGATTATGCGACTGGTGTTTTAATCTGTTCCAAACCTGCTCTCAGTAATTAAGATTGTATTGGTTCTGAAGCGGCCGGTCCGAGCCAGCAGCCTTCAACGATGGTTTGTAAATTATGAAATTATAATTTTATGGCCGAACTTTTGGGTTCGTGTAATCTGGAATGTGGGACCGGTGACATTTTTCGAGCACTGATGGGTAAAACGTGGAAATAGTTTATGAAAAGTTTGACAGTGCGTGGGTTGTAGCACAACTGGCAAACAATCAGATATGGTAAAAAGAGGTTGATTCAAGTTGGTTTATAGCATTCTATTCCTCTTTTTGAAAGTAACAGTCGCAGGATCATTAAGCAATTAAAGCAACTGCTGATGAATCTTTTATGAAGTTGTGCTCATTCGATGCCAACACTCAATCAGTGTGAATTGGTTCCCAAAAGAATGTCAAGTTATAGTCATAGAGAATTTGAGTCGACGTGAATACGTTGAACTTCGTCGAAATAAAGCGCAACCTAGGTCAAGCGAACATCCGTTGAACTTTTACCAGTTCTTGAGTTGCTGAATTACACGGACTTTCATAATTCAAAGCGAAAGTTCATTAACCATTAGAAAAATACATCGAATTGCAGTGCTGGTACCGAAAGACTTCTGTTTAATAAGGAGTGTATCGAATATAAGCTATCCACATACATTTGCGTTGTACGCATGTATTTGTAATGGTTTTTTATGCTCTGAACACTGCATGCTGTGCGTTTGACTGTCAGTGTGCTTTTGTTTACTTGTTTGTGCGGTTAAAATTCTGCGTTTTCAAAATGTCGCGTATTGAAAAGGAAGTGAAAATTAAGGTTCTGGACACATGGCTAAGTGAGAAGGGTATTACTATGCGAAAATTGGCGAAGCGGTTTGGAATTCATCATGCGAGTGTTAAAACCATCATTAATAAGTTTGGGGAACACTATTCTTTGGATGAGCTACCAGGAAGAGGCAGAAAACCCGGTTCTTCCAACCCGAAACTGGAGGAACGAGTGTCGGAATGATCCAGCGTATCAAGAGGCGAAACCACCTGAAGACCTACAAGAAGCAGAAAATCTCAAAACAAAGTGCAGAACAGAAGAAGCGAGCAGCAACAAGGGCCCGGAAATTGTATTCGCGTCTTTTGCAGCGTCCGGATGCATGCGTTTTGATGGACGATGAGACCTATGTGAAGGAGGGCTCAAAAACCCTTCCAGGTCCACAATACTTTACTGCCGTCATTGGGGAGGATGTGAGCGATGCGGACGGGTCGATTCAAGTGGAGAAATTTGGTCGAAAGGTACTGGTATGGCAAGCAATATGTTCCTGTGGTTTGAAGTCAACCATTTTTTACACTACCGGAACTATAAATGCGGAAATCTATCGATCTGAGTGTCTCCAGAAGAGATTGTTGCCTTTATATAAGAAGCATAGTACACCTCCACTGTTTTGGCCGGATTTAGCTCGGTCACATGCGATCAAGGCTTGCGGAACTTGATAAAGAGCTTCGACCAAAGTTCCGAGAAATTCGAAAATGGAATAACTTAGAATTTCATCCCGGTCTTACATTATGTTTGCCATAGTTCAACCTCGTACAATAGAGGATCAATTTTTTGTATGAATAAAATATCGGTTTTCAACATAATTTGAAAGAAAGATTGTGAATAGCTTATTTTCGATACACTCCTTAGACCATGTTCAACCTATTGAGCAAAAATCGCTAAATGTATCTGTGAAATGTGATCTCATTGAAAACAATTCATCTAAATAATTAGTATGAATTGAATATCAATATCTGAATATTTGAAATTTATGAACTTTCACATTCCATTGCATCACATCTTGAATCTAAGTAGACTAAAGTGAGTTCACACTGTGTTTGTGATCAAACAAGATCGGTCATCCGAACTTAGAAGTCAGAAAAACGTTCAATTTTCTCCAAAAGCTCAACAGTAATAGGAGTAATAGTCCATTTGGCGCCTAGATCCGCTCTGGGAGAAAGGATTGTATAAGGATGAATGCTGTCCAAATTTGTATATGTTTTGTATGTTCATATAAAATCCCAAATCGGAAGAATATTTTAAAAAAATCTAGAAATCTAACGTCCTGTTTTTATATTATTTTACTATTATTTTACATAATGAGATATCAGTACTCAATGTGCATAGTTTAAATTAAGAGAGGATTTGACTACTCTCATGGCTGACGTGCTTCAACACATTTTGTATTCTTATATTATGGGAACTGTTTGATCAAAGTGTGCTGTTTTCATCAGTTAGTATGAAATAAGTCTAAATCTTCAATATTGTTGACGTATGACTACGTTTGCGGTTTCAATACTAGGATACACGTTACGAAAGCTAAAAGTTGAAGCGCACGAAATATGGTTGGATTTTGAACGCTAAAAACTCAGTCATTTCACGCAGAGTTTTCTAAAATGTTTCCACCAATCGATCGGGACATTCACTTCGCGTCGAATTCAAGTATGATCATAATTAATTTAATCAAATGCCGACAAAACAAGAATCAACCATTCCCGTGAATCAGAACGATTGTTTCCCAACACAGGTTGGAGGTGTATGTGTGTACATTCAACGACTGAGTATTGTCATCGTATAGGGCATAAAAGTTGTAGAGCGAAACTCACATCGTCATAATTCTACATCTGACCGCAGAGTGCTCTTAATTTCTTTCAATCGTGTTACTGCCGGAAATCGAAGTTCGAGTTTTGTGCATGTCACACAGTCAATAGCACAACGATGACTCCCAAAACCAGTCAACTCCTCCAGTCCTCCAGAAGCGGCTCACTGACGGAAACATTCGGAAGAAGAGAACGTACAGTTGGCCCAAATCAATCGGCGGATGACCTTCAAGTCTCGGGAAATTCCAAACGCCGTTCGACTGCAGCTGCCGAAAGAGCTAGCCAAACACACCGTTTCCTTGTTCCCCTGAACCAAAAACGGCCCATTTCAGGGCCACCAATATCAGTAAAAGTATCGTTCGTGTGCTGAAGCCGTAATATTCTCGACATTTGCGGAGAAATTCGTGGAATGTTCGAATCTACTTTTTGCAAGGCTTTGACAGATAATTGCTTGTTCTGAAAGATCACGAACGATCCAAACGACGCTTTTTTCTAATACAGGCTCATAACATATTGATACAAATTAATAACGCTAGTTTTGAAGATTTGAAATGATCATCTTAAAACCATCAGTTAAAAGTTATCATGCCGCTGGGTGCCGCGCATGCTCACTCCCGACCAAAAACACGAACGCGAGAGCACTTCGAAACAGTGTTTAGATTGAAGAAAAAAAATAAGACCAACATTATTATATTTTTGATGTTCTTGAAAAAAAAAAAGCTTTTCCTATGGCATATATTCCCATAACTGTTATATCAGAATCCAATTTGTCCCTTAAAGGTAGCAGTGTTGCCAAACATGTTATTTTTGTATTAAAAAAATCAATTACTGTTTCCGTCAAATGAGTATATTTTGATTTGAAAAAAATCCAATTTGATGTAACGTGGATCCACTATTACACACCAGCGAACAGAATGAGTGCCCTATAATAAACTGAAGCCAGCACGAGTGCTCCGAAGAGACCTAAAGAGACTCAATCGGTCGAAAAGATTTTGGCGTCGGTTTTCTGAGATTGTCATGGCATACTCTTCGTGGACTACCTCGAAAAGAATAAAACCGTCAATAGCGATTATAACTTCGTATTATTGGAGCGGCTGAAGGCCGAAATCGCTGCAAAACGGCCTCACATGAAGAAAAAAACAGTTTTGTTTTTGCAAGACAATGCAACGGCACACAAGAGCATCATAATTTCTCACGTCAAGGGTAACCATTGCACAGTAGCGTACCTTTTGCGCTGAATTGCTACTTCAGCCGTCTTGGTGACGGAAAGAATGGAATCCACCGTCGACTTCCCTTGACGGAACCAAACTGGTTGCTAGGCAGACTGCCTATACCTTCCGTGTATTTTGAAAGTCTGTTGAGGATTATGTACCCTCTCAAGCACCTTACCCGCTGTATCCAACAGAAATGTAGGTCTAACTATGCCGATGGATCCCCTGGAGGCATCCTTGTCTTTGGTAGCAACACTAGGGTCTAAATTTTCCAGGCGTCCGCCCTCGTTCAGACACCTTTACATCATCACCCTGAACATTTCGGGAACCAGATAGCCGTCTTGATGGCCAGGTTTGGAATACCATCCGGTCCCGGCGCTTTGTTCACCTTTAGTGACTTTGCAATTTCAATGAGTTCTTCGTTCGTCACCTTTGCCTCGTCACCAACCCCTCGTTGTGCCGTTGTCAATGCCCACGTGGTCCCGGATGTTCGGTTGAGCCGCCCACCCTTCCGTCTCTATGACAGCGTTAAGGTCTAGGATACTGGAACGCTGGTCATGGGACAAATCTACGGCGGTGGAGGGCCATGGGGGAAAGAGTCCCCCAACGAGCACCTGCAGCAGCTCTGGTGATTGCTCGGTTGTTGCCGCCGTTCCTCTGGTTTTGGCCATTACTACACGATAGGCGTCACCTCACAGGTTCGTATTGGCCTTCTGACACAGGCCCTCAAGCCAGGCTCGCTTGCTGGCCTTTATTTCCCTCTTTTGCGCGGCCTTCGCGGCGACTAGCGCCCCTCTACGCTCAATTCTATCGGCGTCTGCGCGTGTTCTTTGCGTCCTCCGTCTTGCGAGGAGGTG
Organism: Aedes japonicus; assembly: GCA_034211315.2. NCBI lineage: Eukaryota > Metazoa > Arthropoda > Insecta > Diptera > Culicidae > Aedes > Aedes japonicus. Next base: position 46,010 of record JASCZW010001759.1, read on the forward strand.
TTCTTCGATGTTCTTTAGGTGTTCTTCGGAGGTCGGTGATCGACTCCGTCCACCAATACACCGACGATCTTCCATTCCTCGGTTTGATTTCCCTCGGCATGGTCGCATCGCGTGCTCGTGTAAGTGTCACAACAAGTCGTTCGCCGCAAGGTTCCTGGGTTTCCCGTAAGTTTCGTTCCCTCTCAAGCGCCTCTTTAAATGTCTCTACGTCCAAGTAGGACATCCTCCATCTGCGAAAGAATGGAGTGAATGCTCCTCCTTTCGCACGCTGCCTTGTATTGTGGCCGATATAATAACGAACCGCCAAGTGGTCGCTATGGGTGTAGCCATCACTGCCAGCTACTGGCTTCGAATGATTGAAAAGAACAGCTCTAGCTTCAATGAACACGTTATTTCAGTAAGAACTCTTCATTCAAGCCTTATGTTTCACGTTTCATAAAGTTGATTCTCAACTTCTTAGGTATGTTGAGACCATTGCTCTTGGGTGCCTTTGTGAAATTGGGAAAAAATGAACTGTGGAATGTATGCGAAAATCCTTTAGAGCACGGATTTGGTACATGAAAATTTAGAATTATAGAAGGAAAATAATAGCGCTTTCATTTTTCACAATTTGGCATTCGGTTGTTATGTTTCATTATTTTCGGCCAGTTGCGTTATCAATCTATTGTCACACATTCTAAATAATTACCTATTTTTATCGTAGGTTTACAATGCCCATTGCTGGGAGACACGTACCTGTAAAGAGAAAAAAAAATATTGTTAGTAAATTAAAGTATTGTTCCTGTACGTTTGTTTATCCCATGTATTTATGGCATTAAAGTCACAAGGATAGATTATTTGAACCTAATTCTATATGTGACATCCCTCGCGCAGTGTGCACCTTTTATCACAATACTTAAGTGGGCGTCAACACAATAGATAACTTCTAACAATAGGATTGACGCTTAAGATATTGACGGCTAACCAGAGCCCAGTATTTTTATATCTGGCGAAGTTCTTGGCTGTAAGGCGAATTGACTGTATTTGGCACGTGTTTGATCTCTTGTTCCTCATACTATTTCAGGACGGATTTTGCAAAGTGACAAAAGGGCAAGTCAGGCCAAAACAGAGACTGGAGAGTGATGGCTTTTATAAACGATTGGAACCGCTTTTGCATAATTGTTTTCTCTTACACTTTGTGCGTCTTTCTTCTTTGGGGTGAATTCCGGTACAATAGATCATTCAAATTTGAGTGACTCCACTTTTGACGGAAGTGAGTCAAAAACGACTCCACTATGTGTACCAAACCACAAACGTGCGCAGGGAAAAGTGAGATTTTGAGAATCAATGCTCTCTATCTCCCCAAAATAATCGGATGTTTTGTTTTGTTCCAACTTGTTCAGTCGTGTTCAAAATACAGTCGAAGCAACAAGCATTACGCCAGCGGATTGTACAGTTCTATAAAACGAACATAAATCACGGAAAAAAGTTCACTGTGAACCATTTTAAGACCGAGAATGTTCCAGTTTCAACCATTTATCGTATCCTGGCGTCCTCAGGAACAGCTCGAAGGAGTGGTGGTGGGAGACCGGCTTAAACAATGGACAAGAAAGGACTTAGTCTGACTTAGACAAGACTGCGCAAACTTACACCTGCAAGACGTTGAAAAAGTTAGGAATAGTCTGCCACAAGAAATTAAGAGCAACAGATATCAACCGTAAAATCACAATGCCACTGAGTGACCCGAAATTACTCCGGAAAATGTTTCGTTTTGGATGATGAAAGCTACTTTCCTCTCTCAAAAATCTCAGAAACGATCGATACTATCCTGATAACATTTCTACTGCATGTTCGAACGTGAAATATAAATTCTTTAGATATTTGAGTATGCTGGTGTACAAAAACAACTGGAGACCCAAAGACTGTATACTACTGATTAATAGAATCAAACGGTGTTTAAACATTATAGTGGCCGTGCCTTCAAAATAAATCAATCAGTTTTCCTTTCTATAAACAGTTATGGCCCTTAAAAAAATCACATTTTCTTATATCAACAGCTTCCGGGTCTGGTTCATTATACCGCAATGCATAGGAACGCTGTTGCCGAGCATTTCCGGGCAAAAAAGGTTTCAAATTCCCGAAGAAGTGTTTGATTTGGCAGGCCATATTTAGTTGTGGTCGAAAATCTAAAAGTTTCGTCTTTACCGGCACTATCAATTAGGATGTGTGCGAGAAATAACCGTGTATCAGAAGCCACGATTCTCCAGCTCTGTTTTGGCCTGATTTAAACTCCTGTCACTATGCGAAATCCGTTTTCGAACGACATAAGGTACAAGAGGTCAAATGCGTGCCAACCACAGCCAATCCACCAAACGGTCCAGAACTTCACCCAATAGAGAAGTACTGGACTCTAGTTATGCGGAATATCTTCGAAACTTAGAAGATAGCAAAAGGAACCGATGATTTCAAGAGACGATGGAGAGTCGCCACGGCGAGTGTATCTGCGGATACCGTACGGAACCTGCTGGCGGGTGTACCACAGAAAGTTTGAGAATTTTACAATTTTATATCTTAATCAACTATTTTTATTGTAGATATAACTTAATTTTTGTGAAATAAATAATCGGTTTTGTCGTATTAGGTGTACATATTTTTTGCTGATATTATTTTGGTGTCCGAAATTTAATTTGGACAGGCTTTAACTCTCTTAAGTTGATTCTATTAAGTGTGTACAAGAAGAAAATGCAAACAGTACAGGGAGTTTTGATCAATTCCTCAATCTTAAGATTGAAGTATTGTTCGCGTCTGGGCCCTCCTTGCCATTGTTGAATTGACAGGCTACAGGCTTCCACTATTTGGCCCCTGATTAGAAAATAAAACACCAGTGAATTTTCGTTTGTAAATCCTAACACCGGTCCAAAGATGATATATTAAGTACGTGAAAATAAGAATAACATGGTGTCCCTGTTGTTTAACGCTAACCCGACTCGAGTGACTTCCTACTGGGGTTGTCCACAACGCTCTCTTGCGTCACTTCATTTCGAACGGGGAGTCATCTACCAACTCATTTTGTTTTGATTTCGAAAGGTGCCTCTCGAAAATGGCCAACACAGCCAAACAACAGTACTTACTCGATACCCTCTGCCGCAACTGGAGCAGATTAAATTTGTTTTAATTGACGAAATCAGGACCTCTCGCGGCCTTTCGGACCATTGCGCATTGCCTTATTGCGCTTGTGCAGTGGTGGAGTCAAAAAAAAACGTCCCTCCCGAAGACGCCTTTTACTTTTCAACCTGACGCGCGCGTAATTACGAAGGGCAAAAGTGAATGTTTGCCTCTCCTGGTCGACCAACGTGGCCTGGCCATCTCCAATCAACCAGCCGCAAAGAGTTCTGAATGTAACGGCCTCAACAGTTACCGAGGGGCTACAGAAACAAATAATACACCGCTGCCGTCGTCTCCACCGCCACCACCGGGGAGCAGTCAGAGGCAGACGGGGTGTCAAGAGGAGAAAACAACATTCGCGCCCTGTTACAGTTTTGCCACATCTTGTCCAAATAGCCCAATCCTACACCGAGGAGATGTGAAAGGCTCTCGGGTGGATTCCGAAAGTAACTGTAACAGAGCGGCAGCGATCACTTTCTTATTATGACCTCCTGGCTGGGACTTCTCCCTACAGACCTGCATACCACCATCACCTCCACCGCCGCCGCCGTCGTCGCTCACGATGTCAATGATTACCTCCCGTAATAAATTGTTTATCAACCTGTCCTGGTACAAGCCACCGCAGCAGCAGAGTGAATTTAAACTGTAACAAAGCTGGCTTAAGAGACAATAAATTGTGAATTTTACGACTACTGCCGCCCGCCCAAGCCTAGAAGAGACGATCACGGGCGGGTCGGGTGGTGATCTTATCCCCTCTACCGGGTTGAGCAAGGGGAAGCAATGTGCGAACAGGTTGAATACGAAATTCAAAATAAATCGATCGACTCTGACCGGAGAGCGTGCGTACCTGAGAATATGCAATGCAAAAACAAAACCAACAACCACCTCAGTCGAGACAGGGAAGGGTGCGTTCGAAAATCTGATCGCGTACGGCCGACGACTACGACGACAACGGCTGTCTCTCTACCGTACGTCGCGCTTACACACATAAAGTCATCCAAAGTTAGCGGATCCAGCATGGGATGATGGGTTCGACACGGGCAGAACAAAACCACCAATTGAACGCTTAATTGGTTGTACACTTGTTGACTCGGCCTGGTTGGGAGTTTGGCATTTCGCTGTCTGCCAGGAGTAGGCCTCGTAATATGCGTGATATTATATGGTCGATGACATCGGGCTTAAGCCGGGATCCGTAAAGCCAGGTGGGAATGTTTGACTTTTCGACGAATTTGTTACCGAATTTTATCACCGTAGCGAATTCGCGGGGTAATCCTTAACAACTTTTCGAAGGATTTTATCGGTATTGGAGGTGAAATTATGTTGAGTGTTTAAATTGGGCTCGGCATTTTTATGATCGGATGTGTGGCTTTTTTTTTTGTTGGTTTTCAACGCCGCAGTTCATGCCAACAGTAAAACTTCTTTGGCTGCATTGGAAATACGGTTCAAAATTGAGAAATTGCTAAATGTCTCCCCTAGCTCAGTCGCCAAATCTAGACAAAATTGTGTTACTTTCGACCTTTTGACTATTTTGTCTAGAAATGGTTGATTACCAATCTAAACCATAATAGAGGCGGTTGTGTTTCCGCTCTGGTGTTGTAATTTATCGTATTCAATGTAATCTAATCTAATACAAACGCAGCCAGTACGAGACAGTATTCTGGGTAAGACGATGTCAAATTATTCAAGTAGGTCGTGCGTTTGATCGGTTCAGACGTTTTTCGTCAGTCTTGTCAAATTATAGAAAATAAATAATTGAATCCTAGAGGGTTTGAGCTGTTTAGTGGAATACTTGTAACTATAATTTAGAAGAAAAATTAGTAATCTCCATTTAATTCCAACTACCTTTGCTTATCTTCGACAGATACGCGTATTTCGTCTACAATGTGCAGACTTCTTCAGTGTCTCGTACTAATAACTCGACTGAATGAAAACCTTCGCCACCTGCCGTATATATACTATTTTCTAAATACAAATCGTTTATCTATCATTATGTTGTTTATACCTATCTTATTATTAGTTTGCTTATACCTATCCTGAGTCAAGAACAAGTGTACTTAATATCTACCTCGCTTCCTTCTCATCTATACCTAACATACTTATTGTGTAGCAGCGGGTGCTCCCGCTTTGTCGGGTTTGATGTCGTTTGGGTAGTAAGTTGAAGAGCCATGTGTAACCGTTGCCTTGGTCTTTGTTTAGTAGATTTGTGTTCTGTTGTTTGTTTATTTCTAAGCTTTCTGCGACGTCTAATTTCCAGGGTGTAGATGTAGTCCGTAATATTGTGATGTCATTCGTCGTTATGTCGTGATTTTCCGTGAAGATGTGTTCTGCGACTGTTGATTTGAAGTTATGTGAAATTCCTTTCTCGTTCGGTTTGACAGCCTTAGTCACCTCCGCTAGATGCTCCTTGAACCTTGTTGCCAAGGTTCTCTTTGTTTGACCTACATATATTTTGCTGCAGTGTTTACACTTGATTCTGTATACCCCTGCTCTGCCTAATGTGTCTACTGAATCTTTGGTGGAGTCTAACATCGATGCTAATTGGTTGTGCCTACTAGAAAAAACTAAGTCTATGCCAAATTCCTCAAGTCGTGGTTTAAGCTTTTTGTGTAATGTCTTTATCGAAGGGGACGGATAACATCGTTTTAGGGTTCAGGTGAGTCTGAGAGGGTTGTTAGTGATTTCCTATGAAGATGTTTTTCCTTTTTGTTGATGATCGCTTGAATTGTCCTCTTTTAAAGTAATAAATAATTATTATGTTGGTTTTTCGTACGATTTAAGTAGATTTTTTGTACCAGTAATAAGTTGTGGGTGATGTTGGTGTAAAACTTTTACGGTGCCGATTTTTTTGGATCCACATTGTAACATCGGTTATGACAAGTTGCGTTGTGATTGAACCACGAAGAGCTTATCTGGAACATTGCCTCTCCCAGTGCCCTATTGCCAATATTTCAAGTCGAACTTGTTTGCGGGGTACAAAACTTTAGCCGAGGACAGGGTGGACCCAAAATTCACCGGATTGGACAAAGTGAATCAAAAGCTTTGTCTATAACTGGAATTTGTCCTTTATGGCAAGTTTATTTGACCTAAAATGGTATTCATGGGGACTTGTGGCAGTAGTAAGTAAGTATGTAGTAATGTCAGTTTTTTCTTGATCAAATTATCTAAATTGTCTTTCATATTGTTCTCTATGTCTACGTTATTTCATTGAATGTTCTGATACATTCATGATGATACCAACACCGAGAACGTGTTGGAGCGAGGATTACGGTATGAGATGATTATTTCAGAATGCTTGCGTGTTTGAAATGTGCTGTTGAAGTTGCGATTGATTTGTAACCTCCTAACTTCCGAATATATTTGAGCTTTCTGCAAGCAAAGATACTTAAAAACTGCCGCAAGAAGGTTTCATCCATAATGCCACTGCCAGCCAATGGGAGTTGGGTAGTAAAAATCAAAAACATACTCACTCTTTCTCCTCCTTCTCCAATTTCAAGTGTGACCAGATTTTCGCATACCCAGACATCATCCTTTCTTCGATTTCAAATCACCTTACACGCTAAGCTCAGTTTACCCATAATCGCATAAAAGTGCACATACTCATTTATGGATAAAGCTGACTTTACCCATATTTGCGTAAATTTTTATGGGAAATATGGGTAAGTCGTAACGTACCCATAAATGGGTATGTGCACTTTTTGCGATTATGGGTATTATTTGCCCATATTTGGGTAACCTGATCTTAGCGTGTACGATACAATCGATCGACACCTGCTATGACAGATCATGCACGAATATGGATTTCCAGAAAAACTGACGCGGTTGATCAAAGCAATGATGGATCGAGTGATGCGTGTCGTCCGAGTCACAGGGAAACTCTCGAGTCCCTTCGAATCTCGGAGAGGGTTACGGCAATGTGATGGATTGTCATGTTTGCAACTTAACACTGTGTCTAAGGGTGTGATTCAAAGAGCAGGGATAGACACGAGTGGCACGATCTTCAGAAAGACTGTCGAACTATTTGGCTTCGCCGAAGACTTTAATACCGTAGCACGTAACTTTGATACGATGCGATGGTGGTAACGTACATCAGACTAAAAGCTGAAGCAAGTAGAATTGGGATTTCGATTAATGCGTTGAAAACAAAATACATGAAGGGAAGAGATCCACCAGAAGACACTCCCACTACTAATTAGATCGAAGGGAGATGAAATCGAGGCGATAGACGAGTTCGTGTATCTAAGCTCATTGGTGCCCGCCAATAACGACACCAGCAGAGATATACTAAGGCGCATTATGGATGGCAATCGTGTATTCTTCGGACTCCGAAGGACGCTAAATTCGGACAAAGTTTGTCGAACTACAAAGTCGACAATCTACAAGCCATTAATTAGACCGGCACAGCTCCACGGCCACCAAACAACAAATTTCACCTGCCTATAAATGCGTTTGATTTTAAAATGCCTTCGATTGAAGTCAAGCATAGTGGGGTTTACATCAACATGAGGTCTATCAAATATACCACAATTGTTGAAGGCTATGCCATAAACGTAGTTAATTTGACTGAAATTTCTTGGTAGTTTCGAAAATAGGCATAGTCGAGTAAAATGGTAGTTTTTACTGCAAGATTTTTTTCAGTGTAAGATCTATTCTAATCCATCTAAATTTGGTGAAATAAGAGTCTCTAAGAACATTTCTTACTTTCTCACTTCCCAATCCCTACAATGCACGATTTAATAACAAATGATTTCATTCTTTGAAATTAAATTAAATACATACAACAGCTTTTGAAAAGTGATGAAGTTGCAAACAAACAAAAATAATATCCAATAAGAGTGTGTGTTGTAATTCAAGACTTAGTGTTTTCGCATCAAAAGTTGTATTTTAGTTAAAAAAGAGTAATTTTTCATGTCATTTTCAGTCAAGATGCTCGAATCGTGCAATTCCAGCTGGTTTCGAGATCGACTCTTACATTTTCCAAATTATTTCACTTTTAATGGTACGAACATAATCTCTATATTTTGCCTTCGTGTATTTTGCATTTGTTCGCGTGTTCCTGAGGGAATGTCTTCATCAGCTCCTTCGCAAATCTAGGCTTGTTGTCAGAATGTCATGTTGAACATTGAGTTAAATTTATTTAATATGTAGATTAATCGAAATCACTATTTATTTCATGTTTCTTCCAGTCATTTGAAGTTGATCTATGCTAATGATTATTTTGTTCTTCGCCTGGCACTACCATATGCAAAATGTTTTGGAGCTGTCCCATAGTACTCCACAATGAATACACAGTTACTTTTGTCTAACATTTCCGTGAGAGTGAATGAAACAAAAAATACACATTGCCAATCTAAAGATCAATGACAAACTAAAAGACAGACGTACTCATAACCTGCTAGTAGACGAGTTTGTGATCTTAGCAATCGACATGTTTTGGTTGACTATTTCCGTGAGCGGGAGGGTAAAGCGAAGAAGCGGGTTGAGGAAACTGGCGTTTGCAGCAAGACAAAATCGTCAGAAGGTCGAAAGTAACAATTACTCTATCTAGAATTGGCATATTTCATATCAGTGAAGGTGGCGAAGAGAAAGGTGTTTGTCGGTAGTAGTAACGAAAAAAAGTGTAAACAATCCATGATTTCGAGTAGTAACGTAAAACTCCAAAAACAAGCGAATGATAACAGAGGAAGTTTGGTTTTTGTCCGCATCCTTTTAGTGCGCAAAAAGGCATTCTTCAGCCGACACCTTTTGAAAACTATATCAATTACCGAAAATATACAATCCACCTTGTAATTTGCTGATGGTCTGAATTGTTGTTTTTAGGAGATCTACGTCACGCATGTTTACAAAAAAAAAGAGTCTGTGCATCATCTCACGAAGATAATGACAGTACTTTGCATTACACTGATACAACTTAACCACTTCTGCACCACCTGTATAGACCTCATTGATTACATATCGCCTTCCCACACATGCACGGCATCGCACTTATAGAATATTTTGAGTTTATGTACAGATTGCGAAGCGGAAGAAAAAGTTTCCATGATCCGAAAGCAATCCGCATAAGGGCTCTAAGATCTTCCCAAGCAACACATAGCTGTTATTATTGGTAACAGCAACTCAATTGTTTCTTGATTGAGTATCATTGAAGTTACTTTTACTCGATTGAAACAAGTGTGCTGCTAGGGTTTTGGCCGGATCTAGCTTCGTGCCACTATTCCAAAGTCCCTAGGAGGTCAAATCTGAGGATGGCATGAAGAAAAAGTAGGCTTCAGTACAGAAGCAGCTGTAGCCAGATGTTATACAGAACACACTTAGAAATTATGAATTTTCCACGAGACGTAATTCATGTTTGTAAAAAGTCCGGGAACGTAAACAAAGATTTCGTGTAACATCTTTCGTGTCTCCTGAAACCGACACATACGCAATTCTATGAAAAATGGGTTTGATTAAATTTATTTTCTCATCTCTTTCAACTCATTCTTATGTGCAAAAGGAAGCTTGCATGTGTCGGTCTCAGGGGACAGAAATTTTCATCACACTTTGGTAGTGTGACCTAATGAGTGGAGTTAAGCGTAAGATGCGAGCGTACGGTAATGGTATTAACTTTGAATGAAATAGATATGCTAAGAGCATACGAACGGGTTATATTTTATTTTCCAAAAGTTTGAAAAGGATCGGTCAACTTGATAATTTTAAGCGTTTTTTCCGTGATGCAATTTGATGTTGGACACCCTTTAAGTACTAATCAAGTGCGTTGATTGAAACGAAAGATCATAGTTTTGAATATCAATGAAACATTTTCCAAAAACTTTTTTTATTTATTTACCCTGGGCTCTGGCAAAACCTTGAGGTAGTTTAACTTCAACTACCAGGTCCCAGGGCTGGTCTGGTTCTTTACCATTTTGGAAAGAAGCACACTAGTGTTGCCAGATCAGTGATAATGCAGCCCAAAAATGCTTCTGAAAATCCGCCAGTACGTCCTTTCGACAAACATTGTTATACTGAGATAGTGATCGATGGTCAAGTACAGGATTTGCGAATAGTTGGAATGTTGCACTTAATCATATAAACGCAGCTGAAAAACCTGCATAGTTTATTATCACAACCTAGCGCACTTTTGGAAAGCATTATCACATTGGGGAACCTGTTCCATTATTCATCTCATGATCCATTATTCATGATATTCGGAATTATATGAGTTTGATGTATGAATCAATTTATTCCTTTTGTTATTTAGTTACTTTCAACTTCCAAAAACAAATAACATTAAATTTAAATAAAAAGTTAGAAATCCGATGGTTACGCGTCGTTATTGCTAAGAGATGAGATGAAAATGGAAATGGTAACCCAAGATGCTATGCTTGAATAAAAGCTTTCTACCGAGAGGCGATTTTGCTTACTTCATTCTTAGTTTTGAAGCAAAACGGAGCTCTTACAGTGCGGATCGGCAATTGACGATATACTACGTCATCAAGAGGAAGTCCTGTTGAAGAATTTCAAATAAAATTCAAGACAAAGCCCCCGAAACTGAACGAAAAATCTCTGGTTCTAACTAAACACTCCACGGAACGAGTGAACTAGTCAACAGACGCAGAGCTAAAAATAAGATAAGTAATAAATGTATTATCTCTCTCAATATTTCAAAAAGCTTTTTAAGGTGCGCATCGACAATGGACGATTTACCTTATCATCCAAAAGAAGTATTGCTGAAGAACTCAAAACAAACTTCAAGACAAACTTGCGAAACCAGAATCAAAATCTCATCTTGAAACGAGAGAGCAAGCTCTGAATTATAGTAATATCAAGCAAAACAGGTATTCTGGAAGATATCGTTGACAATTAATCACAAGGTACTTGATTATATTTGCAAATGACTGATGTATACTCTTCTCCCTACAGCCTTACATACCAACAATTATCCCCCCCCCCCCCCCCCTTCCCCAATCCTGTGGGTAGTGATGCAATATCATTGTACACTTCTAGTGTGCACTAATAGTGTATCCCGCAAAATTCAAATCCCCCATGGGAAGAAACGTTGCGTAGCCCATTCAACTATCCCCTGATGTATGTATTATGTAAGGTTTGAGTTCTTGTACTTAAACTGGTGACCTGGCGCCTCGCCCCCTTATACGTCAATAAAATAAAATAAAATAAAATAAACATTTTCCAAAAACTTTTTTTATTTGAAGCTTCTCTATCTAAGAAAATCATTTGTTTGTTATCTTATTGCTTAAATGTTTTCCGTAAAACAAAATGAAATTCAGCGTAGATATTGAAATACGGACAATTTAGAAATAAAAGTATAACAACACGATTACCACTGAAAGAGTAGAGGTTCCCAAACAATCTGCTGTCATTTGAGAAGCTATCACTAGGAACGCTGTAAAAAAGAAGTAGTGCCTTCAAATTCAAGTGAATCAACCACCTGTGTTCATAATCTAACGTAAGATCTAATCAATACCGCTGTATCTGTCAGATTGTTCCTGCCGGTACTCACTTCAACATTATTCCGTGTGATTTTTACATCTCAAATCCATAAAACCAAATTTCCTGATCATAGAGAGTCCTCAGTTCAGAAGAATTACGAGAAAATATGGCAAGTCTCAGAATAACGGATTTATGACAATGTATCGAATCACCCCCGTCTTCGTTTGACCAATCACCAGGTGAGAAGAGACCGTGGTGGAGCTCAATTAAATTACACCCGGTTTCATGGCAACTGAAATGAAGCGAAATAAGGATGGTCGATGGTGTATATCAGGTGTCAGTTGCAACAAACTTGCCGTCTGACAAGCAACAGTGCCCTCGGTACGCATTCGGGGAATTGTCGGACAGCAATCAAAACAATTCTCTTGAATGGAGCGATTTCGGTTACCTTCCCATGGAAAAATTCAATGCCACGTACCTTCGAAGCGGATTATGACACGCGTAGGAGTAGCTCACATGGTCACAGTCGATACTGTACTACCATCCATACCAAATAGCTAACGTCGCGCAAGAAGGTCAAAGATCAAACGTAACTAATAAGAGGTAGGGGAAATCAAGCGGGGACACCCCAGTGGGTGGATAATCTTTCTCCGAAAATTGTTTGAAAAAGAACCGCGTAGCCGACTGGCAGTATTCGGTTACGTTTCTTTGGTAATTGAAATTAGTATGCTTACATGATGAACTCCCTTTGAGGGAAAGTTTCAACGATAACATCTAAATAAAATTGCGATGAATGTCTAAATCTATCGATTTTGAATTAATCCATCGCAGTGAACCTCCTACCAAAGCCTGTCGACTTCTCAAAATTACCCTTCTTCACTGTACTGAGCTGAATACAACAAACGAGTAAAATGACTCAGCCGTTCTCGCCGGCTCTTCCTTGCTATTCAAATCATTAATAACTTTACACACCCTGACAACAAAGAAGCCCTGCACAGCGTTTTGCTCCATCCTTCTTTATGTGTAGTTTCGTTTAGAATGAACCTGTTGATTAAGTTATTGATTCCACCAGCTGCCGGCCACTAAGTAGCATCTACTTTATGTCCATCGGATTAATCCATCAGTTCGAACGTGAACGTGTGGCAACTTTATCAATTGTTCCAATTTCTCGCCTATTAACGCGCTATTGGGTTAGCGCCATTACTAATCATTTCTATTATTATCATACTCCAGGCAAGGCACTGCGTTGCTACTCTAGTTTTTTTTTATTTTAAAACGCTCAACTGTTGATGAGGTGGATGATGGCGGATTTCATATGGTGGTGCCGGTGGCTAACGGAAAGTGACGGAATCGTAAAACAACAGGTTGTACCACAACTCCGGTGATTGAACGATGGAAATTAAGACATTACCATTTGATTAGGCTTTTATGATTCGGTGTAATTTGGGGCTCCATTGTATCGGATAAATGGTAGAAAATTGTTTTAATGCCTACCATCGGAGATGAAGCAATCAACGATTGTTTTTGTTTTTACCTTTCCAAGCGGTGGCATTTTCGGTTTCGGATTGGGTGGAAAGTTTGACAATGTTACGCTTGTTTCTACGAAACTGTCGCATATAAGAGAAACTATGGAACCGATAATCAGTAAATTGAGAAATCTTTCGGGCTGGAAAATTTCTTAACTTTCCTCGGTTGGGACATTCAAGTTGGTCAAAGTCATGAAAAAATTTAAAAAAAAACTTCAAAGTACAGCCCCATTGGGTTGTTCGAAATGATTACGTGAGACTACGCAACTTAATGTAAGCCATTCAGATTGTGCACTGCAACATTCTTTGAATTAACCCTTTCAGGCCTAAAATTATACAAGCAATTTGGTGTGTTCTGATTAGATTGGTGCTCAATAACGTAGAAATGATTGAAAAAAGTAGGATATATTTTTTTGAGATGTGCTAGGTCGTCCAAACTGTCCAGGATTTCAGAACTTATTATCAACAGTTGTAAAGTAGATTTATCCACTTTACAATGCTATCATTAATATTCATACATATTCAATGAATGCCCCGGAAGACAAACAGAGATTATGTGATACTCTTGAGATATTCTCGGGATATAATCTAACTAATCTTGGTACAGTCCATAAAGCTACTGTTAAAATTGTAGACCTTAAGTTTTGAATGACCTAAAATTAACAAGCTTATCCTATAATGTCTGTGGACGTCTCAGAATTTCATTGAATATGTTTGAATAGCTATCGTAGTTTTGTATAACGCAGGAGGCTACGGTCACTGCTGTATATCTTAAGTTCTGAACTCAAGTAAGTTTTTATTAACTTAAACATCCCAAGATAATCTGATAATGACTGATGACTTTACGGAAGATTCACTGAATGTGTTTGAATGCATATCGTCACCTTTCATAAGTTATAAAGCTAATGTTACGACTGTAGACCTAAACTTCTGAACTTAAGTGCAGTTTTTATGAGCTAGAACATCCCAAGGTATTCCATTCTATCTGTTTACTTACTTAAATAGGAAGAGAAGACACTTTTAAAATGGTCAAATACATATTGTTACTTTGTTTGTTTAAGAAAGGTATAGTTACAGCTGTATATTTTCAGTTTTGAATTTTACGATAGTTTGGATAACCTAGAAGATTATCTCTTAGTATCTGTTGGTCTTCCAAGATATTCACTGAATATGTTTCAATATACAGGGGAGCATAGCTCAGAAAGCTTTTGTTGCTACTCTGTTTTGATCTCAAGGACAGATTAAATGACCCAGAATATGTGATATTGCTATATAATATTTGTTGATCTTTAAAATTATTAATTGAATATGTTTGAATATTTGAAGTTTTGAACGCCAGGACAGTTTGGATGACCTAGAGAATCAGAAAATTATAAAATATTGACTGTTGACCTTTCAAAAGATTCATTGAATATGTTCAAATACTTTAGCCAAAAGTTACTTTAACAACTGTATATCTCATGTTTTGAACTTTATGACAGTTTAGACGACCTAGAATATCCCAAAATTATTGCATTTTATCTGTTGACCTTCTACAATATTCAATGAATATTTTTAACTACATATTGTTCCTTTGCATACTCCAAAAACCTACTGTTAAAACAGTAGATCTTATGTTCTGAACTCAAGGGCAGTTTGTATAACCCCGATCATTCAAATTTATTTCGTAATGTTTGTTTACGTTCGAAAATATTCACTGAATATGATTGTTTAGCCCAAAAAGCTATAGTTACTCCTGTAGATCTTAAATTCTGAACTAAAAGACAGTTTTGATGACCTAGAACATCATAAAGTTAACAAATAATGACCGTTGATCTTCCAAAAGGTTCATTCTATATGTTTGAATACATATCATAATCTTATATACCCCTAAAGCCTACTGCTACAACTGTAGATCTGAAGTTCTGAACTCAAGTGCATATTAGATAGCCTAGAACATCCCAGAAAAATACAAAAATATTTAACGTTTATTACCAAAAAAATAATATTACGGTTGCATAAAGGGTGTATTCGATAAAAATGGCGCACACATATATACTCATCAAAATTAAACTGATTATCGGATTTTTTTGAAATTTTCAGGGAATGAAGAACTACTAATGAGTTTTGATTTACAACATTTGTTTTATTCAATTTCGTCTCCCATCCCGAATGCCCGCACCTTCCTTTTCACTCCACCCATCAAATTTTGTACGACCGATTTTCCTAGTGTTTTTGTTGTTTTTACCCAAATTTTCTTCAATTCTAGCTCTGTTTTTATAGTTTTGGGATGTTTGCGAAGTTCCGTTTTCATAATTGCCCAGAATTTTTCAATTGGACGAAGTTCCGGTGAATTTGGTGGGTTCATATCCTTTGGCACAAAATTGACTCCGTTGGCTCGGTACCACTCCAATACGTTTCGAGCGTAGTGGCAGGATGCTAGATCAGACCAAAACAGAGTTGATCCTTTGTGCTTCTTAATAAATGGCAAGAGACGCTTCTTAAGGCACTCTTCCGTGTAAATCACACCGTTTATTGTTCCGGAAGTGATGAAGGGAGCGCTTATTTCACCACATCCGCAAATCGCCTGCCAGATTAGAAACTTCTTTGCAAATTTCGATAGTTGCTTCTTTCGAACATGCTCCGGAACATCGAACTTCGACTTGGCAACGAAATATTCTTGCCCAGGAAGTTGACGGAAGTCGGCCTTGACGTATGTTTCGTCATCCATCACGATGCAACCGGATTTGGTGAGCAGTTTCGTGTAAAGTTTCTGGGCGCGGGTTTTCGCAGTGATGTTTTGTTTTTCATTCCGGTTTGGGGCTTTTTGCACTTTGTAAACATGTAACCCAGCACGTTTCATGGTTTTCTGCACAAAACCGACTGACACCTTAGACTTTTTAGCGACATCTCGAATTGACATGTTTGGACGGTTCTTGAATTGTTGTACGACTTTCCTGGCCATTTTACTGTCCATTGGACCACTTTTACGACCACTCCCTTCCTTCCTTTGGACACTCAGACGCTCCTTGAAGGTTCTTATTACACGAGACACAGTTGTATTTGCAATTCCAAGCCTTTTAGCAATCCACCGGTGGGACGCCCCTGGATTTTGATTGTGAGTGCACAAAATTTTCTCACGGACAATTGCTTGTTTCGACGACATGACTGGAACTACTGAATGTATAACTATGAAACTTGGCAGATGTAAATAATACTATGGATAAGATCTACTCAAATTTCTAGGTTTTTTACTCATATGATTCAAAAGTTACAGAAGATTTTCTGTGTGCCATTTTCATCGAATACACCCTTTAAGTACCATAGACTAACTCTAAGACCAGTAGGTCCCGAACAAATACAATTTTTTTTCTTGGCTCAGTCAGTACTATCACATCGGTCCCAAGCTCGGTCACAAGCTTAAGAATGCGCCCCTAATAATGAACTCACACGAACACACTCTCAAATATTCTGTCAAAATAACACAGCAAATCAAAACAAAGGCGCAAATATGTATAGCAAGGTGCTAGCTTCAAGTTGTACTTCGGTCCAAGGGGTTCTACAACGGTGAACCAATTTCAAATCGCTAGTTGCATATTTATTGATTGTTGTAAGTACCATATTCTAAAACAACGCTTTAAACCATTATTGAGGCATTTATTTTTTCTTCCTGGACTTCTTCATATTCAGGATGTGTTTACGTTTAAGGTCAATTAGGCCTTAAACTTTAATTTTTTTTATACATTTCGCAGACAGAAGAATTAATGTAAAACAAATTTTCCCTAGACAGTGTACACTTTTATTCCGTCTGTGATGTTATACACCCATTTTCCTTTTGGGGTCATCTATGGCCCCTTAGGCCTGAAGGGGTTAATATACTTTTTAAGACAATGCTTGTCAAAAATGGATCTCTGTATAGTGTTAAGGGGCACTAGTGAGTAGTTCAAGCATTCAAGAGGAATCCCAACAGTTCTATTCGAGATGTGGTTAAGAAATTGAATCCAACTAAAACTTTCGTGCAAGATGCGAAAAATCGTGAAGGACTACACACGTACAAATTTCAAAAGGCGCCTAATCGCGACGAACGGCAGACTACGGTAGGTAGAACACGTGCACAGAGGCTCTACACCCAGATGTTGACGAAACCACATTGCCTCGCTACCCGGGTAACCATTAAGCAGTTCCAAAGCGTCTCTACGGCAGCCTATCAAGCAATTAAGTCACCTTAAATGCAATATAAATGCCGGTATTAGGCCAATATACGGCTACTTCACTGCAATGCTATGATAATGTTTCCTTAATGCTATTTTGTATTCAAAATGCTTATTACAGGCTACAAGCATTTAAATAGTATTTGAAATACAAATTTACAACAAATAGCATTCAAGATGCTGATATAATGCTAATATAATGCTTGTCGCATGTGAAATGCAGATTTAGGGTTGATTTACTGCATAAGCTAATGCTTTTTGGTTAACTGGGTATGCATGATGAGATATATGTAAAAGCAGACTCCCGGCAGCTTCAGGGGCTCCAGCTTTTCACTGCTCAACATAAATTCGATGCCCCTGAGGACGTTAGAAAGCAGAAGATGTCTCAGTTTGCCAAAAAATATATGATTTGGCATACAATTTGCTCGTGTGGAAAGCTGAGCACCCCATTCCTGACAACTGGGCAGGTGTACCGAAGGGAATGCCTCCAAAAGCGTCTACTTCTTTTTCTGAGGTCACACGATGGTCCTCCTTTAGTCTCGTGCTATTACTTGAAAGAGATTTTGGAGTGGTACAAGGCTAAGGATTTCGTGTCGAAGCATCTCAACCCTCCGAATGCCCGGAACTGCGGCCAATTGAAAAGCACTGGGCCATCATGAAGCAGGCACTTTCAAAGCATCCTAAGGAAGGGGAATCGGAGGAAGATATGAAGAAAAATGGATTGCCACGCAAAAAAAAAGTTGGTCCAAATGTTGTACAGGACCTTATGAGTAGTGTCAAAAAAAAGGTTCGTGCATGTGGATATGGAATTGAAATTAAATAAAATAAACATGGGGAAATATTCATAACATATTTTATTTTACTTCCTGAAAGTTTGAAGATGATTGGTTGAAAGGGCGAGTTTTGCCGAATATTTGTGTGTGTCGCAATTTGATTCCGTACACCCTTTACTCATAGTATCGCGTCGCACCGGTGTATGTTAATCACACTAAATCCGTTAGTGATGTGTTGAACAGCCAAAATTTCAATTTTCCTTCTACGCGACTGTAGCTGCACATTCGCTAGGTTAATACTGTCCGTGCATTTCACCCCGTAATTATATCCAAGAAACAATGAAAGCAATTAGCGAAAACGCGTTCCGTGCAAGATGGCACGCTTCTGTGGGTTTTACAATCAATTTGCATAGAAGGTTACTCAAACTGTCTACTGACTGATTCGATTGCTATGTGAACGTGTGGGCGTTCTCTCGTAGAATATGCAAAGCATCTATTCTTTGAATTCAAGTCATTCTAAAAGCGTCACTTTTTTCCAGACGCCCCCTCCGCCGATGTGTTGACAATCAAGAAGGTAGATCTGTGCATCGAGGAGAATGGAAAGCTTCATCACACCAAACGCTACGAGCTGATGAATAGGGATGGCGTGAACGGACCGTTGCCCCGTCTGGTGGTTCGAAGGGGTGAGGCTTTTCGACTGCGATTGCATTGCGACCGACCGTTCGACCGTAGTCGCGATGCCATGAGTCTGATTTTCACGGTTGACGGCGACGAAAGGCCAACGCATGGCCACGGATCTCTAGTGGGGGTTGCTCTTCAGCAGTATCGGCACATGATCGAGGATCCACTGGAATGGGGAGCGGCCATCGATTTTATCAGCGGGGATATGCTGGAGATTTTGGTCAAACCAGCGGCTACGGCTGCTGTAACGAAGTGGAGGTTAGATTTCGATACAAAACTGTTGAGCGAAGGATTCGGGAAAAGCTACTCACTGCCACAGCCGTTCTACTTGCTGTTCAATCCGTGGTGCAAAGATGACCAAGTCTACTTGGAAGGTAAGAAATAATGTGTATTGAAAACAATCGAAAAGTAATCTGCTATCCAATTCCTTTTGTAGAAAAACCGCTTCGGGACGAATGTGTTATGAACGACACGACGCTGATATGGAGAGGCTCCTACAACCGACTGCGACCGTCGGTTTGGAAATTTGGTCAATTTGAAAAGCACATTCTTGACTGTTCTTTGCTATTGATTGACAAGGTTGGTAGGGTAAGTGCAACCCATCGAGGTGATCCGATTCGTGTTTGTCGGGCCATTTCGGCCGCTGTTAACTCCCCGGATGACGACGGAGCGTTGCTCGGAAATTGGAGTGGGGATTTCTCCGGCGGGACTGCTCCAACCAAGTGGGTAGGTTCTGTGGAGATTATGCAGCAATACTACAAGAAGCAGAAACCGGTCAAATTTGGACAGTGCTGGGTGTTTGCTGGAGTTGTGTCAACAAGTAAGTCGGTAAGGCGTGGGATTTGATGCAGGTAATGAATTTCTTTTTGTAGTTGCTAGAGCTATTGGTATTCCATCGCGAGTGATCACTAATTACTCATCGGCTCATGATACGCAGGCCTCGCTCACGGTGGACTATTTTGTGGACAAGAATGGGAAAATAATGGAAGAGTTGAACTCGGATTCCATCTGGAACTATCACGTGTGGAATGAAGTTTGGATGCAGCGTCCTGATTTGGGCATCAGTTCCGATGGAGATTATGGTGGTTGGCAGGCGATTGATGCTACCCCTCAGGAGATGTCGGATGGGATGTTCCGCTGTGGACCGGCTTCGGTATTGGCAGTTAAATTGGGGGAGATTGCAAAACCTTACGATAACAACTTCCTGTTTGCTGAAGTTAACGCTGATAAAGTGTTTTGGAGGTATACGGGCCCAGCTCATCCTCTAAAATTAATAAGAAAGGATATCCTAGGCATTGGACATTTTATCAGTACCAAGGCGGTTGGAAAGTGGGTACGCGAGGACATCACCAGCAGCTATAAGTTCGCCGAAAAAACGCCAGAGGAGCGCGATACCATGTTGAAAGCTCTGAAGCAAACCAATAGTGCATTCAGCAGATACTACTTGAACGAGGACTTCAATGAAATATACTTCAATTTTGAGCTTCGAGATGACATCAAGATTGGGGAATCGTTTTCAGTGGTTTGTGAAATTCTACTCTGATAATTTTTCAAATAATCTTAAGCTTTTCTTGTGTCTTCCTCAGATTCTACAAGTTAAAAATCGCTCCATGGAAACGACTCATATCGTCAACGGTTCTCTGAATGTGGAAACTATTCTCTACACAGGAAAAGAGCGTGACATGGTCAAAACCGAAGCGTTCAGCATAGCTTTGAAACCAAGCTCGGAGGAGTTTGTCAGGCTGGTAGTCACCTTCGATGAATATTTCAAGAAGCTACGAGATCAAGCTGCCTTCAACATTTCTTGTTTAGCTACCGTCGAAAAAACGGACTACGAATTCTTCGCCCAGGATGACTTCCGCGTTCGAAAGCCTGACATCAAGATCAAATTGTCTGACACACCTGTCTCGCAAAGCCCAGTTGACGTGACCGTTTCTCTACTCAATCCACTTCCGATTGCCCTCCGGAAGGGTATATTTCATATTGAAGGATCTGGAATAGAGAAACCATTGATATTCAAAGTAAGTCTAGCAGGTTTTGTTTTGAAATATCAGACTATTTTAAACTGATTTCTTTATTGAAGCATTCGGAAATTGCGGTGGGAGAAACGATCAACAATACGTTCAGTTTGACGCCAGAGTTCGCCGGTCGGGCAACGATTGCTGCCAAGTTCACGTCCAAAGAATTAGACGATGTTGATGGCTTCCTTGCCTTTGAAGCTAAGCCTCGGCCGGAAGATGTGCTAATGGAAACCACCGAAAATGCAATAATCGCTCGAACGGACGTCATCGATTGATGCCGGTTGGTAATTTGACTCTTTCGTATCGATGTGTTCAAAAATGAATGTATTGAAAGCCAAATATCGATCGATTTTGTACTAGCTTTGATCATATTTATAAACCTTATCTACTTATTAATTTATGCAATGTTTATCCACTTTTATACAAACTATTTATCGTAGCATGAAACAAGCTATTTCTTCTTTCAATCATATCACCTTCTCAGACCTCGACCAAAGACGGGTTCGGCGTTCGTGTCCAAGTAATAGGTACCTCGCACTTTCATCGGAACGGCGTCTCCCATTGCCGCAGAACCGGATTGACATTTTTTGCTATTGAAGTCATTCATATTTGCGCATTGAAATGCCATGAAGCCATCGCGCCTGTTGACTGATTCTGCGTAATACAAATAAGATCGTCCGTGGCTGCAAGCTCCTATGAAATCCTCCATGCCATTGCATCCCGGTTGATTGGGTCCACCTCCATTAGGATAAAAATCTACGTGGCCCAGGTTTTTGTTATGGCCCAACATCCCTGCGCATGTGTGAATCACGTCAACAAACCGTGCATCGCTCGGGTCGAGCCGTTTATCCGGTTCCGAATCAACGAATCCCGGTAGTGCCGGATCGAGGCCTGTTATCCGAGAAACCTTTCCCGAATGCACGGAGCTACCAGTAAATCCTGAAGTGTGAGCTCCCAAACTGTGACCTATAATGTGAACGGAGTCCAAATTCGTTCCTCGTTCTGCTACCATTCGATCGATCAATGATCCCACGTGGCGTCCGACATCTCGAGTTGCATGTGCCGATCTAAAGTAGAGGGTGTCGTGAGCTAGTGGACTCCAGTCGACCACTGAAAATGGAATAATCATGTTAAGTGGAGTGCCAAAAATGTTTTTTGATCAGCATCGTACCGAACACGTTCATATCCTCTCGTTTCAAATAGGCGTCCTTAATCTGCTGGCTCACGGGGCTGCTAATCGAGTTTTGCCATCCATGGATAACGAACTTCGTTGGGAGGCTTGGATTGTACGACTGAACGAACTTCATCGGAACTGACGGGTCGTTGGTGAACTTAAAGGCGGTTGGGGTATCTCTGGTGCTTCTGTTGAGTCGTAAAATGAGTTAGATAAATTGGAAGAAATTGTGTGGATATATGGAACAAGCAGGTTTTTGTCGGTGTCGATCGTGTTACCGACATTCTTTTGGTTCGACAACGATGAAAATAAAACTGAGTCGCTTGATACGTTCGTGTATAGTTGCTTCGATCCTAATTTTTCAGATATAAAATAAGAAGAAAAACAGATTAAAAAATACAAAATCATGTATATTTTAGTCTGCTTTCCCCTCGTTTAATTCCAAGTCAAAGGAGGCGTAAGCAACGAAATTGTTTGCAATCTTTCATCCGTTATACAATAATGTTTGCTATCTTTCATAGAATAGGCTAGATTCAGGCAATATTTGGCTTAAATTTACATGAAATATTCCATTATTTTCTGCCAAATCTAGCATTCTCTTTATGTGCATTAGATAACGCAGAAAATTCGATGTTTCTTTTTATCTGTGCACTGTTATGAACAGTTATTCAATTGTGTTAACGATTCGCGTTGAATAGAATTTTACTTCTAGGAAGAAATAAGTTCTGAGAAACATTGTGAATCAATTTTGATCATTTTTATGCAAACTGTATGCACACATTTCGTTAGCGCGTAAATATCTCACA
This sequence comes from Aedes japonicus, assembly GCA_034211315.2. NCBI lineage: Eukaryota > Metazoa > Arthropoda > Insecta > Diptera > Culicidae > Aedes > Aedes japonicus. The sequence continues at coordinate 68,749 of JASCZW010001759.1, forward strand.
AACGGAATATCGTCCGAAACGACCATGTATCGAAACCGACTGAGCTCGTTGTTATCGTTGTTAGCGCAGCTGAAAGCAGTCAAGTAATTTTGTCGCGTCAGTGGTCTGAGTCAACGTTAGAATTTCATTCAGTGTATGGTTTATCTGACAGTGAATCCTGTCACCTTCGGGTCGACACCCGAGTTGTTTACTTTTAAATTGAAGTTTTGAAAATGGTGTCTTAACAACAAAAGCTGCGAAATCTTATTTTGGACAAGTGGTTAGAAAATCCTATTTGTTCACAGAAAAAAATCGCAATTCGTTCGGGGTGAAGCAACAAATGGTGTCAAATGTCATCAGCAAGTTTTTACAAACCAAAAAGGTTCAGAGGAAGCCAAACAGTCGAAGAGTGGAACACGCAACAAACAAAATGAGAAACATGTGGTGAAAGTCCGAATGGATGTAGCTTAGTTAACTGTGCAGGATATTAGGGTGAGATGTGCACTGAGGTCATTCAAAGCCCAGAAGAACCCTCGCCGAGATGATAAAGGGATTGTAAAGCGTAAGGTCGGGCACGAAAGCTAAAGGAATCGTTAACCAAACATCCAGGTTGTATCATACAATATGATGAAACACGATGAAACTTCACGTAGAAGTTGACTTTTTCACAAATCCCTGGTAATAAATAGAGGATAGGGAAGCCTAGAGTCTAATTTTAAAGAACAGAAGATAGAAAAAATTGCGAAAAAGTATCTCGTTTGGCAAGCCGTTTTACGTGTGGTAAAATCAGCTAACCATTCACCTCAACCGGAAATATTAACAGTGAAATTTTGATGTAGGCGTAAAGTGCCTTCAAAAAGGCTGATTGCCACTTCTAAAGCAGCATTCTCGAAACACCCTGTTTCGGCCCGATTTGGCATCCTACCACTGCTCAACAGTATCATTAATCCTCCAAACCGTCCAGAGCTTCGATCGATCAAGAAATTTTGGGAAATATTGAAAGCTGATTGTCTGATAATGGGAAGAGAATCAAAATCGGTTCAAAACTTCAAGCTGAAGTGGATAAAAGCTTACAAAACTAGAGGAGAGAAGCCTGTCCAAACTTTGATGACAGGAGTCAAGTCAAAGGTCAGAAAGTTTAGGCGTGAAAAGGAAATTTAAATCTATCATTGCAAAAGTGAAAAGGATCATACTTGAGGAAAATAAATGTTGAGAAAAACATTTATTTCGGATTTCTGTTCAACCTATAACGTTCGTGTGATGATACGATATACATTTCCGGACATGTTTCACGCAACCCCACTCATTTTTAGGCTTCGCCGACAACATTGATATTGTTACACCTAATTTTAAGACGACGGTGAAAACATACATTAGACTTAAGGCTGGTGATAATAAAATTGGGATTGTCATTAGTTTGTCAAAAACAAAATATATGAAAAGTGTAAAGTTAGTTTTTCATCCCAACTTTAGATCGACGATGATAAAATTGAGGTGGTTAAAGAATTCGTGTTTCTGGGCACAACCATCATAGCAAATTGAGGCACATTGAAGTTACTTTCAGCGGAATGTAACATGTGTGATGCTACGGTGACTGCTGACAACGACATGAGCAACGAAGACGCCTTATAACTGAAAAACGTGCCCACGACCTCCGAAAGACGTTAGGAGCTAGTGAGTTTACTGACCTAGCAAGTTGACCATCCCCAATACAGTGATTCAACCGTTATCTTCACGGATCCTTCACGGAAACAAAACATAGACTATGCTCGCGGAGAATGAACGTGACCTAGGTGTCTTTGTATAGAAAGTGCTGAGTATGATCTACGTGGCGTGCAGATGGAAGACGAAACGTGGAGATAGCGAATGAATTATGAATTGCATTAGTTGCTGAAAGAACTTCCATCGTCAAAACCGCAAGAACCGGTTGACTAAGATGGGCTGATCACATCGTAAGGATGTCGATGTTTCTCAAGATCAAACCGACAAATCAAATCAATCAAAAGGCGCTACAGCCAGCAAGGTGGATCGATCAATTGGAAAGCGACCTGCGAACCTTTCGTAAACTTTAAGGCTGGCGAAGTGCAGTCATACTTACCTTACCAATCAGGCCGGTGTGGCCTCTGCTGTACACAGCTGTCTGCGGAGAGTCCGCAGGTCGCCTTCTACTTGATCGATCCACCTTGCTCGTTGCGCACTTCGAACCATTTTTACAGGGCTGTCGTTCGACATTCTTACGACATGCCCAGCCCATTGTAGTCGAGAAGTGCAGTCATAGACTGTTCGATTAAGAGACAACTTCTGTGTACAAAAATGGACAGCCAGGCCGTGGCCTGAAATAGAAGATTGTGGACAAGAACGTTTCTCCTGGGAAAGTGACCAGAATGATCACGGATACGGTGGATGGTGGATGGTGTACAGTGTTTCCTGAAGATATCGGTTGCAATATCAGACTCGTTTGAAACACGCAAAGGACTTCGACAAGGCGATGGTCTTTTCTGCCTCCTGTTCAACATTGCGCTTGAAGGTGTTATAAAACTTGTGGATTTTGAACAGGTGGGGTACGGTTTTCAATAAATCCGGAGCTGCAGGCAATCCGGAGGTTGCGGATTATGAAAAATTGACAAATTTACAACAGAATGTGCAAGTCGAGAATCAAAGGCCGTTTCCTCAATGTCAGCATAATCAAAGTGCACAGCCGTCACCTAGGAAGTGACGATGACGACAAGGACACTTTTTAAGCGCAGTTTGAACGGGTATACAACAGCTTCCCAAACCACGACGTCAAAATCGTCATCGAAGGTCTCAATGCTCAGGTCAGCCAGGAGGAGGAATTCAGACCGATTATAGGAAAGTTCAGCGCTCACCAGCTTACGAACGAAAACGGCCTCAGACTCATCGGTTTCGCCGACCTTTCTCGGATATTATCGACGTCAACATCAACTCAGACCATTATCTGATTATGGTCAAAGTTCGACAAAGGCTTTTCGTTGTAAACAACATTCGATATCGGCGCCCGCCACGGTATAATTTGGAGCGACTGAAGCTACTCGAACTAATTACGCGCTAAGGCTTTGCGCACCGTTGCCGGAAAAGCGAGAGCTAATCGAAGCCCTTCTTGAGGACTGCTGGAGTACCGTCAGAGCAGCCATCACAACGCAGCGGATACGCCATAGGGTTTGTGGAAAGAAATCAACGGAACGATTGGTTCGACGATAAGTGTCAAACGGTTCAAGATGAAAAGAATGCTGTAGCCAGCAACTCGTCAAAATGTGGAGCGATACAGACAGAAGCGAAGACAGCAAACTCATCTCTCTGCGATAAGAATCGTCTTCTGAAGGACACACCTTTGGAGAGTGAAGAAGCTGAGCAGTTGTATCGTTCTCAAGATACGCGTAAATTCTACAAGAAGCTCAACGGTTCCCGTAAAGGCTTCGTGTCGCGAGAAGAAATGTGTTGGGATAAAGAAGGAGGTATCTTGACGGATGAACTTGAGGTGATGGAAGGGTGGAAGCAGTACTACGATGAACACTTGAATGGCGCAGAGGCGGAATACCAAGACAGCAGGAGGAAATGGCTTCATCGGTATGGTGGTCGAGGGTGACGTGCCAACTCTTACGAGAAGTGAAGTTAAGGATGCTATCAAACAGCTTAACAATAACAAGGCAGCTGGGAAGGATGGCATTGGAGTGGAACTTATAAAAATGGACCCGAGTAAGTTGGCGACTTGTCTGCAACGACTGATAGCTAGGATCTGGGATACAGAACAGCTACCGGAGGAGTGGAAAGAGGGAGTTATATGGCCAATATTCAAAAAGGGTAACAGAATGTGAAAACTATCGAGCGATCACTATTCTCAACGCGACCTACAAAGTGCTGTTCCAGATTATCTTCCGTTGTCTATCGCCGCTAGGAAGCCGATTTGTGGGAAGTTATCAAGCCGGTTTTGTGAGCGGTCGATCGAAAACTGATCAAATCTTCACCTGACATACATCGAAAACTGACCTAAACACCACCTATTCATCGACTTTAAGGCCGCATACGATATTCTTGACCGCGAAGAGCTATGGAAGATTGTGGACGAGAACGTTTTCCCGGGGAACTGACAAGAATGATCAAGTCTACAATGGATGGTGTACAGTGTTACTTGAAGATATCAGATTCGTTTGAAACACGTAAGGGACTTCAACAAGGCGATGGTCTTTCCTGCCTCCTGTTCAACATTGCGCTAGAACGTGTTATGAAACGTGCGGATTTTTTACGCAAGACGCAAGAAGAGGACGGGCAAGCACTTGGAGTTTTCGAACGACCTGATCTTAGGACCATCTTTGGCGGTGTATGTGTAAACTGATGGAGGAGAAGAATGAACTACGAGCTGGTGCAGCTCTATGGCGAATACAGAATTCGGAAAGTCGCTAAAGCTAGAAGGGCGGGACATGTTTTACGAATGTCGGACAACAATCCCGAAAAAATTGTGTTTGTCTCGAATATGACCGGTACAAGACGCAGAGAAGCGCAGCGTGCGAGGTGATTAAACCAAGTGGAGCAAGACCTTCGGAATGTGGGTCATTTGAGGAACTGGAGATAGGCAGCTGTCAACCGAGTTTTATGGAGAAATATCGTGACGCAGGTGCGGTTCTAATAAAGGATGTTTCGATCAAAATTTGGTCGACTTAAATTTGACGTATTTCTTTTTATCGTGCATTAAAAAAATGTTGCACACCCCTCATTTTGAAGTTGTGTGCGTGTAGCATCATGTCTCTATTTTCATTTTGAGATTAGTACTTCAGTTATCAAAATGTCGTCGAAGGAAGAGGAGCAATGCATCAAAATTTTGCACGTGCATGGTGAAAATCCAAACTACTCTCACGTAAAGTTGACGATATTATTGAATGTGGTTCAATATTCAAATATTTCAATATTTGAATTCGTTTGTCGACAGTCAGGAAAGCTCTCAGCAAACATTTTGATTCACATTACTCCATTACAATACACCTAAGTGCACTCTTGTACGACCAAACTTGATCATACAAAGTGCATAGAATCGCTCTACATGAACAAAAGTGGAGGCCATATACTTGCATATAAACATTGCTTATAGTAGGTTATACGATGTATTATGATTTCATTAGGAACATTAAACAATAATCTCACTTTTCTCTTTGAAATTATATATGTGTAAATAGTAAGTTGCATTTTGAAGCCATTACAACTTCGAAAACCAGAATAATAAATGTTGAAGAAATAATTAATGCATTGAAAAACAGTACTTCATACATTAAACTATAGTAGTGTAACTCATAAATATTGTAATCAAATGTACCAAAAACAAATCGAATAAAAAAACGCGATCGTCAGTTGTTTTTCAGCCGTTGAAGCCTATAAGTTTTTGAAGTTTCCATGCTTTTATAATCACTAGCTGTACCTGCTTCAGTCAAGATTCGATATCGCGATCTCTGTATCCTTATTCCAGTCTTTAATGCACTCGTCCATCTGTCCGCCATGAATGAACATCTTTTTTGCATCATGTTACTTTTCTTATACATATAGCTCATAAACATCTTATACAGATTGTATAGTATAGTATTGTATAGTATAGTATAGATCTTATACGTTGAAAAGAATTTACGACCTTGCTTTGACTTCTTAACGATTACTTATTCTATGATTTTGTAACAACGTGTATGTAACTCAGCATGACCCTTGACAGAACCTTTCCATAATCAAAAGTCTTTGGCATACAAAGTCCCTAAACTTACAGAATAATGCTAAGCAATGGGATTGCAAAAAAATTGATTCTAGCAAGAATAAGTAGTGTATATCAATCACGATCTCTGTTAGTGTTTAATTTGTTTGTTTTTAATTTAATTCAAATTTATTTCAGTTCGAAGATCAGCTTGCACTTCAGGGAAAGACATGGCACGTGTCTCATGTGCATATTTCCCTTATGTGGTACATTTTATACAACCAAATTTACCATTAAAGTTTGTAACACATTTGATGAAACAGCGTGCAGGCGTGTCACAAATGAATGCACGGATTCTAATAGATATCCTATGCTCACTAATGATCACGCCAGATTCGAGCACAGATTTAAGATCTGTGGAATGAGAAACTCGCCAGCACCCTTCGGCTTGGTAGCCCCATAATATATACCAAAGACGATGGGTTGCATATGAGGTAGTTCATGGATGTTTGTCAAAATTGGCCAAAAATGGTTAGAACTACTCTTTTGTAGAGTAGGTCGTCGATATTGATATTAATCGAAAGGTCCATGTCCGTTAAAATATGCTTCAGACGGCTTTGGAGGCCGTTTTCCAACCCGTAGTGCCAATATTTGCCATCGTCTTGCATATTCATTATTTCCACGGACCTTGGTGTTCTCATTAGCATGCTAGGATCAGGTGGTAGATCGGCATTCATGTAAGTATTTAGAACACATATCAAGGATTTTAGAGCTGATTGGGTAATGTTGTGTTCAACAGCTCAATTCCGAATAGCTGATGGCAGTAATCCTATTGTATAAAAATTGTATTTTGTTGAAGTCTTTCAAAAATGACAACCACTTATAGTTATCCCAAAATCATTCGATCTGTTGATATTTTCCGGAAAATGGCATGAGAACTCATCTTCTCTGGGATTTGTTTCTTCCACATTGATGGAATTTTCAGAAGGAGTAGCTGAATTTTTTTTCGAAAATTCATCAGGTTGCTGGTATGAATCATGGCTTTCTTGATCTTCTAGTTCAGAGGGAATCCGTTTTTTGAATTTTTGGAGAAACCTACTGTAAGTACCTCTTTTACGGATACGCGTTAGCTTATGTTTTATAACAAAAGTGTTCAATTTTTGACTGTTGTTTACGAGAAAATGTCTAACATTTCGCGATAGCAATTTTTGTACAGTTGAGATCACAATGGTACAAAACTTGAACTTTATATTCAATTACAAATAGACTTATATACAACTGTCAAAGTTGATACCTGATTTAAGATTTTGTTTGGTCATTACAAGGACACATAAAAATTTTGAAGAAGCATTGCAAATGAATCGTAAGTTCACATTATATGTAATCTATATTTAATTCTTTATAATCTCTGAATAATCGTTATGCGATTCCGATTTTGTATGGATATATACACAATTTGAAATATACATCCATATACGATTGCTGGTTTGCTGGGCTGAATCGGGGGAAATCGAAAGCCAGAGGTCACAGCTACGACAAAAAGAGTTGCCCGCTGTTTTGAGCGGAACCCCAACTTCTCCGTCCGAGATGTCGCTGTAAGTAGCGCCTTCAACCGTGGATAGAGTAAACAATCGAGCTGGACTATCAACTTACAAGAAATTGGTGACTTCAAATCCCGACGACAAACAAAACACGTCGGGCAAAGCATGATCGCGAAAGTTGTACACGACAATGCTAATGAAGTTTGATTGCGTGACTTTAAACAGCTTCCTGGGCAGGAATTTAATACGGCAACCGGACGAGGAAAGGTGGCAGATATTTTCAAGCAAAGTTCGCAAAAAAATATCTGGTGTGGCAGGCCATCTGTACATGTGGCTTGAAGAGCAACGTTTACAATGCGACCGGAACCGTCAACCAGGAAATTTATCTGAGCGAATGCCTACAAAATCGTTTACTGCCTTTCCTGAAGCGACACAATTGTTCCGTTCTATTTTGGCCGGATTTGGAATTTTGCCATTACGAAAAAAAGCCATGAAGTGGTAAGCTGCCAACAACGTTCAAGTGGTGCCCAAGGACAAGAACCCTCCCAACACGCCAGAGCTCCGCCCAATCGAACAATATTGGGCCATCGTCAAGCGGAACCTTAAGAAGACTCAAAAAGCTGTTCTGAGCGAGAAACAGTTCAAGGCAAACTGGCGTTCTGCGGCGAATAAAGTAGACAAGAGACTGTACAAAATCTTATGGCAGGTGTTAAACAAAAGACCCGGCATTTCGCAGTCGGTGAAAAGGAAGCTTAGCTGAATATTTCTCCTGTATTCTGTATTAATTGAACTTGAGAAAGAATTTGACTTATTAATAAAAACTTTGATTGACTCACACACATTACTGATCGGGACACAAGTAAGTACAAGTAAGTAAGTAAGTAAGCGTAATACCATATTTTGTCTCAAAATGAACTTTGATTGCACTCGTTTAAATTCTAAAACTCACTTGTACTCTGAACGCTCAACGATATTCCCATTCCCCACAATGACTCACTTCATACCTTCTGAAATCAACACTGAAGAAACGATACTCACTGTCGGTGGAAGTAAAACGTAACGTCCTCATTGCAATTGTTCCAAAAATTCTTCCCGTCCGTGGTAGTATCGTTCGGCATCGTCAAATCCACCACATGCGGCACTCCCTGATCATCTGGCAGAAACATCCAAGTCACTCCGTAGTTCGGATCTATGCTCTTCAACTGCTCCATGTTGCATTTCACTGCGAAGAAGGCAAACAGAAATCCATATTACTTTCGCACTCTTATCCGCCACTATACGAGTCTAAATTATTCCCACAGTCGAACACAGTCCTCATGATGACATGTTGGCACATAAATGGGATCAAGAAATCGAACATGATAATCTTCGGTAGGAAATCCTCGCGAGCGTCCGTCCAAACGACTAAACATTTTGCGCGGTTACGGCTTACTGCATTGAACTTGACTCGCGGTAATAACTTTCCATCCGAAGGCTGAAGTAAATGGTTCGCCACAAAATGATGACGGCTGTTAAGTTCTCTAGCCATCAGCATGATCACCATTTAGTATAATGGATATGGAAGCACATATTGTAGCTTAGAATGACCACTAAATGTACGCGCGGATCTAATTGACGTGGATTGATTGGGTTCAGGTGAGTTTTACGTGCAGACATGAAAGTGCTGCTCATAACGGACGTTACGGACGAGGTTAGAGTAATGCGCACCGAGATCGCTTATAACGATCGATAAATGTTCAAGGTTGAGCGACGAATTGAGACTGCCATCAGTCGTACGCAAGAATGCATACTAAATGCCAATGCCAAAGTTTGTGGATTATTGTTCCGCACCTGAGATTGAGAACAGCAGCAGAAGAACTACAACGTCTGGATAGACTTGGGAAGGTTTCATTCCTGTGAATGGTTAACCAATGAATTTGAAAAAGAAACTAAACCTTTGGAACCGTTTTTTCATTGGTTTTAAATGGTTAGTCTTCGAAAAGCAATCAATGCAAAAACATGAGGGAGTTCTTATCAAATTCCCGCGTGTTGAAAAAAATACTTGGTTGAGTTGCAACCAAGAACGAAACCGGTCCGTCCCAGTGTACAATATGGTTACTTACTTGCGGGGGAAAGTCAAATTAAACGATGAAGCATAATTCATCATCGTCACTGTGTTGGTGACAAGTGGAGTACAATTGGAATTTGTGGAATTTTCCAAGCTTTTATCTAATTTACTTTGAGCAAAAAACTACTGAAAACAGATGGTTTAGCTAGTTGTTATAATTTTTCGCTTATTGTTCATTATATGTTTTGCGATTACAAACTGGTTAGGCATTGTTTTGGGAAAATTAGAGTTGCGTGTAGCTGTCAAGTTCCATGCCATGTCATCCTGTATTGAAATACAATTAGTCGTTTCGGAATCGTTGGCTAATTATCTTCAAACCCAAAATGCTTATTTACGCAACACGAGGGGGTCGAGTAAAAAAATATAATTTGCATTTTGAAACTGTCATGACTAAACTATTTGATCAAAGCCAAACGCTCTGCGCACGCCATTGAAGCAATATCTGGTTTCGTGACTTTTTTCATATTTTTTTTTCATTTCACCCGAGGTATGATGCTACTCGCTGAAGTCGTTAATCACGATACAAGTTGACATTAAGTGCAATTAATGCATTTACTTGATAACAGGAAAACTACTCAACACCTGTGTGGCGTACGGTGCAGTGGTAAGGAAGTTTCTTTCATCAGTTGTTCTTCTTTTTCAAACTTTTAACCAGTTTATTTCAACAATTCAAAAACGCATCTAATGAGGGTTGTACATTGGCACCGCAAACCGTTCCATCACACTGGCTTCTTTCAGTTGAAGTCGCCTTCTCAAATCATTCAGTCCCGAATCCTGATTGATATTGTTACTCATAACAACGTGCTTTCGAAGATTCTGAGCAGCACTTTCTTCGGTGTCATCTTCGTAAATATCTCTGTCCTGTTCCAGAATCTTTTTAATATAATCTTTGGTAAGTTTCTTCGTGCCAATATGATTGAAGTACGGCCAGTCGTCCCCGTTTGGATCCTGAGAATATGGCGTGGGGAACTGCTCAACGTTGTTGAAATGTCCTTCTAATTTACCCCATTTGTCGATATCACTGATAAATGGATCCCGTTTGAGACCGAATTGGTTGTTTGTTTTGAGCAAACCAGTGGCATCGGTCCATCGACCGATGGCGAATGGCGAATCAGAATTTGTCGTGATCATAAACATTCCTTCGGTTCCCGGAAGGCAATCTTCACCAGCCATTACCTGGTAATTGTTGTGCGGACAGAATCCCAGTAGGTAATAGATATAGCTTTCACACTTCCAGCCCCAAAAACCGGTGAGACTTCGGATCGATTCCGAGAAGTAATCCGGTGCCCTATGGTGACTGCAGGCCATTGGATCTGTAATGGTTCAATCTTTTATCAATTTAAGAGCCCAGTATAATATTCCACTAGTTTTACTTTGTCCTCCTGCCCAGCACCCAGGTTGTATGATTCCGCCATTCATGTAGAAATCGACATGTCCACAGCGTTCGACTTTCCCCTGAACAAGTGCATTCGTATGAATCACGTCCACGAAATCGGCATCGGACTTATCGAGCTTATCATCATTGTCGGCAGTTATAAACAAAGGCATCGCTGGATCAAGCCCGCTTATCCGTTTCAGTTTGAACGGTCGCAGTTTTACAGCCGCATAGTTGGTAACTTGGGCACCCAACGAAAAGCCTACCAAGTGGATGTTGTCCGTTCCGGTGTCCAGCATCCGTTGAACTAACTGACCAATACAAGTCCCAACGTGTTTGGTGTTATGTACTGCCGAAGGATAGCATGGGCCAGGACCAAGAACACTCCAATCTACGTAGAATAGATTGTAGCTGCCACGGTTGAGATATTCTGAACACATTAAACTGTTATTATGATTCTCAAAAACAACTGTAAATCGATCACCCTAACCTCCTTTCATGTTGATCAGCGGTGCGAGAAACATGTCCGCATTGTATCCATGGATGATTACCTTCGTCGGTAGGGAAGGATTGAAGTGGGATGTGCTGAGATTCGACTTTTCCAACGTTTCGTCAATGTGAACATACTGTCGATCGTCCGGATTGGAACGCGTGAACAAATAGAACTTGATGTCTTCGTCGGGGCACGGTCTTTCGATTACCCACGTGCAGGTGCCAACGGTGAAATCACTTCGCGGCTGGCGTATTGTAACTGGTAGGGCATTGGTAACAATAACGATGTTTGCTAGCAGCAGAACAGCTGGAATGAAAAGAGAAAATAAAATGCATGTTAGCGCGTGAGATATTCCGCCTAAATGTAGGCTGTTATTTTGCGTGTGTAGTCGATATTTAGTTGATTTTACACTATCGCTTGCAAGATTCTGAACCATTTATTTTGGAATTTTATTTTGTTTTAATTTTTCATACAAATCCTGTAGAGTCGAGTATTAGTACACGAAACTAAAGAAGTCTGCACATTTTACACAAAATACGCATATCTGTGAAGATAAGCATTAACGGTATTTGGAATTAAATGGAAATTACTAATCCTTCTTTTCAATTTTTAGTTAATTTTTCGTACGTTTTTAAATATATATATATACATATATATATATATATATATATATATATATATATATATATATATATATATATATATATATATATATATATATATATATATATTATATATACGCTAGTTTCAACTATATCTTTGCGTAGGAAATGATTTAGAATCTTCATTTTCGTCATTCAATGGAATTTTAATGTTATTCTTTCTCAATTATAATAAACATAGAAAAAAATAATGAATTTTCAAAAGTCACATAAAATGTCCCCCTCCTTTGATTTCATGCCTAAGCAATCATCAACAATGAAATTGTTTGCATTATTTCATACGTCATACACCAACGTTTGCAATCTTCCATACAACAGATCGGATTTCAGCGATATCTGGCTAAAAGTTTGCATGAAATATTTCATTAATTTCTTCCAAATCTAGCATACCTTTTATGTGCGTTAGATAACGCAGAAGATTTAATGTTTCTTCCAAACTGTGTATGTTGATTACAAAAGATGTTGATGAAATTTAGTCTAATTTCAGACATTTCATGATCATGAAAAAAAAACTTTTAGCCTAAACAGCGGATGGCGGCTGTAAATTAAGGAAAATCGTAAATTTTGCACCTTTATATCACAATGGAGCAACGATGAAGTTCTCAATAGCTTCAGAACAAGTTGATCCTCATCGTAAGTTTGTCGATTATCGCTAAAATGTTAGTATCGTGTTCAAAAAATGTCTCTTTCTATCTCAATCCCATGTTAAATTCCGTTTACTGAAAATTAAGGAATTGAAAAGAAATTCCTGCAGAAGTATGCACCTGAAAAAAATAAATACAAATGGAATTTGTAAGGTTTCCACGTAAAGTAATGGGAGTTGTCACTTTTAAATTCGAGAAAATATTACGATTGGCATTACGTTTCATGCAAAATTCCGTTTGATAATGTCGAACAGAATTCCGTAACCTCTCTACTTTTAAGTCGATACTGGCCTAAACGAAGGACATGTTTGGTACATACACAGAAACAATTTATGAATTTTAAGAGGCGCCTAAAATTTCCCCTCGTTCAATTTTAAGTCAAAGCAGATGTAAAATAAGAAATTATTTACAATTTTACATACAATAGCCTGATTTCAGCGATATCTGGCTTCAATTAACATGAAACATGAAAAAATTTTGTTCGTGAAAATTGCTGGATTTTTATGGTAACCTAACTTTACCGCCTATTCAGCATATTGTTATTTGACCTTTTACTATCTGACATATTGTTAAAACTTAATAAGAGATTGTTAGTTTATAGTTGTCAACTATAAAGGTACATGTCGTAACAATAACGGAAACGGTGGTCACTAATAAGGGAAATTGCTCAGGAATGGTTTGTGAATATGCGGGTAACGAAGAAAATTAAATGTTTCTTTCAACCTGTGAAGATTATTTTAGATAGGTTGGGGGAAAAGACTACAGGGTTTCTGGATAGCACCTAATGGTATATGGTATTTACCTACATAAATGTGTAACAATAAAGCCTGTTCACCATAAATTTCGGACACTTTTCTTTCAGTGTAGATTTTGAATTATTTCACGGATTGCTGAAACGTTTCACTTATGACACCTGAAACTCTCCACTTTATTTCGTGGTACAAAATGTTTACATTATTGTTATATTCAGCAAAATTGCATCGAATCAAGTGGAACTGCGCATACGCATTTTGAACGAACGGCACCAAAATCTGAATTTATCGGTGCACGATCTCGTCGAACCTAAAAGTACCGCGATTTGTGTTTGCAAATCATTTGACCACCACTTGACTGTGGATTGGAAGGTTGGAAGTGGAACAAATCGAAAAGTATGCTCCCGACAAATAAACAAGAAGGTGGTAGCCATTATTGAGAAAAATCTTAATCTTCGTGCGAGAAACGTGCAAGAGCTTAACGCGCAAACGTACACGGACGTTAAACAACGTGTCGCACTGGTGCACCGCAATGCAAAGGAACGACACCGCTGCCGAGCATTCCTGGACAAAGAATGTGGCCAAATTCCCGGAAAAGTAATGATTTGGCAGGATTAAGGGTACATATTTTTTCAGACGTATGGCTCAAAATCTATGTAACAGAGACATATCAGTCTATTCGTTTTCACCGTCTTCTAATATCGTTGCATCTATCGTTCTTCAAGTTTTCGAGATTAATGTGGTACAAGAAGAACTTGATATTTGGCGTAAGAGGTACATATGGATGTTATTGTTGTCTTCCCTCTTCCTGAATACACGACCAAATGTTTGTATAAATACAGACATAGCTTAGCATATAGCTTAGCACATTTTGCCTTGTAGAACATAATAGTCGTTTAAACACATGCTATATTTTGAGTTAAAGGATTATCTCATATAGTTATAGTATTACATTCGTTACAACATAGTTAAATTAAATACATTCATATTGGTAAATATTTCGTAACATAGATGAAATTCCTGCGATAAAGGAAGAACCCCATCCTAGATAATTTTAGTTTTGTATTATATAGCACCAATACACTCCTCGATTTATCTTATTTTGAGATTTCAATGATCCTGCAATACTGCACAGTAACGTATAACTAATAAATCCTAGAGAGTTTGAGCTGTTTAGTGGACCTGTAACTTGAAATGAGAAGAAAAATTAGTATTTTCCAACTAATTCCAACTACCATTGTTTATCTTGACAGATACGCGTATTTCGTCTACAATGTGCAGACTTCTTCAGTGTCTCGTTCTTATAAGTCGAGTTATTAGTACGAGACACTGAGGAAGTCTGCACATTGTAGACGAAATACGCGTATCTGTCAAGATAAACAAAGGTAGTTGGAATTAAATGGAAAATACTAATTTATCTTCTCATTTCTAGATATAACTCATAGTCACATCAAAACAACTATTAAGGTTAACCAAAAGCTGAGATTACTACTTATCAAATCGACCAAATCGTCGAGGGATTAATAACATTAATAATGAAGTAATCTCCTATAACTTTCTAACTATTAGTCCAATCGTGTGAAAGTCAAAAATAAGTTTTTGGATCATTCATGTTTGTTGAAACAAACATAGTTGTGGTGATGGACCACCTCAAATAACTTATGAAAACGGCGTGTTTCTTAAGTTTTAAGCCACTTATGAATACTTCGATTAAACATTTAATGTCAAATTTTGATTTGCATTTAAAAGTACTTTTGATAAACATAAATTAATTTTATGAAAATGTTCCAGAAGCTGCTATTAAAAAAAAAATTCAACAATGTTTTATCCAAGTTGTTCTTGCTTTTAAAACAATGGCTTCTTATCCAAATTATAGCACCGAAACTTTAAATAAAAATTTAACAGTGTATTCTGGGAATTCGGATTTTAAGTTTTATTTATAATTTTTTCATGAGAAATTTTTTTTTCAGTGTATATAATTTGTTATGGAAATTTTGATTTCCTACCATTTCTTTTCAGACACCTTTTCTGTAAAACGAACAATTTCCAACTGACTGCTTTTCTAAAACTGTTGTATCAAAATCACATAAGCACTTCTCAAAAGTTACTCTCGTATTAAAACGACCGTTCCTCATGCCAAAACACTTATACTGATATTCCGAACACGTTCGCATAGTTTCGGCCAAATCTAAAATACTAATGTTGTGTCATTTACTGATTTGGCGTGGAATCACTCAATGCCTGAAGAATTTTGGCGATGAATGCTGTGGACCGACGAATCTTCTTAAATCTTCAACAGGAAGCGGTGTGATCGGGTGTGGCGAAAGAAAGGAGGAATTCTTAAGAAACGTCATTTGGAAAGGGCTTTAAAACCTGAACCACCGCTCAGATTAATGAAATTTTGAAAGCAGACACATACATACACTAAGGAAATTATCCGTACGATTTTCAAATGATCGGAACCATGAACCACATTTGTCGAGAAAAACATGCCTCTTATACATTTTCAATCGACATCACTTATCAAGCATGTATAGTCTCATGGGATTGTGGCTCGTCTCTGGATCCCGAGGTTCATGTTCGGGTCCCGATTGCAACTTTTTTTTCTGTGTTTTTTATATAAGGTCGCGTTAAAAAATAACTTCGTTTTCATACATGACAATGACAAAAAGCATAAAAAAGTATAAACGCTTTTTTCCGTTACCACATAACCCCCTCAAAGTCCTGGAACCCAATTGAAAATTATAGATTGTAGGCAGGCTTTTTTCTTATTTTATATCTGTTTCTAAATAAAATGCAATAAACATGTAATATGTAACGTTATAACACTATAGGTTATCTGATTGAAAAACTTTTTTTTTCTAATGGTGGCACGTATCTTTATTATGAGTTTCATCACAATGATAAGAAAAAAAGAACGATCTCACCAATGTTTCTCCATTCTTCCGTTTTTTTACAAAATATCACAACCAAACCATCATTATTTGTTTCAGTTTATTATATTGCAATAATACTGTTTATTTTTCATGTTGTAACAAATTATTATCTGATCACCATAGTGGGATTTTTCTTGTGCCAGTCAATGTTTATCTGGTTTCAGGTTCTTATCTACAAACTGCACATCCTATTGAATTGCTAGTTTCCAATATGTTTGAATTCCCCACTGACAATCTGTTTTTGTGTTCTCCGCTGACAGTTAACGATAAAGAAAAATAAACACTTAATTAAACTTTTCGTTTTTTAAAAACTGTTTCTTTATCTAGGATCAGCCTCGAAAATTAAAATTGCCGTAATGGGCACCTCTAAGTATTCGGCAAAAAGCAAATTTGCCGAGGATTTTGGCTATAAAGAAATTCTCCGCTGTAATTTTTTGCCGAACATCTCCGTTGTAACTTAGTGTCCACGCTGAAAAAAACTGAATTTTGGCAATTTTGGGTCTTGTGATATATTCTAAAAATTGCCATATTTCAAAACAATGTGATTCGAATTAGGACGATAAGTTGTTCCGTTCTGTAGTTATCGCAGAAAACAAATAGCGTAAAAAAAGATAAAGGAATTCAACTCTACTCAGTCACTGAGTAAAATAGAACGGGGGTTCAGGTGCATGGTCGAACGAGCAAGTGAAAATAATGCAAGAATATATTTCTAAGCCAACGGACCTTACGCAATGCAGTGACTGCAAAGCACTTTTTACTGTTGACCATTTAAAAAAACGGCTTTTTTCGGATGGATGGTTAAAAAACGGAATAAGATATTTTAACAAACCAAATACCATTTATTCGAGTAATGGGCCGACCCTAGATCCAGCCAAAACACCACGTCATCATACTTGTGGTTTTTTTTAATGAACTTACCGCAAGAAAAATTGAAACATTTAGTCGGGTTTTTTTTAATGCACACTTTAACTGTGTAAAATCTGCAATTATTCGAACAAAACAAATTAATTGCAGCCTATGGTTAACGATTTAATGAAATTCCTATTATATCACTTTGCAATAAGAACACGCCATTGTTTTTTTGTATATTATGATTTCGTAATTTACGTTTAGATGTAAATAGCCATAAAAGTGCTCTGCGTCAGAAATAAATTATTAAATATTAAAAAAAAAATCGACGAGTAAGCTTCCATTGAAACAAACCACCCACACTTGTGAGTGGCCCCAACAACGTCCTTACTGTTGGTTTAAATCGGTCTTCAAACTCGATGTCTTAACATATTTTTGTATTCTATTGAAATAAACCACCCACACTTGTGAGTGGCCCGAACAACATCCTTACTGTTGGTTTAAATCGGTCTTCAAACTCGATGTTTTATTTGAATAACTTCAATGTGCATCCCTGTAGAGCGAATAAACCAGGCACATAGTTAAATATCATTTTCACTACTGACGTCAGCTGAATAAAGCATACCGTTTACCAAAACGGATGCTGCTGCAAACACAACCATTTTATCCAACATCCCAGTAATTTTCTGTGAAAATGCAGAGGACTCTTCGGCTTCCTTCAAAGAAAGTATCACGTCAACATATTCCTACCCATTCCCTATTTGACCTGCATTCGGGCGAGGCCGGTGCCGGTATTGCCTTAGTTTGGGATCACCAGGTCTTACACATTGAGGATGTATGCTAGTCCCAAGCATCATCTGTTGGTTCTCTGTGTAATTAACAGCTAATCTGGCAATAGCAGACTAGCAACTTCGGGCGGTCAATCATGCTCATGCTCAACATTTTTTCAACGCGTAAGCTCTTACACTTATAACAATTTTTAGGGCGCATTTTATCAAATGCTTTGCATATAGAAGATGCAATCCGAGCTTATCAATTTTTCTAGCCTTCATTAGTATAAAGGCAACACATGGCAAATGCAATGCCGTTTTAATGACAACAGGCGGAAATGAAATTCGCCGAATGAATTTGGAATAATGAAGAAGTAATTCAACATTATTTTCTATTATCTTCCATTTCGCTCTACCTTTTTCTCTATCACTATTCCTCTCTCCTTTCTCCTCTCAGTGAGATCAGGTCTTTCACTTATTATCATAATAAATGCAAACGAAATTAATTGAACAGCTCATTGAACATGTTTTTGTGCTAAAAGGCGTTGGCGTTTTTGAAATTGTTGTAGCACAATAAGAACACATATTGTCATAAAAATTGTATCAAAACAATTTGGTTTATCATACAAATGCTTCCTGTATTGGAGAAACTGTGTTAATTCACCACTGTTCATGTCTGTATTTAGATTGCAATAACGGTACTACAATGCAATGTAGATAATGGCTAGAATCGTATTTGGAAAGTTTATTGTGCATTGCATCGGTTCAAAATGGTTAAAATATTCTAAACTCTTGTATAAGAATCAAAGTGTTTATTTTTCGATTTTCCGTCTAAGGCATACTCTTTCCGATGAACTAAAAAAAAAAGATTCAAAACATACTCAACCCACCGATAATAAATATCAGACTTCTAGATGTGTTAAATCCAACTTTAGCAGTCATCTCTTCAATAATGTGTATTACTTATCAGCAAATCATTTCGCGCATATGCCACTAGTCTACGTATCAGCAGCGGCAATGATGATAAGAGTTTCGTCTAAGTACCACTGTTTCTCTTCACTACCGCAGTTCACACCATTACCATAGGAGGCACCTCTATCACATATTATATCACGCTGTTTTAATTCGGTTCAAAGATCCACCGAAATCACTTGCACTAGCAATAGTGTTCACTTTCCACCAGAGGTGTGTTGGAGATGTCTTATACGCGTTTTAGTTCCTAGAATCGCAACTGCTAAACTGAAGTTCGCGTTCCCACTTGGAGCAACATTAACGGTCACCATTTGGCCAGTCTAAAGGCAAGCAGGCAGACAGCAGAGGGCCACCCATCGTCCATCGTTGCGTGTCGCTAGTTGAAATCAGCGCGAGTCCACTTTCTTCTTCCACGGTTGTGACCAGCCTTTCTGGCACGGCACTAAACGTTTATGCAGTTCAATTGTCTGCTTTCCCTGTTTGGGTCAACATTGGTGCGCATAACGGGCTATCGCACCAGCGAATCAGTGGCAAATTCGCGGAATGTTTAATCGTATCCTTAATTATTCAACTCACACCGCACTTACAGAGCCAATGCGAATGCCAAACTAGGGTATTGAGGAACGGTCTCTGGCCAACGTTGGGCGACAGGTGTTCGTGAGCTCACATTTTCACTAATTCGGAGACTCTCGCAGAATAGTTCCCGCACATTGCCTTTCATTCCATTATTTCACTCTTCTATCGATTTATGACAGACTTGTTGGTACTATCACAGTGTTATCTAATTAGATAAGACATTGAGATTATTCTATTCAGCAAAATAACGTAAATGGAAAATGCTTCCGTGTTCTAACTAACTAGTCACAGCTGGTAAGAGTGCACATCACACACCGAGGTATAAATGCAATTTAATTGTTCACTATCTATTCACTTTGACGCATTCGGCAAGAGAACACACCGACCGGCGTTGTGGCACTGTATCATGTAAATCTGTATAATCATTTATACATGTGAATATGGCGTTTAGAGAAACTTAAATGTTCTAGCAAATTGTAACGCTTTTAGTGGAAAAATAGCTACATTTATAACGAAAAGAAAGTAATCACGGGGTGCAGATTCACAAGTAGTTTTGCGTTTCCCCGATCAATAATACTGGCTCTTGTTTGTATTATTCTCTCCGGTGCGGTATCAGCTGCGACGAGTTGAGTTTAACCCGTTTTGCTGTGGGCGGACTGGCCGACTAGCTCGTGGTTGCTTGGAGAGCGTGAGTGAGTTGAAGCAGGAGTGCGTTTAGTGGTGCAAAAAGCGTTTATGATATTAAAACAATGAATCTATTCATTCATTCGACGGGGAATTCAATGTAATTTTATGTCTTCGTAACAAAATTGGCCATGGTCACCGGATACCGGAGTTGTTCCGGGTTTCCGGAGGGCTATTTACTGTTGACTTTGCGATGAATTCTCGTACAAGATGACGTTGTCAAACTTTTTTCAGTAAACACACGAAAAACAAAACATTTCCCAAGCTGAATGAAAGGTCGATCACAGGAATCGGCCTTAAATTGACCGAGATATGGTCATTTCCGTGAAACAGGTTCTGATGAAGGGTCCTGGATGCGGTCAGTTCTTTATTTTACTCAAAACATGCTATGTCACAGCTTTTTTTCTTGTTTTTTACCACAAAGCTTATTATAAACGAAAAGTGGATCTTTGGCAATATTGGCCCCTCCCGGAACCACTGGAACGACCCCGGGGGAACCTGTAGTAGGGGCCAATTACGATTTTACTCGAAAGCATGCCGTGCAGCAGCTCTATCTTCATGATTTTTCATAAATATGATTTTTATACACTTGAGAAGGCTATTGGCTACATTGGCCATTCCCTGGACCACTGGAACGACCCCGTGGGTACCTGTAGTAGGTGCCAATTAAGAATTTACTCCAAAACATGTAAACAAGCTACCTGAACTGTCAAATGACGTCATGATGCAATGTTCTACACCAAATCCTTTTTACACGTATTTTTTTTTCTATTTTTTTACGCGAGTTTTCAAAATAACAAAACATGTAAACAAGCTACCTGAACTGTCAATTTTTTTGCTCATTTTTTACGCGAGTTTTCGAAATAACACAGTTCACGATGGCTACGATTCTTACCGAGTTTCAACGTGGGTAACGAGTGGTATAAAATACCTGTAGACGTGATCCAAAACCTCTACAGCTCCATCTCAAGGCGGATTGAAGCCGTTCTTGATGCGGACGGAGGACCCACTCGCTACTAATAAAACCCACTCTTCCCTATACTTCATCAAATTATTTCTTGCATATCCGAACCAAAGCTAAATAAATTGATCGTTAAAGTTACCAGGAAGCTGGTTCAGGCTAGCTAGTGAATCTTATAGTTCACATTTTGGAGTGAAATCGTTATTGGCTCCTGCTACAGGTTCTCCCGAGGGCCGTTCCAGCGATCCAGAGAATGGCTAATGTAGCCAATGGCCTTCCCAAGTCCATCGAAACCATGTTTACGAAAAATCATGAAGATAGAGCTGCTGTACGGCATGCTCTGGAGTAAAATCTTAATTGGCCCCTACTACAGGTTCCCCCGGGGTCTTTCCGGTGGTCCAGGGAGTGGCTAATGTAGCCAATAGCGTTCTCAAGTGTATAAAAATCATACTTATGAAAAATCATGAAGATAGAGCTGCTGCCCGGCATGCTTTCGAGTAAAATCGTAATTGGCACCTACTACAGGTTCCCCGGGATCGTTCCGGCGGTCCAGGAGTGGCCAATATAGCCAATAGCCTTCTCAAGTGTATAAAAAATCATACTTATGAAAAATCATGAAGATAGAGCAGCTGCACGGCATGCTTTCGAGTAAAATCGTAATTGGCCGCTACTACAGGTTCCCCGGGGTCGTTCCGGTGGTTCCAAGAGGGCCAATGTGGCTTATGTCCTTCTCAAGTGTATAAAAATCATATTTATGAAAAATCATGAAGATAGAGCTGCTGCACGGCATGCTTTCGAGTAAAATCGTAATTGGCCCCTACTACAGGTTCCCCGGGGTCGTTCCGGTGGTTCCGGGAGGGGCCAATATTGCTAAAGATCCACTTTTCGTTTATAATAAGCTTTGTGGTAAAAAACAAGAAAAAAAAGCTGTGACATAGCATGTTTTGAGTAAAATAAAGAACTGACCGCATCCAGGACCCTTCATCAGAACCTGTTTCACGGAAATGGCCATATCTCGGTCAATTTAAGGCCGATTCCTGTGATCGACCTTTCATTCGCTTGAGAAATGTTTTGTTTTTTCGTGTGTTTACTGAAAAAAAAAGTTTGACAACGTCATCTTGTACGAAAATTCATCGCAAAGTCAACATGTAAAATAGCCCCTCCGGAAACCCGGAACAACTCCGGTATCCGGTGACCATGGCCAATTTTGTTACCAAGACATAACATTACATTGAATTTCCCGTCGAATGCTTCTTGAGCAATTGAAATCGGATAATATTTCATGAAGTTAGAGCACTGCAAAGTTGATCAAAAATTTGCCTGTCTCGATCATTTTGTCTATCCCCTGTATATTAGCTGTTAGGGGGCGATGATGGCTCGTAATTCAGATTTTTAAGCTACGCCATAGTGGTCGGTGTTGTCATTTTTGATCTGTCTGGAAAATGTTTTTTTTTTATTATAAATCACTGTAGAAGCGATGCCTGATGTTTTCGCTGACTCGTAGGAAGATTATAAATACACTTTATGGGATGCAAGGTTGTCTGTCTGTTCTATTGACGGTTTGATGTTTACGGTTTGAGTCCTTAAAACACTGACAATACAAATTATACATTAATTGTTATGTTATATATTCTCCGTGCGAGGAGTAACGATTATGATGTAGAAGGAGATGTTCGCTCATCACCATGAGTGCACCGAGAGTGAACAACAATGTTTTTTGGCTAGAATTAAAGATATGAAGAGAAGCTTTGATAGTTCCGCTAGTGCACGGTAGGCTTGGAAATTTAACAGATGTTTTCATGAAAATTGAGCGAAAAGGGCATGTGTACAGAGTGGTACTCGAACCAACGACATTTTTGCCTAACATCCCACTGCGGGGTAGGTCGAAGCACGGACTATGTCCGCCACTTCAACAGGCAAAAATGTCCGGTTGGAAGACGCTCATGTACCACTGTGGCTTGTATAGTTATTCTAGCGATCTAGTTTATACTACGAAATCGTTCATTTAAACAATGCATCCATTGATTTTTTTTGCAACGAAATTGTTCCATTTATGAAGTAAGCTGCGTATGCAATACCACAAGCGTCGTCAAAAGAACGAAGCATTTACACTTAGTATTTGTACATTGCTCGAAAACAGTACAAAAAACTACGACAATTTGTTGAAAAAAGTGGAAAAAGAAACGTCTCGCTGCTGCTTACCGTTACATGCATGTTTGGCAGTTCTGCTTTATCGACTCAAAATGTATCTCGACAGAAAAAAATCACCTCTTGGGATAGACTCTATCAGTTATCCTAAAAATAAAGTTAGGGTGATTACTCGCGGCCGTCTCAATAGGCCGAGGTCAATATGAATAAAAATTTAATGGATGAGAAGATGAGCACATTTATTTTAAATTCATAATTTTCAAAAAAACCTATAACTAGACAACTTTTGAATTTTTTTTATGGCTTCAACATTTTTGAGAAAAAAAAAACAAAATCGCAGATAAAAAAAACTAATACTAAACATACAGGTTAAACAAACTACAATCTAAGGCTAATGCTAGTCGAAAACACATAAATGAGTTTCATATACTCCAAATCACGTACAGCCAAAATATCTCGAACTGCCATATTGGGTTGTCTAACTCGAGCGCGAATGGAATAATAAAGCACAGATCTGACTCCACGATGCTGAGCACAAGATCAAATAACGTGATCTGTGTCACGTTAAGCTTGTCCACACTCACAGAGATTACTGTCGCTCAGCCCAACCCGGAATAAATGAGCGTTCAAAGAATAATGATTCGATATGACGCGAGACATGACACGAATGAAGTCTCGACCCACATCCATCCCGCTAAACCAAGATTTCTTCGACACCTTTGGGATGATAGAATGTTGCCATCGCCCCAAATCTCCTTTACTCCATTTATACTACTGTTGGCGAAAAATAGTAAAAAAAAAGTATAGATGATTTGTCGATCATAAATATCGCCTTCCATAGCGCCCACTTTTGCAAGGGAGTCCGCTCTCTCATTGGCCAGAATTGAACAATGAGAAGGGACCATCTAAAGACGATGATAAAATAACGCGAAGATAATGCACTTAGAAGCTCCTGTATTTTCATGAGAAAATACGAAGAGTGCTTTACCGGCCTCAAGGAGCAAATAGCCTCTATAGAACTGAGACTATCCGTAAAAATGAAGTACTTGTCCGGTGTGAGTGAGGCAAGAATTTCTCGCGCAAAGTGTATTTCCGCTAATTCACTGACATATAAGGAACACGGAGCATGAAGTTTACGATTGGCACTATGAATTCAATTAAACATACCAAAGCCTGCTGACTCATCTATGAATGACCCGTCAGTGAAGAATGATTTAGTGGAATCAACTAGGCCGAACTTTGCAGCAAATATTACTGGAGCAATCATAGGACTATGATGCTCTGGGATTTCATGAAGCACTCCTGCGTCATGGATCAATCAAAATAAACCGAACTGCTGAAGTCGGAGAAGCAAAGCATTATTAATATGTGATTTATAAATTTGACTTTAGGTATAAGGGTTCAACCTTAACTAAACTAAACCTATGTTGACTTGTGTAATGTACCTTGAAATTTGTGAACTTTTAGGTTACGCCTTTTCTTTATTTCTTTGACAATTTTGAAACATAATATTTGAACATTACGATATTAGTAATATTGACCAGCACATCATGCAATGCAGCAATTAACAACTTCATTGTTTGCTCTTAAATTGAAATATCTTACCAACATTATTCGAATGATTAGGTTTATTGGAACTATGCTAGGCAAAACCTAAACCACTTTGAAGTAAATGGCATCTATCAGTACAGCATGCTTACCGTTAGTTTAAAACCCTTAAAGATTATTGTTGATTTCTTTCTACGCATACATTTAAAATGCAAAATGATCAATGTTACTCCGCTGATCAATTTTACCCCGTTTTACGAAACCTCTATTGCCACCTGGATTTCGATAGGCCTTTATATAAAATTAAAATAGATCATACACTGTATCTATTTTTTCATAAATTCACTTACGCTCTTCTTGTAAATATGATTTTCACGATTCATCCTGGCTTTGTGAGATCAACTTCAATCTCAAATCAGTAACATTTTAAAACTCTTGTCGAAACGCTTTACTGTAAATTACAGACAAACAGACATACCTCTTGCAGTTTCTTTCATCGATTTTGCATGAAACGGTTGGTACTATCACCACAGATAGCGCGTATACTCGATTTTCTTACGTTTAACGTCAACACACTATAGTATACTGCTTTCTGTTCAGCTATCTATCATCCATCAGGGCACGTGTACTCAATAGATATGGACGAATGGAATGTATTCGTCACGCACATGGAATATGTAGTACTCAAAATATACAATGTGTTATGTCTGTATGTCTGTGATATAAATGTTAATAAATAAACGGAGATGAATCAATATAAATATATAAACATTTTCATAACAAACTCGCGTTGTTACGCTCTTTGATGATAATTGTTGATGCTGCTGATCGAAAATTATGCACAAGAAAATGCAAAACTACCAATTTTAAAACGAGTTTTCCTTCTAAAGGGGACAAAAGGGAATAAACGATTTTGCATAGATCTTGTAGATGGAAGTTTTTACTTACAGTTCACGTACTCTGTGTTTGCAAATATTTGCAAATAACTGAGTAAGATGTCTTGCAAAAACGGATTATTTCTTTACACTACAACCCCTAGAACTTTTTTTATACGATAACTAACCACTATCTTCTACATCCAAAATGAATATAATTTTATTTTATACCCTAAAAGTCATCTCTGCAAAGTTTTCAAACTCAAATTGAAATGAAAAAGTTACAATAAAAAAGCCATTTTTTTAAGTCCCACCCTAAGGAAAAATTATTAAGCTGTTATTAAGCATTACGTAGATGAGATAGAAGTTAATTTTTTTCAGCAAAGTTTTATTAAATTGAAGCGAAAAATCCTCTAAATCTAAATCTAATTTAATCTACTCTCACACTAACGCAGCCAAGTCTTGAAAGCATCCTGGAAAATTGTGGTTTCGTAATTACATCATTTTTCTTGTCATCAGCCAGGCCAACTGCATAGAGAGGATTCCAAGAAATAGAGCGATTCCAGAAAGATCTAAAATCACTCTACTACTTTGCATCAAGTGAAGGAAGAAAGCGTGGCCCTCCCGTACCAAACCCTTCCATGTAGAGTTAAACAGTGTGATAATTTGTATATATACAGCTACGCAGCGTAACGGACGGAGTTCATTTGCTTGTAATATTCAATAATCTGAACATGACAACCACTTCTGACATTTTTACAAATGTTTGAAGATGAAGGAACAAAATGATTTGAGCCAATTTTTGTTCCTTCAATCCATCGTCTTAAAGAACTTATTTTTTCAATAAATTTCATTATAATATCTTGATTGTTTGATGCATTTGTATTTGGAAAATATTGTTTTGTGTACCTCAACTTATTTTTACGTCATCCTATGTAAGTGATCATTTCGAGGTTTTGTGGACTTGTAAATTTAAGAACAGACGCAAATTTTAGTCTAACGGGCCGCTCCTTTTATGTGCATTCAAGTAGTCTTAAATTGACATGATTTTTTCTAAGAGTGTATCCACTACGTCGACTTGAAATGTGATTGAAAAACAAAAACGGAACCACGAAGAGTTGTTCTGCGTTTTTTTTTTCTGTTTCTGATTTGAGATTCAATCCTGTATTTTTGGGAAGAATCCGTGGGTTATCTGGGCTATGGTGACTCGTGAGTAGTAATGTGATTAATAAATTTGAACTGATAACTCTCAACAGCACTTTCATTTAACTTTTGGGATGAATCAATGATCATCGCCCACCCCAGCAGCAACATCAACATGTATGAGTACGATAGAAGACAAGCAGCGATTGGTTGGTCTTCGCGAAATTCATTTCATGCATTGTACAAAAAGGTTTGCGATAGCATTTCACCAGATGACAAGCAATATTAACGTTTCATACAATTAACGAGGCATTGTTAACTAGAGATGAAAAGAAAAATTAGTATGTTCTATTGAATTCCAAGTACCTTTATGCTTATCTTGACAGATATGCATATTTCGTCTACAATGTACAGACTTCTTCAGTGTCGTGTACTAATAACTCGACATTATTGGCAATTGTTATATGTTCAAAATCCATGTTTACGAAACGAGTGAAACCTACTTAACGAAAATAAATTTTCAGTGTCCCCACGGCTGTAACTTATTTTAGAGCTAGAAAAGACCAAAAGATAGATATGATTTTTTTTCAACAAAATTGTGTAACTCTTTGTATTTGTTCCCTGCTCGACTGATCTTTTTGAGTAGCATCAAAAACGACGCTATCAGCATAAATAGTAGGTACAAATCAACGTTGTTTAATTATAGAATAAATTTCGCAAATCAAACGTATAAATCAACTCAATTCAATATATAAGATAACCGTTCTCAATCCAACTGTCGCGATCCATATTTCTTAACGATTACATGTGTCGTTAAAGAGGTAGTTGGTGTAAAGAATCCATCACATAACTCTCGTTTTCACTAGTTTGCAACAGACCGTTTTGCAGATAACATCGTCCATATTTCTATCGGGTTCTCTTCAAATAATAAATCTTTGGATAACTATGTTCCGCTGATTCCAGTTATTTTATTCATTCATGGCTTTCGTTTACATTGGTAACTCACTAGTTTCGCACTGGTAACTTCTTCTTTGCCCACTCCGCTGAGCGTATTTAATAAGTAATTAATCTTTCACGTATCCAAAGGATAGCAACAGCAATACCATAACCATCATCTACCGACATGGTTACTTAAAATTCAATTCCTAGATATAATTATAAATGTGCGCATAAATATTCACGCGCTGTGACTGTATGTCATACGTAATTGGCGCGTGATTTTTTTTCTCAATTTATCTACATTTGCGTTGACTAGTTCCGAGGGCTTGCCATAGCCATCGTCCAATGAAGCTGCAGTCCAAAGTCGGTTTGTCCGTTGATATGTTGGTTGGTTGCAAGGATTTCACAACACTCTCAAAATCAGATCCGGCTGATTAGTGTGGCAGTTTGGAAACTATTTTCGCTGATCAGTCTTCTCAATATCCCATGGCATATGGTGGCTTCTTGTTGGTTGGTACGAAGTATACTCCTTCAGCTCTGTTGAATGACACACAAAATAGAGGAAATGTAATGCTTGCAAATGTTTTGTTTGAAAAAAGAAGCTCTGCCGGAGCATATGAATTGGCAGTGAAATTCGGCTGCGATCGTAAAAGAATGGAGATGGAAAGGCAAGTGTAAGGGAACATAGTAAAATTAAACCGTTCACTGATCGATGAAGGATTCTACTCACGTATGCGAACAGTGCTCGCCCATCAATATTCGATTGCTATCGATCAAGTTGTTGTCGTTGATTTCCTGGCTCCGGCCGTCGTCGAACCAAGACGATTGTTGTTGCTGATCAGCTCTGTACCGGCAGAAACCGAAAAAGTAGGAGAAATAACTGGTGCACTTGGTTGCCCAGAAGCCAACTTTGCTGGAGATCGATTCGGCAAAAAAGGCAGGGGCCATCATATGGCTGCACAGTGGCTGATCTACGTTCGGTTGATCCGGTGTTCGTGTGGCCCATCATGATACGATCGGTTGGGTGGGTGGTGATTGTGAAAGCAACAGAAGCATAGTTAGAAGAAATATATTTAGCGCAAAATAATGATTAAGGTGTGCATGGATCATAACGCTCGAAGCCGATTGATCATTGTGGTAATATTGCAAGTTACTGACTTTGGGGTCTAAACTGGATAACGAACATAGATCGGTGGTTAGATTATCGTCATGGTTCTTGATCTCTGATCTCAAGGTTATAATCAAGCAATTCGGTTTGCAAATCGACGACACTTCATTTTCAGCAACTTTATTGATGACATTGGGTTTAACTATATGTAGTGGTTATTGTAGTATTACACTCTATATTAGATGGCGTCAGAACATGGCATTGAAATTGAACTTTCTGCTATGCCAACCAGCGTCACCATGTTTCAGATGGTAGTCTTTTGTGATCTATGGCTCGTGGTGGGTGAGATAGGAACTTGTGAGAACAAAACGTCAGTTGCACCCTCCTTCCAGATTGCCAATTTAACATTTGCCCATCAGGACCTCTTTGTTCATATAAGACTACCAAAACACGCGTTGCATGACCAGTGGCCCTAAATCAAATCATAAATCGCATTTTGTAAGAAGGGTTAAATTGCACCACTGCACCTTGGTCAAAACCGCAAAGTGTCTCGAGAAAAATCCACCGCTTCGCAAAGCTTTAGAACTAGGAATTTGATATCTTTGGGACAGTTTGTCTACACGAAAACATGTTCAATTCTAGCGAAATGTTTCACAATCGGCCAGAAATAAAAATGACAAACATTATAAATTAATTGTTTAAACTCAATTGTCACTTTTCCTGGACTAAATCAATCTGTATACGCTTAAGTATATAACACAGGGGACGAAGCTTAATGATTTCATTGCTAGTTATCAGTTCTTAGATGATGTATTGACTGGCTTTTACATCCCTAATGGCTGGCTCACAATTAATACGTTGCAGATGCGTTTGCGTGAATTTGGTAGTTTTCTCATAAATATTTTGTCCAAAATTTACGTCAATTTTAGTCGCCATGGTTTGCCCGGTTGTGGTACGGAAGACAATTTACATAAAATTCACATAATCAGTGGTAAATATCCACCGGAAATTCACCTAACTTTCATGTAATACAGGAAGTGGAATTTTTGTTCGCAAAATCAGATGAAAAAAGGAGTTATGTGACAGTGAAATGTAAATTATTGGTTCAGTAGAGTTTCTTCTTCTATCTGATGTTCATGTAAAAGTCATTCATTTAAGTATCGGAAAATATCAACATGTGTTTCCAGTAGTAGCAAAGTGAAATATTTTTTCAGTGAAAGCAAGGCCGGAGAATCATTGCTTCCGGTGCCATTAAATTTAAAACTGATCCTGCTATCAGTGAGAGCAAATTGAATAGGCAATTTGCTGTACATTTTTCCGTTGCTAGCAAAATGAGTATTCCACTTGATAATCTGTCAGTACAATGAAAACAAAACTTCCTTCCTAAAAGAAAAGTGAACGCAAGATTACAGCAAAATGAAAACTAAATTTGATATCAAATTTGACAATTGTGAAGTGAAATCAAGTTTTGATTTCAATTTGATGTTGATATCAAAATAGGTTTTTGAATTGCTATCTTCATGATGTTATACTTTACTCGGGAAGCCATACGGGAGCAAGTTTAAAAATTACATATATAAAGGCCTAGATCGTTTCAGACATTTAATAGCCTTAAGCAGTTCGGAGTGAGTAAGCGTTTTGTTTTTGGTACCTTGAAACAGTTCATGGAAAACTGGAAATGTTCATATTCAACACAAGGGAGGTGCCAAACGAACTGCCAGAACGAAGAAAAAGATCAAATGTATGTGGGGGCGAATAAGACGTAATCCGGCCGTATCTGGTCGTAAATTGAGTAAAAATTTTCAAATGTTCAAAGTTTCTCAGACATAATCTGGAATGTAAGACGTACAAGAAACAACGGGCCCACGGGTTGACGGAGCGTCGAAAGCAAGCCAGGTTCCATAGAAGCAGAGATCTTTTGGTTCGGCACGGTGACTGCGAAATTTTTTTTCGCCGATGAAAAGCTCTTCCTCCAGACATAATCAACAAAATGAACGTGTGTATGGCAAAAGTCTTGCCAATATTCCAAGAGATAAACTAGCTGTAGAACGCTATCAGAATGTATCGAAAATCATGGTATGGGGCGCCGTTTCAAGAAAAGGAAAATTTCCTCTTCTTTTCATAGAACCTAACGTAAAAATCAACACTGAATATTACATTGAGCAGGTTTTGAAAAACCATCTGCTTCGTCATGCTCCAACGCTGTATGAGAATATACCATATTGTTTTCAACAGGACTCAGCATCTGCTTACAAGGCAATACAAAGACATAAGCGTGGTGCGCGGAAAATTTGCCCGATTTCATCACAGGCGAAGAATGGCCCGCATATTCACCGGATCTCAACCCACTTGACTACTTTGTTTGAGGTTATATGCTTCAACATATGGGCCCTTCGAAAGGGCTTACTTTAGATCGATTCAAGAAACATTTGGTTGATATTTGGGACCAAATTCCTCAAGAAATCGTGGTTTACAAAGCGTTCGTGCAAAATAACAAGGATAAAGGCGAGAGATTCGAATTGAAATAATATGGTTTATTTTTATAATATGTATCTTTCAAAAGAAAAAGAAAATGCTATGATTTGGTTGATATGTTTTGCTGTAATCCCATTTTGTTTTAGTGACACCTATTGTGAGACACCTTGTACTTTACCCACCGTCCTTTTTAATTGTACAACTAAAGAATGTATTTCACGGATCAGAACCACCACAGGATATTCTCGAAATCAGCATATTTTTTATTGTTTCTGGCATTCAGTCAGAATGGTAAATTATCTGTTTGCCAGAAAATTTGCAAATAAATTGTAATGCGGTGATCTTTACAGGGTGCGGCCAGAAAAAAATGCTAAAATGTTTAAATTTCATACTAGGTTAATTTATGTTACTAATTACATAGTTTTTATAACAGTGTATTTATTAATATTCATGTGCTTGCCAGATCCTAGATTGTAGGGCTCTCGTGTTGCTTCAAAAGAGGAAGCAGACACTCCTTCAGGTAGATCTCTCCGTTTACAGTCCCGGTAGTCACGAACGGCGCACTCCTTTTTTGAGACAATAAGGCTTTGTCAGCATCTGGGTGTACAGAGTTTTCGGGCCCGTGACTTCTTCATCGAATTTTGTCGTTAGTCAGGATTTGGTGCCTTCTGAACTTTGTACGTATGCAGTTCCTCGCGGTCCTTGGCTCTCTGAACGAAAAACTCGAACAAATTCAACTTTTTGGCCACATCCTGACCGAAATATTGGGATTCCACTTAAACGCATTCACGACACGCTTGCAATCCTGATTAAGCCAGTTATAGCGATGGATCGAGTCATGTGTGTCGTCCGAGTATCAGGGACACTGTCGTTTTCCTTCGAATCTCGGAGAAGGTTACGGCAAGATGATGGATTGTCATGTTTAACATTGCATTGGAGGGTGTGATTAATAGAGCTGGGATGAACTCGAGTGGCACGATCTTCAGGAAGTCTGTCCAACTATTTGGCTTCGCCGATGACGTTGATATCGAAGCCCGTAACTTTGAGACACGTACATCAGTCTTAAGGCTGAAGCTAGTAGGATTGGGCGTGTGATTAACGCGTTGAAAACAAAATACATGAAGGGAAGAGGCTCACAAGAGAATGTTAGCCTCCT
The DNA here is from genome assembly GCA_034211315.2 of Aedes japonicus. NCBI lineage: Eukaryota > Metazoa > Arthropoda > Insecta > Diptera > Culicidae > Aedes > Aedes japonicus. The sequence goes on from JASCZW010001759.1 coordinate 101,128, forward strand.
ACCACGAGTTCAGATCGACGGTGATGAAATCGACGTAGTAGACCAATTCGTATATCTGGGCTCATTCGTGACCGCCGACACCAGTTGAGAGATACAAAGGCGCTGGCAATCGTGCAAACTTTGGACTCCGAAGGACGCTAAGATCGAAAAAAGTTCGCTGAACTACAAAGTTGGCCATCTACAAGACATTAATTGGACCGGTAGTTCTCTACGACCACGAAACATGGACATTGTTAGTGGAGGACCATTGTTGGTGTCTTTGAACGGAAGGTGCTGCGTACGATTTACGGTGGAATGCAGATGGAAGACAGAACGTGCAGGAGGCGAATGAACCATGAATTGTATCAGTTGCTGCGAGAACCTCTCATCGTACACATCTCTAAAATCAGTCGAATGCGATGGGCTGAGCATGTCGTAAGAATGTCGGACGACAGCCCAGCTAAAATAATTCTCGAAAACATATCGACTGGCATAAGAAGAAGAGATGCGCAACGAGCAAGGTGGATCGATCAAGTAGAAGGCGACTTGCGGACTCTCCGCAGACAGCGAGGCTGGCGAGGTACAGCCATGGACGGATTACAATGGAGACAACTTCTGTGTACATCAGAGGCCACACCGACCTTGGTCTGATTGGTAAGGTAAGTTATGTGATCCTGATTACTAACTGAACATCCATTCTGACCGCATTTCTCCTTCCGTTAGATGCTCAGAATTTCATAATAACATTTAATCACGATTTCGAGTTGTTTTCCGATGTTTCAATGAGAGAGTTGAGGTTTTTCCACGTGATTGCGCAAAATCAATACGTGAAGTTGCTTTTCGTGTGATGCCATTTTTCCAATTTTCAAAAAACTGACAGCTATAGAAATAAAACAAAACAAAAAACACTCTAAACTACTTCTACCCAAATTTTCAAGAAAAAATAACCAATGGGTAATTTTCTACAGCGTTTTTTCCCTGGTGCAATTTAATGTGGGACACCCTTTATTTTGTAGGACCAAGTGTTTTCCTGGGTGAAGGCTGACTTCGCTGATCAATACGTTGCTCTTAAACATGATGGTGAACCTTGTCACACGTTCAATTGGACACAAAGTTGGCTGATAGAAAATATGAAAAATTCGTGGCAGCAGTTCAGACCTCAACCTGGTTGATTATTTGATTTGAGCATAAGCTGAATCACAAACTTGCAAAACATCTCACCGTATTGTGAAAACTCTGAGGTCTGTATGTTCGAAAGGCTTGTTCTAGCTTTCCGTCTTCTTGTGGATGTTATTGATAGATATGGAGGACACGCCTAGAACATTGGTTAGAAGGGTCCTAATATAGATAACTGACCCCAAGAATGTTGATATTGTTATTTTCGTATTTGAAAGAAATACCATGAACTTTCCCCTTTTTGTCTGCCGCCCCCTGTAGTAAAAACGCGCATTCGGAAAATCAGGTGAAATTGATCAGTGAAGTAAAATGTATGAAATTAATACGCAATTGACCACATACAATTGATTAAAATAAGCTTTCAAATATTGAGATGGCTACAAAATATCATAATAGCTTAGCTGGAACATGCAAACTAATGATTAGAGACTTTTCATGCGATGAAAAATGTTCTTATGGGAAATCGTCAATTTCCTGAATTAGGTTCGATCAGAAAAGTTTCATTCACTTAATTTTTTTGATTTTTTAATTGGTTCCGCTCATGCGATTTGCTCAAACATTAATGAATTCTCGCTTCAAACCTTAATTTCATAATCTAAACTCTTCCATGCAACAATTTTTTTTGTAAACTACATGATTTTTAACATAGTAGCGTCACATATACCTTTTCTTGAAAAACGTATATAAAAGTTAATATGAGCAACTGGTATAAAAAGCAAGTGCAGAGAAAAATGAACAAAAATTTTCAGGTTAGGTGCTAGGCTTTTTTATTGATAAACATTTACATGACAGTTATCGCACAACTGCAGCGCCGCCTACCAGGAGCGAAGAGTTGCGATTTCTCTGGCGAGAATCACCCGGGTGCACATTTCCAGCTCTCTTTGGTGAATCTCACTCAGTCTCTACGGAGATTTTTTCTTGACACCACTGTAGAAATTGTTCGACTAAGCACGGGAGAGCGAGAGAATTGACAATTCGCTGTTTGAGCGTACATACACTCACCGCAGTGTACTCGACGAAGAGTGAAAGAGCAAAATAGGACTGCACCGCACTCACGCACTCACGTGAGTGAAACCTTGGTCTAAACATTAAGAAAAAAAAATGATGGAAAACGGGATGAACGTTACAAAATAGGACCCTCAGATTGCCTAGTCGGTAGAGGCATGGAACAGTCAATCCGAAGGGTGTGGGTTCGATTCCCAGTCCAGTCAACTTTAAAAAAAAGCTTGACCTCCCTAGGCATAAGAATATCTTGCCACACAACATACCAATCCATGCATTGGTGATTAGCTTCGAAAGCTTTCAAATTAATAACAGTGGAAGTTCATCTAGAACACTTAGCTGAAAGAGCCTGGCAATAAGCCAATTGCGATAAGCAAAAATATTCAAATTCATGTATAGCGGTATAAAACTAACAATGCAGGTTTTTACCAGGGTGACTCTCCCCGGTGAAATAATTCAGCTCTCTTCGGTGCCATTCAGAGATCACTCACACGCTCCGGCTTGTCATGTGGTGAGGGTGCAAACGATAAACACTTTGGCGTCACTCAACTTGTGATATCTAGCAGAGAGTGGAAACAAAACATAAATCTCTCGGGTGAATTTGCGTTTGCCATTGTGCGGAGTATCTTTTCTCTGAGCACTCTTCTTGCACCGAGGAGAATTGCATCCCTGCAGGAGCATAACGACATAACATTGGAAATGTCAGTTTAAAGTTTTACACAAGTAGCAGACCGAAGATGAACGTCTGTTCACTGTGCTAGCGTCACAATGTTACAAACGCTTTTGAACGTTAATTACTCAGTTATTCCTCCTTAGATTTCCAAAAATTTTGCTACAACCGACAGAAAATATTTCTATCAATTTGTTGCAATGTTGCATAAAACATTTAATATATACTTAAAAACCTTATAACATATACCGAGGGTAGAGTGGCGTTTTACAACTGTGATTTTTTTTGAATTTAAGATTTACAATCGAGCAGCTATTGACTTTGAGATGAACTTTGAAATGAGAGGTCCAATCAGATCTCAACTACTTGCAATATGAAAGATTTGTTTTTAAATAAATGTGCAAAGCCCTTTTAAAAAGAGTTCGAAATATTTATAAAATATCATAGTCTACGAAATATTTAAAAATATATCGTAGATCATTCCAATTATGCACTAAGAACTCAATTAACTACAGGAAGACAATCCGAAACCTGCAAATTTTATTAGTATAGTTTCAAATCAACAAAAGTTGAGTCCTTTTCACAAACTGTTGTAAATCGTTTCAAAAATTTCATTAACTAATAAATTTTAACCAGAAAATGAGGAGAAAGATAAGTCGTTTCCATTTAATTCCAACAACCTTTATTACTTATCTTGACAGATACGCGTATTTTGTCTAAAATGTGCAAACTTTTTAAGTGTCGTGTACTAATACTAATATAAGTACACGACACTGAAGAAGTCTGCACATTGTAGACGAAATACGCGTATCTGTCAAAATAACCAATAAAGTTAGCTGGAATTAAATGGGAATTACTAATCTCTCTTCTAGTTTCCTAGTTACAGGTACTCCACTTAAAAGCTCGCACCCATCAGGATTAACATATTTTGCTTAAAGCAACTACAAAAAACTCTGCAAACTTCGAAAAAAAAACATGATTGTACTTGACTGAAAATCCCTCATAGTGGTGGTAGGTGGTTTATAGATAATGCATACTTTTTTTTCTATTATTAAATTTGATCGTGTATGTTGCCCCTGTTCCTTTGAAGATTAGGGAAGTTAGAAACACCATCCATTGAAGAATAAGAAATTATCATGATCGGGAATTCTCATCAAACCGTTCCATATTTCAGTTTGAAAATAACAGCCTGGTTTTTCTTATGGAAAAATTTCTTAATTTGTAAGAAAAAATTGTAGAAAGCTGTGTGTTAATAAACACAGAGATGTCATGAACCATGTGATTCCACTTCACGAATAATTGTAGCAACAACATTACCCAGAGATCCTTTAAACACTAACCCGATACTCACTCGAAACATTCTCGCACATCGGTTGGTGCTGGCCCCCGTTCATGTAGAAGTCCACGTGGCCGCAGGTCTCAATCTTGCCGTAAACGCCGGCATTCGTGTGTATCACATCGACAAAATCAGCATCAGTAAGATCCAGTTTCCACTGTTGGCGGGCGGTTGCGAAGAAGGGAAGCGCCGGATCGAGACCTGTATTGAGTACACGAGCTGTTAGAACCTAGTAGCTATTCATTAGATTCTCAACCGCGGTGTACGCGATAATCGATAAAACCTAACGACGTTGATGCCGATCAACAAGCTTACCGTTCACCGGATTATGAGGTGAAAAAATTAAAATTATGTGAATATATGATGATGGCGAGTTTTCTGAGACCCGCAGATTTCCTCCGGCGGATGACTGTAGTTAGTGACTGTTGATGTTGTTGTTGTTATTGCTGATGATATTTTTGCTGCTGTACTTCAATTATAATTACGGTTGTCTTTAAAGCGGTTCAACTTGAACTTGGCTTTCATATCGAGTCGATTTAGTTTGTACGCACAACCTTTACAGGCATTTGGGTCACGAAAGATACGAGAACCGGTAGTGTATTTGAAGGAAGATTCTATGGTAGGGTGTAGGGTGCCAGGTGGGGATTATATTTATTGCGATCTGTTCTTGGGCGTCTTAGTGATTAATGTTGAGGTATTCATTTGGTAAACGTATGTGATTTGATCAAACGTATAAGACAAACATAGAATTCAGGCATAAATAAGATAGAACGGAAAACAGAAGTATATTCAATACGTCATATTTTTTTAAGAATACGAATCAGTTTTTAAAAATGATCAGGATTACAATACCAGAACTGAAATCCTCGATCTCTTCGGAGTGAACCATGAACGTAATCGGTTGGTTAGGTCCCCGTTTCTGCTTCCGTAGTGATACAAACAATTTCGTTGATTTTATAAATAATTAAACAAATAATTTATTCGCTACCAATTAACAATTATTATAAACCCCCAACCATTTTAATTGCAAATGCGGCAAATTACCGCATATTTTTATCAAGAAACACGTTCGTCCCTAACCGTTTTGAGAAAGAAAAAATCAAATATAAAATTAATGAAACTCCATCCGGTTTTCGCAATTGATCACAAAATCATTTTTATATGTGGATTCGCACTGTTTATTCCGAAAAAGTTCGTAATTTCGGATTCCAAGGTGAGAGTACTGGGGTAACTTCCTGTCCAGGGATGGTGGACAAAATATTTTCAGATGCGAAACATGGCATGCGGTATGTCAAACTTTGTGATTTTGCCAAACTAGATCATAAGAAGATGTTTTGCGGCCTTTTGACCATACTGGCCACTTAGGGTGGTCCTCCGGATCCGAGTTCCTCCGGAATAGTGGCTGTATTCAAATCGTTGCCAAAATCTGACATCACACTTCTCGACAACGGATTAGTTTCGTTTGGAACACTAAGGATGAATAAAAAGGAAATCCCGATAGAATTATTTCCATGCAAAGGAGCTTCTCCAGGTACAATCCTTTATGGTTACTACGAATAAATGATGTTGGTATCCGGAAATGATAAAAAGAACAAAACCGTACACTTTTTATCGACCGACGAACAAAAGATATCGGTTCTCACCTATTACTTCCTAGTACAACGGTTCTGAAATGTATATGGCGATCTATAATTTTCTTCTTTCATTCAAAGATATCCAGCTTTGTTGTTTTGTGCAAAAAAAAAAAACAGAATTCTGTTGAGGTACTGAATTATTGTTTTTTTTGCACAAAATTGCATAAAATATGTCGAACAAAATATCAATATTGAAAATATCATGCAAATTTCGACGTATGAAACATGGTTATATATTATAACTATTCCCCTCTTAAAAGAAAAAAAATTGCAAAGCTGGACAATACACTAAAGTCAGGTGTGGATACTTTAGATTATGCCACGGCGACTGGAATTCATTGCCAATATTCCAGAATATATTGGGCTTGTGCAGCCACAACTACTTTCATACACTCCTAATTTTTAGATTGGTTGTTCAATGATTTGGCAATGAGTCACGTTGTGAAAAGAAAGTGTGAGTAACTTTCAAAATGAATCAATGAACAAAATAGATGTGTTCATTAACAACTACCATCGCATGTATGGACCTAAGACATCTCCGGTTTCCAAGTCCGGTGCTTCACATGTTTCTTCTCTGAAAATCTCAAAATCTGCAGCTTGTGCAAGACACCATTATTTCAGGAACATTTTCGTAGTGTGGTAATGTAAGCGAGCCCTGAATATTGTGAGAATTGCGAAGATTTTCCGAATATCCAGTATTTCACAAGAAGGTCTTGACACTGTATGTTTTGTCCCCGAAATCATGATGTAAAAACCATGATTGCCATCTACTTGCAACCTTTCATGATAACCACATTTTCTGAAACAGATTGGGATCGCGAATAATTCGATTTCCATAATTTAGTAGAGATATTAGTGAAAACAATGTAAATGTGCATGACATAAGGGGAGCATAAAAAATGAGTTGTGGTTCTGCTGACATTTTTTTAAACCAATTTCAAATTTCCAGGCTAACTGAAAAATATACAAATATATATAATTTAACACTGAAATAATAAGACCAACAAGAGTATACAGAGTTGGCCAAATTGAGTGAACCAGCAATAAAACGCCATTGCTTTGAATTGAAATGATTTTTTTCATTGATTCTTCTTGAGTTCTCTTAAAGTATAATAGGATAAACTTAAAGCTCAATACGGTCACTTTTTCCTGTAATGATTGCCTCGAGCCGTTTCGGGAAGGTATTACAAGCAGCACGCAACTCTAGTTCAGGAGCCTCATTTAATATTTTCTGCAAATTGCTTCGAATTATAATACCAGGCAATCATTGTTTTATCACTAGATAGGTTATCATTGGGTCTGAATAAACAGCTAAAATAACAGAATGAATAACAAAAAACTATTTTTTGAATAAAATAAAAAAAAGCTTATTCTATTATCACTGCGAACATGTTGATATGTATTTTAAGCAAATTAATTGAATTAATTGGTTTCAAATTATGGCATCAATTTATAATTATATTCTCACGCTAATATCTTGGAAGAATTTTTTGGCAAAAAATTTAATTTGTTGTTCAAATATGCTGGTAATATTTATAGTTTTGTATTCAATACAGTTACTATCTTAAAAAATTGTAGGTTGAAAATGATGAAATGTGATAACAAAATTAGCCAATGGTTCAAAACGATATCTAGGATAACAGAACTTATTAATTTTCTGATACCAGTTGGTTATTTTCCTTTGCTATGGTACTAACTAGTTGAATGCAAAACTATGATTGTAACAGGCATATTTTGGATGTGAAATTATGCTTTTCACTGGAAATATTACATCAGAATGAACCCAATGATAATAAAACTAGTTAATGTTGTGATATCCAACGAGTATTTTTGCGTTATTTCATTTCTTATTTCGGTTGTTTGTTCAGCCTAAATTATCACATATTCAGTGATCAAAATTCGATAATATGATATTAGAATTTGTTATCAAATTGGTATAAACCTTTGCTCGGTATCGCCGGATTTCAAAACTATGTGTTTTTCATGAAGCTGTTATATTTAGTTCCTGCTTTCACTAAAATATGTATGTCTGAGATTTTGGCATGTACAGATAAAAAGAAAAATTGAATTTTCTGCGTTATATAATGCACAAAAAGGAAATGCTAGATTTGGCAGAAAATAACGGGATATTTCATGTAAAGTTAAGCCAGATAACGCCTGAATCTAGTCTGTTGTATGAAATATTGCAAACATTGTTGTATGGCGCATGAAAGATTGCAAACAATTTCGTTCCCTACGCCTCCTTTGGCTTGGAATCAAACGAGGGGAAATGTTAGGCACATGTTAAAATCCATTTTTTTCGTAGTACATTTGTGTACTAGAAAGTATGGGATTTGGCGTTTTGTTTCTGATACAATAAAAATATTTAAAGTTTGCTTCGACAAACTTCAGACAAAAGCCTTTTGCTTCAGAAATTTTGCGTGCTCGCTTGGTAACCACAGGACCTTTCTTCTAAATTCAAAATTTAGTCGTTTTTTACCAAAATTACCGAACAGTGGATTTACTATGATTTGAATTAATCTTGTTGAAATTGTGTATGTATGTATGTATGTATGTATGTATGTATGTATGTATGTATGTATGCATGTATGTATGTTTGTTTGTATGTAGGAAGCGTCGCCTTGCCCTGCATGCGGTTCCACTTAACAAAAAGATCATGAATAAACTTTTGGGCATTTAAGGCAATATGTAGGATCCATAAATTGTGCAGAATTACTGCAGCCATTGAGTTTATATTTTTTTTTAATTTTCGCTACGGGGAAATCGATCCTTGACTGCGCTACTACTCAGATCTATTAACATGTCCGTTTCTTTAGCTATGCGGCTCAAATATTGCTATTAAAGAAGGAAGGTTGAGAGCGGAACAAAAACGGATCTCAGGAATCACCAGAAGGACGCAAAGGTGAAGCAAATATTGCAGAAGAGATCAAGATCTTTCGGTACGTACTGTGGCTAGAGAAATAAAAATTCCCCAACTTTCGTGCATGCTTCCAAGCACCGGCAAGGTGTGAAGTCGTTCAAAGGTGAAAACTGTACCGAATCGTAATGATAAACAAAATGTGACGGCTAAAACCCGGTCTCGCAAGTCGTATCGCGAATATTTGACGAAGTTTTCCTGCCTGACGATGGACGATGAAACTTATGTGCTAGAAGTCTTTAAGCAGCTTCTCGGAATATCTTGTTATGCTGCCATGCAACGGAATGGCGGTGAGAGAGTATTTAGGGCGAAGAAAAAGAGCCAAGTTTCCCAAAAATGTAAGTTTGGCGGGCAATATGCAGCTGTGGCCGAGCAGGCACCATCACTACCGGAACGGAAAACAGGAAATATACCGTGACGACTACCTAAAAGAAGCGATAGTTACCATTCCTACGCAACCATGACGTTTCCTCGCAATTCTGGCCAGATTTGACACCTTGTCACTACGCCAAAGATGTTTTTGAATGGTATGAAGCGAGATGGGTGTTGTACCGAAGAGGGCGAATCCACCTAACTGCCCGGAGTTGCGACCAATCGAGCGGCATTGGGCTCTCGTATAGGCTCTGTCTCAATATAACAAAAGGATATCACCTATAGAAAAATTTCGAAAATCTTGGACAAAAACAGCTATTAAGCTAGCGGTTGCAAAGAAGTCTGCTTAGGCCCTAATGGCTGGAGTAAACTCAAAAGTTCGTAGTTGCTTCATGCAACCTAATTAAGTAACTGTAATTAGTTTTTAGATGTCTAATAATGCACAATTAAGGTCTGTATCCGCAATAATTCAGACACATCAAAACATGAATAAATCATAAATTTCCCATTATATTTCCGTCGTAGTTGTTTATTTCAGATTCATGGGATGTGTTTTAACAATTGTGAGACAAAACATAGTTATTCGGTATTTGCATAAAATTTTCGAACTTTGCGCCTAACTCCGTCCATTAGGGTTTGTACTGACTCTTCAGAAATCGTAGAAGCCGTCTTTGTCCAAATTTGCTGGAAGTGTTGAATGTCTTTGGTTCCTTGCTTCTTTCCAGAAAGCTTCCACTTCATCACAGCCCAATATCCCTCGATTGGTCGTAGCTCTGGGCAATTTGGCGGGTTTGAGGTTTTTGGTACAATGTTCACTTGATTTGCTTGATACCACTCCATCACAGTTTAAGCATAGTGGCATGATGCCAAATCGGGCCAGAACAAAGGTTTTTCTTTGTGACTTTTGATGAAGGGTAGCAATCGCTTCTGCAGACACTATTTCTAATAGATCTCCTTGTTGATTGTGCCTGTAGTGACGAAAGATTTACTCTTTTTGCCACACGTGCAAATTGCTTGCCACACAAGGTATTTTTTGGGAAATTTCGATGCCTTCTTCGTTTTTAAATGCTCAGCTGCAGCATTTTTGGCCATAGCAGAATGAAAAGCCAACCCTGAAAGCTTCTTGAAATCCTCCAAAACATAAGTTTCATCATCCAGAACAACGCATGAAAACTTCGTCAAATATTCGCAGTACGAACGTCGAGCTCGTGATGTTGCTGCCAAGTTCTGTTTGTCATTGCGATTTGGAACTGTTTTCACTTTATACGACTTAAGTCCCAAACGTTGTTTTGATTTTTGGACAAAACCAGGTGACATCCCTATTTTACGAGCCACCGTTCGAATGGAGCGATTTGGGTTTTTCGTTATTATCCTTTTCACCTTTCGATCCATGACAGGATCAGCGCGTGCAATGTTTTTTTTCACTTTTCGGTTTCCTCTCCACCGTCAAACGTTCCGAAAATGATTACAGCACATCGTGAACAGTGGATTTAGGCAAATCCAATGTTTTTGCAAGGTCTCGTATTGACAAGTCAGGATTTGCCGTACGCCCGTACAAAATCTTTCTTTCGTCGCCATCTTGTTTAGGGACGAATGACCCGAAGGGTTAAAGTCCCTCTCAAAAATAATAGAAGAAGAAGAAGAAGTCGCCATCTTGAATACTAAACATGAAATGTAAACATCAATCATAGTCTTTCTCATCATAGACTCTCACCTATACCATAGTGAAATTTTTCATTCCTACGTGCAATATTTCAAAAGTTATAATGATTTGAAGGTGTCCGGATTAATGTGGATACAGATTTTAAAAGAATCAAAATAAGTATTTTGGATTGAACTAACAGCCAATTTGTTTTATCTCAAATTTGATCTTTCCAGATTTTGTCGCGAACAAGCCTTATTTACAGTAAAGCAATATTCTCGCCACTATTTATTCCGAAGAAAAGAGGCTTCATCCCAGTTGCTTAATTTATGTCCAACACTGTGCTTTCATGAAACGCCTCAATGTGGGCCCCTTTATTCGAGGTTCTAGTTGAAAACATTTAAAAAAAATATCAAATTTCTGACTTCAAGTGACAGTAAAACTACTATACTAATAGCGAATTCGTTTTTGATCCAGTTCGAAAATGGATCGCGTATCAGAATTGGGTTGGCTTGATGTGTGTCAAACATCAGTGTCTATGTGTTTCTCTGTAACTCCTATCGGGTTGAGGTTTGCACTAACAATTAGTACGGATATCGCATGTTGGAACTAGTTTCAACTAATTTCAAACACAAATTCGATATAAGAGGTCCATTGTCTTTGGAATTCTCCACCACATCATCCCCAGCGATGCCAATGTCAATCAGGTGATTTCAAATTGACTTTCACCTCTTCTCATAGCACAGGCGAATAAATTATAGCCTACTATCGACTATAACGTGCCAGTGCCCATCCGGACCGGTGGATTTTGCATAATTCTTTTCAAATGGTGTCAATGTAAAGAACGACAACATCGCTGAATCGATCAACGACATTTACGATACTCAACGGTCAGCCGGTGGAGGTGCGCAGTGTTTTGTAACACATGGCAATAAACTGCTCGAAATAATAAGCAAACAAAACGTAGAGGAACACACCTCTTGACCAGCGGTCATATTGACTGTGATCCATGTGCAGCAGTCTGAATAATTGCTGAACGATTCTGTTTTGCAGCAGACAAACGGTAGGACCTGATATTATTTCGATTGCCCCGATTCCGTCCAATGTTAAAGCCAGTAGGGTTGGGTTGTTTCACCTAGTGACACTGTCATAGTCGATTTTTAGAACGCAAATTGCCGGTGGTGTTTCAATACAGTCAGTTAGTAGTGCGAACGAATGTATTTCCTTTTGCCCGGTTGGATGCCATATTATGTAATGTAGCTTGGGCTGTCTGCAAGTTACCCGATTAAAAATGTTAGTGCTGTGGATTGAGGGGGCAACCTGTAGAGAAGCAAAAACATCTTGCAAGAGAGCACCGACACCGGTTTGAATATTTTTATGACCTAGGTGAGCACCAGCTTCCATGCCAATACAGAACCTGTAATACGCCTGAATTTTACGCCAATTGATTTCTCCAGTGCGTTGCTGGTGAAGCTGAGTACATGTGCGCCCAAGCTGAAGCCGATTGAATGTAGATCCCGACAGCTGAACTCCGGATGGTTGGCCTTGAGACCGATAAGGAACGTCGCCGTGCACTCACCAGCCTGTTTGGTATTGAAAGCCGCCGTCGGATAACAGGGCAGCTTGGCGAGCTTACCCCAGTCGACGACGAAAACATTTGTGTGAGGTTGTCCCAGGTAGGCTGGAAGGATAGAGCTCGTTGATGATTTACAATCGTGGTGAGGAGAACTTTTGAACGAACCATTTCGTATAATTTTCGTTGCATTGAATTCGAGATGTCCATTATAACCATGCACTATCAACTTGTTCCTATACGTGAGATTTATATGGCCGGGCACTTTGGGGTCAATGTTGTCCAGCAAAATCGGAGCATCATTTGGACTATCACTGGTGAAAAGGTAGAACTCTATGGCGTCGGAGTTGCACGGTTCGTAATACTGTAACTGACACGGACCTATGTTGAATTCCCGTGCATTCACACCGATGAATATCAATGAGGTGGCAAATGAAATCAACTTTGGCAGCACTTTACTCATTGTCACTCAATTTCACTTTATTCACATGGTTTATCCATTGTTTAGCAGTGAGCATAGGATCCAAATTAAACGATAATCATACGCACTTTCACAAACTACCGTTTGAATTTCACTTTCGTTGTGTGCACAGTTATCAACAATTGAAATATTCTTCAAAACAAATAAGTCAAATATGTTCAAAAAATCACCGAAACATCAACACGAAATCCCGAAACCGTTGCAACGGTTTGGCGCTATGCTTGGAACTAAAACATCATCACACTCACGTCTAACGCGCTTCTCGGTATTGTGGGATTTAAATGAACGACAAATGGAAATGAAGTAAAAGAAAAAAAAAACAGAAGTTCCGACTAATGCTACTGGCTTTGCCGAGCTAGCACGCGTGAGTGAAAAGTTCTGACGGATTTGCGGAGCTTTTAGTATGAGGTGCGAAGCGGTGCAGCGTGCTCAACCACTACCAAACGGCATTATACTTGCCCGTTTGCTTGCTAGCTCGCTGCTGGTTGCCGGTTGGCGTGAAAACAACTGCGGGTTTTCAGCTCACCGGAGAGAACAAATTTTGTTTTTATAATCAAGAAGAGAGAATAACGTTCTTCGAGAACACATCGGGTGTTTGTGTTTAGGAATGGTAAAAAATATTTGGCTACGGCGTGATCTGACTATCTATCATTTCTTTTCTACTGTTTGATGAGACATTGAAACCAAGGTCTTCTTGATATCAATTTCATTGAAAAGCCATATGCCGCATCACTTTGGATGTATTTCGAAAAACAAATTGAAATGAGGCACATTCATTAAATTTGTCTCCTATTTTTGATTTTTCGAAATAGTTTAATGCAATCTAACCTTTAGCATTCATCCCGCATGATTTTGCTTATAAGAGTCTCATGTTTGTCATTTTGATCTACGGTAGCATAATTTTTTTCCAGCATGAACCAAGGAAAAGCTTAATAAATGTGGGAACCGTTTATCTAGTCACCGCTGCTTCTATTTGAGTATGATGAATCGTCCGCCGAAGATGATATGCTTCTCGGTTACAGGGAACCTTGAAAGTGGTGGAAAGCGTGCTACATCACGCCAGTGAATAGCTTAATTACTATGCGCAAACCTCTGTCGGGTGTATGATAGATGCAGGGATTTGTTAGATTTGTATATAATATTGTTGAAGGTGGGTGGTGTCAACATTTTTTCAGCCCACTTTAGACCGCAGGTGAGGATAGTAGCTTTACGGACGTACAAAAATGTGGCTAAGAACCAGGAACATTGTATTGAGAGATGAATCGTAAGGTCATGTTGGCTTTTACCAATAAAAAAGCAGTTCTGTTCGAAATGTTCCTGATGAGTGTGAGCTTTTTAGTGGAATACCTGTAACTAGAAAATGGGAAAACTATGCTAAAATGGCTAAGATAAGAGCTTATCTTGACAGATGCGCGTATTTCGTTTACAATGTGCTGACTTCTTCAGTGTCTTGTACTAATACTCGCCTCGACAGTTGAAAAAAAAAATAATAATAGGTGCTTCTAAGAGCAACGTCCAACGTCCAAGAATCCATCAGAAAACCTTCAAGAAGCAGAAGATGCCGAAACAGAGTGAAAACCAGGCAGCAACAGCTAAACCGCGCGCTCGAAAGCTGTATGACGGTCTGGTGTTTGGAAAATCGGCGTGTATTGTCATGGATGATGGAACATATGTAAAATTTGACTTTAAACGGGAGATAAATATTATACTGTACCGAAAGAGAACGAAAGTTTTGCGAAAAATCGTGGTTTAAAACTTTACGCAAAATGCTGGTTAAATTCGCTGGAAATACTCGTTATTTGTTTTTAATTTCCAAATTCAAGTGCCACCCTAATAGAAAATGAAGTAATCGCCCACTTACAATGTGTTAACTGTGTCTTACGATGATAAAGGAGTAAGCCACCCTGTCAAAACAAATAGTAACAATTTTGGATTTCTTTCATTTTTTTTCACTAAAAGAACCATCTCAGTAGAAGCAAGTAAACCACTCCAAAAAATAGCTTTGATAAAATGTTAAGAATACAATTGTACGAGTGCGATACTAAAACCTGAAAACAAAGTTTAAATGAAGAAAATGAATGCACTATCTTAGGAACCCTATCACCATCCCCATACATTAACTATACTTACCAAGCCTACCTACGTATAAACTATTTACCTAGAGTTAGAAACTCACCATACTTACACTACATTAGAGTTAAAAATGTACCTAGTAATAAGCAGGAGTTGAAAACGTATAGTCGAAGAGTGCAGACGTCCGCAGTTTTTACCCATCTGACTACCGTATTGGAATCCTGTAAACTCCATCTTAGGGACTCTGAGCATACCACCTCTGGACACATGGCAAGCGAGCTACAACAATAAAAACGAAACCTGTAATGTTTCATCGACTTAACAAAATTTACATTACACACTGACACAATTTCATCCAAGCAAAGTCATGTTAGTTTTATGTATGTTTTATGTACTTTTATTACTCGAAAATGAAGATAATATGTACAAAAAACTTGTGTTACACTTCCTTGTCACCTATCCCGGTATCAAATTACTGACATAATTTGGTTACGTCAAAACATATTTTATTTGCATACATGTTTGGGCCAAAAGTGGCATTTATGTTGCATTTACGGCGACTTAAATGGTTGATAGGCTGCCGTAAAGACGCTTTGGAACTGCTTATTGGTTACCTGGGGTGTTATACTTCTTTGGACTGTTAAAAAAAAACATTAGTGAAAACATCTTAACGAGGTGTTGCATGCCAATTCTCGATTTCAAATTTCCTACTTAAAGGGTCACCCTGATGAAAAATGAGGAATTAAATATCACATATTATATGTTAACAGTGTCCTACGATTCTAAATTTTTTGGTTTTTTTTTTAATTTTTGGACAAGGGAGTCCTTTATGGAAAGCAATTCAACCACCCTGATGAAATACCACATATTAAATGTTAACAATGATCTACGATGACACCGGAGATGTGTAAATACTATTGTCTTCACTATTTCATTTAAATTTTCAATTATTTTTAAAAGCACCACCCTGATGGAATAAAAGTGAGTAATGAAATATCATGAATCTAGTATAGGCGATAGGCTTATGATTATAAAAGAGATGTGTAAATACTATTATCTTCTATATTCCATTCAAATTTTTTTTTAAATTTTTATCATAAAGGATCACCCTAATGGAAAATTAGTGACCACCCTTATGAAATTTCACACATAATATGCTATCAGTTGCCAACGATGATATAGGACATGTTTTACTACTATTGCCATGAATATCTCAGCAGTTGAATTCAAATAATTCATGTAAAATTAAATTTACTCCCCCAACTCAAAAAGTCCCAGAGTTGATTTTTTTCAAAAAAAAAAAAATAGAAATTTCGAACCAACACCAGTTGTTTTCGTTTCATGCATTTCTAAGACCTTTGGCATAAAAAAATCAATTTCGGAAATTTCATGTACCTTGAGAAATTTTTCATGGATCAAAAAAGACTAACTTTGACCGCTTTGAGGGTCCACTTGACGAAGTCCGATTGAGCTCAAATTTTACATGGGGACTTCTTCTGAGGAGACAGGAATTTTGAGTACTAAGGCTTGCTTCATTTAGAATTGGAACACATTTTTGCTCATATTGTGGCGCTCCTGGTGGACGGATTTGGAAGTTCTTGGCGCCCACGTGTCGGGAATTTTGTCAGCTTCACGTATGTATTTTTGACATTCCGCAAATCGACTGTACTTTGTAAACAATCAACATGGAAGCCGAAAGAAGGGAAAAAATTGTGCACAGTTATTTGGAAAATCCATTGTGGTCTGCATCTAGGCTAGCTAAACAGCTGAAATTGCCCAGAAATACCGTATGGCGCGTTATCAAACGGTATAAGGAAACATTGACGACGATTCGGAAGCCTCAAGCCAATCGTCGGAGTGGAACTGTCGACCGGAAACTGCGTGGTAAGATTTTGAAGACGATTAAGAGGAATCCCAATCTGTCGGACCGTGATTTGGCCAGAAAATTCGGTGCTGCCCATAGTACCGTGAAGAGAACTCGACTCCGGGAAGGAATCAAGTCGTATCGAGCTAGCAAACAGCCAAATCGGACCATAAAACAGAATAGTGTGGCCAAAATCCGTGCTCGGAAGCTATACGACCAGGTGCTGACCAAGTTCGACGGGTGTCTTCTGATGGACGATAAAACCTATGTCAAGGCTGCTTTCGGGTAAATCCCAGGTCAAAAATTTTACTTGGCAACGGCTCGAGGGGATGTTCCAGCCAAATTTAGATTTGTTTTTGCCGACAAATTTGCACAAAAATTCATGATTTGGCAGGGCATTTGCAGCTGTGGCAAAAAAACGAAAGTTTTCGTTACAAATAAGACAATGACGTCGGAACTATACCAAAAAGAGTGTCTCCAAAAACGAATTTTGCCGTTCATTTGATCCCACGACCATCCCGTAATGTTTTGGCCAGATTTGGCAAGCTGTCATTACAGCAAAGTCGTTCAAGAATGGTATGCAGAGAAAGGGGTCCAGGTTGTTCCGAAAAACCTTAACCCACCCAACAGCCCCCAGTTCCGCCCTATTGAGAAATACTGGGCAATCATGAAGAGGAGACTCAAAGCAAAGGGAAAGGTTGTCAAAGACATCAATCAGATGAAGACCTGGTGGAATAAGATAGCTAAAACGATGGACGAAGAAGGTGTGCGCCGCCTAATGAGCCGTGTTACAGGAAAAATTTGAGAATTCCTTCGAAACCGTGACGAATAATTTTATCCGTATTTTTTCTTAAAAGTATGAAGAAAACGCTACATTTGTATAAAAAAAGATCTTGAATTCAATAATAAATAACTGAAATACAGGCAATTGTTTTTGTTTCAATTCTATCTGAAGCAAGCTTTACTGCTTTTTGAAATTCGAAAAGTCCGTTTTGGCTGGCACTTTAGTATACACCGCTAAAATCTGAGTATGTCTTAGGAATGTCGGATTACAGCCCAGTTAAAATGATTCTCGAAAACGAACCGACGGGAAGGAAAGGCGCGCGACGGGCAGCCATGGACCGAATACACACGGAAACAAGTGTTTTTCTGTTTTCATGAATAAAAAATCATGAAACGAACTCTCATCTTCTTTGATGAATTCATGACTCTTATTCATGCTTTCATTATTGAAATGACAGAGGCGAGTCATTAACTTAGGAAGTCTTGTTTTGCCTGTAATCTAAAATTGTGTATTCAGCTTCATTAGTCAAGAGCCTCTTCAAGAATAGCTATAACATAGTAAGTACATCCACCAGATACTATTACAGCTCTCTAAATCCACACTAGGTTCGAATCCTTACGATGGATTCATTTTTTTGTTTACTTTCAGGATCGATAAAGTAGATTTTTTTTTAGTTCCTTGATTATGGAAATTTTCAGCCATAGGCTGGTTCATCTCCCGTCGTAGTCACTCAAAAACAATTTGGGTATATTTTCGTAGCTTATATCCGGGGGTGAGACTCTAACTCATGACTTAGGCGTGAAAGGTCTCTACGCCGAGGTCGCCCCAATAAAGTAGATTTGCCAAATTCATGAACAAAGTTTTCAGTAGCAGGAATTCAGCTCATGATTATGACCCGATTTATGTCATGATTGTCCTTGTGATGGAACACCGTTCATGATATCAAGAATATTGTTCATGGTGCATATTTGTAACACAACACTAACATGTTCATGAAATCATGATCTGTTTTTCTCATTTAGAACAACCCATTATTTCCTGTGCAACTTCTGGACAACTTTTGTACATTTACTGCAGAGATCACAGCGGCCTTGGTTTGATTGGTAAGATAAGGTAAGTAAATAGGCACTTTTTGGAAGTAGTTGACAACGAATAGTAAATAAATTTTCGTTAAATATCTTATTTATGGATCATTTCTTAATGCTAGGTCCACAGCCCTGATGAGCGGAGTTTGGTGTGTTAGATGTGCCTTTTGGCACATTATTTTGACCTCTTGTACCTTATACTCTATATCAGACCGATTTCTTATAGTGTTGAGACGCCACATCCTCGGCCACATGATACTCCAGGAGATAGTGGAGTCGTCACGAGATAATCGATACGAGTGAATCTTGATTCGAGATGTACCTGAACACAATATGATTGACTCGTTACCCACCGTATGGACTGGTATAACTCAGGAACTTGCTGTGAGAGATATGCTCGATCTCGCTGCTCACCTCCTTGGAGGGGGACGTGAAATATCAGCTCTCATGCCAGACATTGCCGTCCGTGTATCGGTAGTACACTGCAAATTTATTTTCGTATAGAAGCTTTCACGCGTTTCGTAGATACGGATTTTGTACATAGAAAAAATGTCTCGTATATTGTATGAAACATTCATATTACTTTTTTTCTGGTGAAATACTATCATTGTTCTTCTTTGTAAAATGGTCCTTTTTGAACACCTTCAAGCTAGAGCACAACATTAAACGTCGATGACGGCAAATTTTAGAGGGCATAAATCTACAAACCAATAAAACACGGATCAGAGACAGAGAGAGAGTAAATTTCTTTAGTTTCGAAGAGTTTCCTTAACTACTTTAGATCTTCTCTGTTAGGAACAAGTTCTGTACAGTGTTGGTGTATCGACTGTTCTCGCGTCGCGTTTCTGATCTCGTGTACCTTATACCATATCGGGACGGATTTCGTATAGTGTTAAACGCCAAAATCAGGCCAAAACAAAGATAGTGAGCTCTGGCTTCTGATTAACGGTAGGAAGAACCTTCTCGGACACGACCCGAAGAGAATGGTTTGAATTGCGCTTTGCTGTTTTCCGCTGCCAGCTCGCCGCTCAGCCGCCATGGTCTCCTTGAACGATTTTACCACACGGGACACGATCGAATTGTTGACTCCCAACTGTTTCGCGATCCACCTGTGGGACTGGCCTGGATTTTCCACGACCGCGCCTATATTTTTTGTCGAAGCACTTCTTGCTTGGAAGCCATCTCGATAACCACTTGACAGATCGTGACGAAATTTCGCACATGTAAACATTACACACTAGTTTAGAGTGTGTAGAGTAGTTTACTCAAAATTTCATCTATTTAACTCATGAAATAAAAAGTTATACAGAAAAGAAAGTGTTGGATTATTTGGGAGTACGATCGTCGGACAAAAAAGTCTATTATAGGCAAAGCTGTATGAGTACCAACTTTATAAGACACAGAGTTAGGGGTAAAATGGGCATAATACACCATTTTCCTAGTCCGACAAAAACGATATGATACATTATAAGTGGCAAGTCTAATGGCGTTCCATCTATGAGGCACTATCGCAAGCAACTATTATGGTCTTATAAGGGTTCTGTAGACCATGATTTAGACTTGCAGAATGCTTTCAATATAACCTGTGGGTGGTATGAGTTTTAAAATATTGTTAGTAAGAAGGATCATGTTTATCCTTCTTTGCAATCAGATACTAAAATGTAATGAATTAACCTATTCGATACCACTCTTTCAAAAAACTTAGATCCAACCACATCCATGGAACGGATTGGGTACGCTTACTTGCATGCGATGCAGAGATCTTTTGAATTTTCATAAATGGCTCGTTAGGAATATAAGCGCAGATATTCAGACGGTTCGGTTTGGCATACACTTGAAATTTCTCACTTTTTTCTGTCAAACACGTGCCAAAAATTCACCAAGCATGTTGTGTTGTGGATCGTCGAAATCAAAAATAAAATGGCATAGAATGAAATTCGTTGTTGATTTGTTTTGCGTGCAACTGAGACTAATCGGCGGCAATTTTCAACAGGAAAAATTTAATAAACATAACAACACTCCGTTATGTCTAAATAAAAATATACGATATTTATATTTTTTGTTAAAGAACAAAATAACTTTTTTTTAAATTTAAAAATCTACTAGTTAATTTAATTTTGGACACTTCTCTTTCGGTGTAGATTTTGAATTTCACGGATCGTTGAAACGGTTCACTTATATGACAGCTGAAACTCTTCACTTTATTTCGTGCTACAACATGTTTACATTCTTGTTACATTCAGTAAAATGGCGTCGAATCAAGTGGAAGCGCGCAAACGCATTTTGTACGAACGACAGCAAAACCCGAATTTATCGGTACGCTATCTTGCCAAGAAACCAAGACTGATTGAGAGTACCGTGTTTTGTGTTTGTAAATCATTTGATCAGCGCTTGACTGTGGATCGGAAGGTTGGAAGTGGAAAAAAATCGAAAAGTATGCTCCCGACAAGTGGACAAGAAGTTGGTAGCCGTTATTGAAAAAAATTCCAATCTTTCTGTACGAAATGTGGCTCGCAAAGTTGGGAAGTCAAAATCATACGTACAAAAAGTGAAGCAGAGGCCAAGACCGAAGGCGTACAAAGTGAAAACGGTGCCCAGCTGTTTCAAAATTAATGACAAGCAAAATTTCACTGCAAAAAGTCGTGCTGCTTTACAATATTTTTTTTTCAAACATTTTCTTGTATCATAATGGACGACGAAACATACGTACCCCAAGACTTTAAACAGCTTCCGGATCTTGAATTTTACATCTTAATGCAAAAGAACACCGTTGCAAAGCATTTTCGGACAAAAAAGGTGACCAAATTTCCGAAGAAGTATTTGATTTGGCTTTCTATATTCAGTTGTGGTCGAAAATATAAAAGTTTCGTCTCTACCAGCACTATCACTAAGGACGTTTACATGAAAGAATGTCTGCAAAAGCGGTTGATACCATTTATCAGAAACCACGACACTGCAACTCTGTTTTGGCCTGATTTGGCCTCTTGTGACTTTGCGATATCCGTCCTGGAATGGTATAAGGCACAAGAGGTTAAATACGTGTGAAAAACAGCCAATCCACCAAACCGTCCAGAACTTCGCTCAATAGAGAAGTGCTGGGCTCTAGTTAAGCGGAAACTCCACGAATCTAAGGAGGAAGCAAATGGTACTGGTGATTTCAAGAGAAGATGGAGAATTTGTCAGGGCGGGCGTATCTGAGGATACCGTAAAGAACCTGATGGCGGGTGACCACACAAAAAATCGAGAATAAGGGATTAACATCTTAAGGGGGATTCATTCTATTAACGTCTCTTTAAACTGTACGTCTGATGTAGACGTTTTAGTTCATTCGAGACGGATCTTAAGTGGGGATATACAGTTAAAACGAGAAACAAAACTCATTTTTGGAAAACAAATTTCAAGGGGAAGTTTTTACTCAAATCAATCGAAACTTTTTTACAATTATTAGTGTATCCATGTAGTATACAAAAGTTTTTTTTTCATTTTTTTATCATCAAAATGGCGGCCGTTAGAGTGCGTTGAAAAAATCTTTGTATTTTGCTTGTGCCGGCTCTCCTGGTCGCAGTTTCGATCTGAAACCTGCTGACTCAAACAAATTACATTAATTACATTAACTGTTAGTAGATGAATTGAAAAACAAAGTAAAAAAAAAATTTTTGCGCTTTCGGCGTAACTCTTTTTGAAAAAAAACAAATTTTTTCTGCCATTTTATCACATTTTTTCATATTCAATCATGAAATATTACAATAATTCATATAGAAGGTAATAATATAACAAAGAAATCCTGAAAGTTTCAGTTTAATCGAACAATTAGTTTTCTAAATATAACCGGCATAAACTCCGAAAATGCTGTTTTGAGAAAAACGCATTGAAAGTTTTAATTATCGGTCTGCGCGTGGAAGAGGCGTCTTCGAAAAACAATGTTTCTAATGTAGATATAACTCTATTTTCGTGAAATAAACAGTCGGTTTTGTTGAATTATGTGTTAACTTTTTTTACTGTTTTTTTTTGGTGTTCAAATTCTAAAGTGGACAGGTTTTACGTGTAAATAAAAAAAAAATAACTACTCTATGCCTAAGCGGTTGTATATCGCGTCCTAAAACGCCTCTTGGGATTTGTGCAGGAAATTTGTAAGGAAATGACAATTGTACGTTTAAAGTTTATATGGAAACTGCTATGTGACAGCCAATCTGATATGGGAGATCCAAGCCTTTTCTTCAATCCATATGATTAAATCTGACTAATCTGTGCTGATGATGGTGAGTGCTGCGTTAGGGTATCGAACTCTTTTGAAACACGGAAAATACTTTGTCCAGGCGATGTTGTTTCCTTCCTTCTGTATAAAGGGTGTTTGGATCAAAATTTGGTAGACTTAAACTTGACACATTTCCTTTCACCATGCATTAAAAAAATTGCACACCCTCTATTTTGAAGATGTTTACGTGTAGCCTCATGCTACTATTTTGATTTTGAGATTAGCACTTCAGCTATCAAAATGTCGTCGAAGGAAGAGAAGCAACGCATCAAAATTTTGCACGTGCATGGCGAAAATTCAAACTACTCTCACACCAGGTTGGCGAATTTGTTGAATGTAACACGTTGGCCAAAGCACGATCACGAAAGAAGTACACGACAATGCTGACGAAGTTTTATTGCGTGGCACTGGACGATGACACTTACGTCAAGGCAGACTTTAAACAGCTTCCTGGACTAGAATTTTAAACGGCAACCGGACGGAGAAAGGTAAAAGATATTTTCTAGCACATTAAACTGTCGAAGTTCGCGAAGAAATATCTGGTGTGGCAGGTCATCTGTACCTGTGGCTTGAAGAGCTACGTTTACATTGCGACCCGAACCATCAACCTGGAAATTTATCTGAGCGAGTGCCTACAAAAACGTCTACTGCCTTTCCTGAAGCGACACAACTGTTCCGTTCTATTTCGGCCCGATTTGGCATCTTGCCATTACGGAAAAAGGCCATGGAGTGGTATGCTGCCAACAATGTGCAAGTGGTGCCCAAAAAAAAAAGAACTTTCCCAACACGCCAGAGATCCGCCAAATTGAACAATATTGGGCCATTGTCAAGCGGAACCTTAAGAAGACTCAAACAGCTGTTGTGAGCGAAAAACAGTTCAAGGAAAACTGGCGTTCTGTGGCGAATAAAGTGGACAAAAAGACTGTACAAAATCTTATGGTAGGTGATGAACAAAAGACACGGCATTTTTCATTCAGTTAAAAGGAAGCTTAGCTGAATGTTTTTCCTGTATTCTATAGTAACTAAACTTAAAAAAGAAAAAGAATTTGACTTATTAATAAAAACTTTACTGTTCCCAACCAAATTTTGATCGGAACACTTTTTAATATTGCGCTAGAATGTCATGAAACGTGTGAACTTGGGCGACCTCGGTGTAGCGGTTAATATCCATAACTCTCACGCCAAGTTACGAGTTCAAAAAACACAAAAAAATCACGAAAAAGTCACAAAAAATACCCAAAAAGTATTTAAGTGACTACGATGGGAGATGAACCAGCTCGCGGCTGAAAATCTTATCTGATGACCTGAACATTGTCGAAATCTGTGCACCAGTACACGAAGCTGAAACATTTGATTTTCTGGGTTATCTAATGTACATAAAGGAAATACTAGATATGGCAGAAAATATTGGAATATTTCATGTGAATTTCAGCCACATATCTCTGGAATCAGGTCCGTTGCATCGAAGATTGCTAACAATGTTGTATGCTGTATGAAAGATTGCAAAAAAAAAATTGTTTTATACGCTTGCTTGGCTTGGAATCAAACGACATTTTACGCGCCTGTTATAATTCATTATGTTTTTCTATGTATCTGTTAAATAACAGCAGACATGGAAAATGCTTGAAGAGTACTTGGAATTTTCGAAGTGCACTGCAAGCACTTGGAGTTTTCAAACGACGTATGTTTAGTACCACGTTCTGGGGCGTATGTGAAAACGGCGTAGAAAGGAGGAGAATCACGAGATGGCGCAACTCTATGGCAAATATAGTTTGCTGCACAGAAAAAAATAATGAATTTTAACAAATGCGTAGAATTTCCCCTCGTTCAATTGCTAACCAAAGCAAACGTAAACAACGTTATTGTTTGCAATCTTTCATACAGCATACAAAATTGTTTGCAATCTTCTATGCAACAGAACTGATTTCAGCGATATCTGGCTTAAGCTTACATGAAAGATACCACTAATTTATGGGTTTCTTTAGTACTAAATGAAAGGTAGTAGTGCTGGCTAGCATATTTTGCAACAAGCATAATGAATCACGTAAAGGTGATAATAATGAATGAAAGAGGAAGTAAACAAAGAGAATATTTCAATGTTCATCCCATTGCAAAAAGAAAAGAAATGTTGAATATTGTGTCTAGTCCTTGAAAAACAATAAGTTGTGAAGAAAGTGTGTGTGAATATTTCTAAAGATCAAATGCTTAGCTCAATACTTAGAACACATTTTATATATTAATTGTTATAGGAATATGTTTAGCACCTTTATTTATTCAGCCACTATAAAATCATTCATAACTTTTCATATATATGAGTTAAATAACTATATGCAGCTACTTAGCAGCTACTTATAATACTAATACTTTGACTAATCACTAATCGATTATGTCACTGGGCCAAGTTAAATGAACTTATACGTTTAAATGCAGCACCGTTTATCCCCTGGCATTGTGGAATCCGACGGACAAAACGGAGGACTAGAATCTTTGATGCAATATGATCCAACAGCACTGAAATTATCGAAAAACATTATATAATGTGTCCCGACGTCCAACCTATGAGTACCATACCTGAGCGGCGTTTTCTGTCCCATAGGAATGGCATAACCTATCGCGTACCCGTAGCGGCTTCTTGCCTGTCTTCCCGATGACGGTAGTAACACATTGGTAGGGCATCTTCGGTGGCACGGTTCCGCCATTGGTTCCATACCGTCATAAACCGATTGTGCCAGATAGCAGATTGCCCAAATGTGACTGCACAAGTTGATGTCTGAAAAGCAGTATTAAGTTAATTCAACGAGAACTTGCTATGAATAATTTGTTTAACTTGAGCTGTTGCCACAATATGGCTGCCGGCGACCACCGTTGATGCAGAAATCAATGTGCCCAACTCTTCCTGCTTCTCCATAGTGACCTGCATTGGTGTGAATCACCTGAACTGACTTGGCATCCCCACTGTCTAATCGGTTCATGTTTCCTGGTTTGACAAGCGGTCTGGCCGGGTCCAAGGCTAGAAAAGAACATAGGAATAGGAAGTACTACCGACATCAGCTGAAGGTATTCTAATTACCTATAATACGCTCCAGTCGGAAGTTAAGATAGTTTGCCATCAGCCCGCAGATGTGTGCACCTAGCGAATGGCCCACACAGGTCGTTTTTTCCACTGGCAGTCCCAACGTTCGAAGTTTCATAAAAGTCTGAGCCAGGCAAGTAGCGACCGGTCGAATGTTGTACACCGCAGCAACGTAGCAAGGAGGTTGCCCCAATGCTCCCCAGTCGACCAGAAACACATTGTATCCTCCATGGTTGATGTAAGCTGGAACGAAAGGGAAATTAATACTGGTGCCGACCTCGTTTGTCTTGCTATAGTACCATCCCGCAAAACCACAATCGGTAAGGTGTCGTCTCCACCGGCGTAACCGTGAACTAGAATGATGTTCTCCTTCGTCGGCTCCCATTCGGTATCGTTCAGCCAATCCGGGTGGTTCATTTTAAACTGTGAATCAATGGCATTATAGGGTGTTGAATTCGAATGTAAATTAATTAATTCAGTTTTGTATATTTGGAGCTATGAAGAAATACATTTGATCTCGTTACTCTTAATTAACTAGGTTGATATAAAACATGCATAGAAAAACACCGGGGAACAGAGTAGTGGCAATGAGCCCGGTTAGTGGGGCATACGCGTGCTTGAAAACATGTAAATTACACGCATCGGGTACCAATTGCAATGATATGGCTAAAAATACCCACGTTGTAATATAAATAGCTCATATAGTAATTGGATTGATGTGATAGGGTTGATCATGTTTCGTCCAATGAGAGGAAACACAAGTGGTGCGGTTAAGCATATCTTGAGATATCTGACATGTCGTCAATGAACTACTTATTTTCATTGACGAATGTCGGTTTTGTGCATCTCAACCTTGCCGAAGAGCAGTTAAAGTTCCACGCCATCAAGTGGCGCCAACTGCTGAGCGAAAAAAAAGGCACATAGTATCAACTGTTAACTGGATTTCTCACGAGGGCTCTACAAATTGATAGCCACGAGACGGTCTGGCGGCTTACGCTGTGTTGTATTTGAGCGAGACACGCTGTTTGCAGTGCGGTGAGGACGGTAATTATCAGTGGAGGAGGCAAACTCGCGATCGATAGTTGATCAAATCCACTTACCAGTCGATGCAAACTGTTTACATGTAGTTGGTTAGCTTGGACGTGAAGACACGAAAAATGAACTCTTGGAAAACGGTGGTAGAATCGCTCCGTTGACATTGGAGGGGCTGGTTCTGTTGTGCTGCTTAGACGTTGTACGTTAAGGTACCGATGGTTGTTAGTGCTCGTTGCGTTGAGGTTGGCGTAAATTGCAGGGTTTTTGTCGCTCAGTCACAAGGTAATGAAAGCTTCTTGAGGGATCAAGGCCAATCGTAATTATCGGTCAATGATCAATACTGGTTGGGAGATACTAATATTTAATAACGCTAGAGTGGTGACCGTGAGGTCTTATACAGCGTTAGAGAAATGTACTGATGTTATTAAAAGGCTGGTGATTTCATTGCCATATTTCTAGCTTAGAATTATAACCTATCGACATATTGGAAATCGTTCTGTACTGTATTAAGAGGCTTCTCTTATCTTAGCCGTAGAAGGCATAGTAGCATTTAAAAAATAATGTCAATCTCGGTCTGAATTTTATTTTTTGTCCTGGGACATTTATGGACATTCTATGGTAAAGAGTTTGATTAAACTTGCCATACAATTATATTAATGAAACAATCACACACCCAACCAAAGCAAAAAATATTCTTACAGTCCAATAATGGATGTCAGTAGAGGCCGCATGGACTGAGCAGTAAAAGCCGCAACGCATCTACGAACCCCTCGAAGAAATATGATTGATATGGGTATCTGTTTATCGCTATGATATTGTTCATGACATACGTATTTACTGTAACATTTGGTCAGTAAAAGCAAACGTTATGGCAAGGGTGCTTTTGAATGCTTTCAAATCAACTACAAGGCGTTGAAAACATCGAAAACGTACGTTATAAAAATATAATAAAAAAATTATAAAAAAACTCAATTAATAAACTTTTGGATTTTGCACTGCACCTGAGTATTTAATTTGCCCTGCTAAAGTATCGGTACCTTGTGACTCTTGTCCTTGTTTTCAACAAGATACCATTACATGTGTAGCATACGATCTACGGTGGAGTGCAGATGGAAGACGGGACGTGGAGGAGGCTAATGAACCACGAATTGCATCAGTTGCTGAGAGAATCTCCCATTGTACTAAAATAAGTCGACTACGATGGGTTGGGCAGGTTAGAGTCCCTAGTAAGAGTCACGACAAGAAGAACATGCAACACTTATTTCGATTAGTTCTCATTTTGCGTGCATGTATAATTCAGATGGGATGCTCGATAGGTAGCTCCGATAGGTAGATTTGGTTTCACTCTTTGCGTGACTCTATATATAGGGACTCTAGGGCAGGTCGTAAGAATGTCGGACGACAGCCCTGTTAAAATGGTACAAGAAGAAGAGGCGCGCAACGAGCAAGATGGATCGACCAAGTAGAAGGCGACCTGTGGACCCTTCGGAGACAGTGAGGGGCAGCTATGGACCAATTGCAATAGAGACAACTTCTTTGTACAGCAGAGGACACACCGGCCTTGGTTTGATGCGTAAGGTAAGTAACCATAACATGTCTGCGGTCCAATGTATCAAAAAATAGTAACATGAATTTTGCTCATTTTGAAAGACGAAACAGCCACAGGCATAATAAATGCTTATGTTTATTGCTTACAATAATAAAAAAAACATGAGTCAGCCACCTCGATTCTTAAGCTATAAATACTATGATACATGCGATTGCACAACCTCAGCCACTCTACTCGGGCTATCACTGCACATGTATTTGAAAGGTTTAAAGGCAAATAAGAACAGCTCATTGTATGGTAACCCGATTTGTGTTCGACCATCTCAAATCCACATAATATACTTTGTATGAAATAAAAAGCTTTCATATAAAAGAGAAATAAAATGATGAAAAACATGAAACCAAATATATTACAACGTGTCGTACTTGATTTCTTCAATGTAGAATTCTATAATTCTCTAATGATGAACAGTCTACCTCACTTTCAATGTTTGGAGTGTTATATTTCGCCTATAGACATACCGGAACAGTGTAGAAGTGTAAAATAGGTGATGATTAATAGAATTATTAGACACTTAAATGTAATAACACAACATATTATGAAAATAAAACAGAAATCTATAATTCCTAGAAGAGGGAAAAAAATAATACAACGAAACGTCGGAAAATAGAAAATTATATGTTTTTATTTTTTTTGAAAGTCAAAGAAATGATCTTAAAACTACCAAGTCACAGTCGATAATCAGTTTTCTGAAATTATGCAGAGATTGGTCTCCTATTTAAAGTTCATTTGAATTACATTTAAAATTTGGTGAATTTATGTGTTAACATTTCAATTATATCTTATATTTCAATATGGCGTTAGGAAAAAAACACCGTTTTGCCGAAAACCCAATTTATCTTCGCAATGTCTACTATAAAACTGTTTAGTCAAGTTGTTTGCCGTTTCAAAACCACATAACTTCCCTCAATGCCAATTTGCCGTTTAATACATTTAATGGAGGCAAAATGGTTTTGAAATGCTTTCTCATCTAATATGAATGAGTCCTGAAAAGGCGCTTCAAAACAGAATTTTACGAAATCATAAAGTCGATAAAAACCTGTAATAGGAGTACAAGGAATTTGAGAAAACAAGGTTTCAAGATCATTGTTAATAAGCTCTGAAGGTTTTCATAAACCTGACTAAAATACGATACCTATTGGCCCCACTCGATGCCATAATAAAACCGAATAGATTTCCAGTGATTTTCCTACAACTTTAATAAAACTTAATAAAATTGGATGGTTTTGGCAAAGTTATTTAGGATCTGACAGCACACCCCGTGTTGACTTTGCGCTCAGTTGAGTCGACTACTTCATGATAACTCGAAAATGACTCATGCAGACATTGTGGCGTGATATTTTGAATTTTGAAATAATTTCTCGAATCGTAGAGAGTTTGAGTTATTTCTCGCTTTTTTTTCTCAAAAGGCCATAGGTAGCAATTGGAGACTCTCTGTGATTACCTTCTCTATCATTCCTTTTGCGGGCTTTTATTTAGGTTCTCAAATATGAAAACAGGTCTCATGTTTGTAAAAATTGCGTAGTGATGAGCACGACTGTTGCAACTATCTTGCATAACTAAGAACAAATCGTAGAATCAACCAAATAAATCCGGATCATTTAACGCGCATGGAAGCATAAACCGCATGTCTCGGCAATACATCAGGAAGTTATCAGCCTCGGTTCGAATCCCTAGCAAAGGAAAATAACAAGCTGATATCATAACAATAACAAATTCTGTTATCCTAGCTATCGTTTTGATTTCCGCTGTTATCGCATAACAAATTTAGTTATCACTATTAGGCAAATTTTGTTATCATATGTTATCATTTTGAACACACTATTTTTTATGAACGTTATAAGCTGAGTTGTAAAACTATAAATATTACCAGCATATTTTAACAAGAACTTTTGCTTTTATTCAAAATATGGTTTGCAGTTATTAGGATGAGAATTTGATTTCAAATTGATGAAAATGATTTGAAACTATTTCAATAAATTTGGTTAAAATACAGAATTTGTTATCATTCTGTTATTTTGATTGTTCATTCAGCCTCAATGATAACATATTCAGTGATTAAAAAATGATAACCTGTTATCAGTTTGGTATAATCCTTTGCACGGGATATCGACATTGAATCTTGTTTTTTTTTATTATATCCATTTAATAAAAGAAACAAAGCCATGCAGGTGTGTGTGAGCGAAAGGTTGCACACAGATCGGTAAAACCAATTTTATTGTACCGTTTAGTGGCTCAACAATCGAAGCAACTTTGAGGTATTTATATAAGTTTCTTTAGCTTCACAGAAAAAAAATAATTAATTTTAACAAGCACGTAAAATTTCCCCTCGTTTTATTCCAAACCAAAGGAGGCGTAAACGACGCAATTGGTTGTAGTCCTTGATGCGCCATACAACAATTATAGCAATCTTTCATACAACAGGCTTGATTGGGGCGTTATCTGGCTTAAATTTACATAAAATATTCCATTATTTTCTGCCAAATCTTGCATTCCCTTTATGTGCATTAGATAACGCAGAAAATTCAATGTTCCTTTTTATCTGTGTTGTTAATATGGTCATTCTATGGAGGAAACCCTCCCTTCTAAACATGTTCATCGCCACTCTAGGTCCTTAGGAATCTGTTACACAATGGTCGTTCAAAAGACAAGTTGACATATGGCTCCAATGGAAAACAAATAGTTTCTAGGAATTGTTCCTAGGTTACACAGAAAAAAATAATTAATTTTAACAAGCGCGTAAAATTTCCCCTCGTTTGATTCCAAGACAAAGGAAGCGTA
This sequence comes from Aedes japonicus, assembly GCA_034211315.2. Lineage (NCBI taxonomy): Eukaryota > Metazoa > Arthropoda > Insecta > Diptera > Culicidae > Aedes > Aedes japonicus. The sequence continues at coordinate 132,469 of JASCZW010001759.1, forward strand.
AGTAACGCAATTGGTTGTAGTCTTTGATGTGCCATGCAATAATGTTTGCAATCTTTCATACAACAGGCTTGATTCAGGCGTTATCTGGCTTAAATTTACATAAAATGTCCCATTATTTTCTGCCAAATCTAGCATTCCTTTTATGTGCATTAGATAACGCAGAAAATTCAATGTTTCTTTTTATCTGTGTAGATTTTGAAATCCATTCACGGAAATTCAATTGATGATCCCAAATAGTGCCTCTGTACAGGACCACAGCCACAAAAACCTGAATTTTGGCGAATCAAATGAATTCAAATGGTCATTGCCAATTTATTTATCATGAAGCGAATGAGTTTTTGAATATAACGGTGCCAAAAGAATTTTAATCGCTCAATAATCAATCAAAGTTACAATCATTTGAATTGGGTGCGTATCCGGGTACCTTGTCGGACACATAAGGGGTAAAAAAATCAAAGTCCCTCACTTTGCCACAAAATGTTTTAAAGCAGAAATTTGCTTAGCAACATTTACTAAGATGTCACTGAATTCCAGCTTCCGGTTTTAAAATAAATAGTGAAATTTCGTAATATTAAACCTGAATAGGTACCCGGGTACCCTGTCAAACACATAAGAGTTAAACTGCGCATTGCGCATCACATCCTTTGTTAATGCGGTCTTCTCTAACATTTTTGGATGAACCTACTTAGATAACTGTAAGCAAATTCTTCTTTCCTAGGTATAGTATTCGTTAGATTGATATCTCTCGAGGATTTTAATCTTTCATAAGTAAGTTTTTCGCTGTTTTGGTGGTGAATAAAAATAAACGTCATATGCAACTTATCTGAGAAAATATATAACCACACCCAAAAGTTGAAATGGTTGCAAGAAATGCAATTGCAGCTGTTGCAATCATAACTTGAGAAATACGCATGACGGCTGGCAGCACACAGATTAGTCGCTTAGTCGACAAATTACGTTATTACCAAAAGTGTCCTAAGCGCCAAATAAGGATTCGATCAAAAATGTCTATGAACATATGATACGTAATTCAGCTTAACTAGTACATATTATTTTAGCGTGTATTAGTATAATGCCTATTTCCGTTCATTTCAAACAAGTTGAAAATACTGTTAAATTACAAAAACAGGTTATAAATTTAGGTGTATAACGCTTATTTTCATACTTTAATATGACGCGAAAAGCGCAAAAAGTAAAACCTTATAAAACATAAAATGGAAAAAAAATATCCAAAACTCACACAAAAAAATATAATTTCGCAAAGCATGGGATTTGAACACTAGTCTTTGGCGTGATAGGTGTGTAGCTTATTTGCTAAGCCAACTCAGATTGTTGAATAGTAAACTCTTAGTATCTATGATATGCTCCCCGTTGTCAGTGAAACCACAATCTTCATCGTAACGAGAAAAAAGAACACGTTTTGCAAAACCTGGTTGGGGTAGTGTAATTTCAACAGTGTATAGAACTGCCCATAAAATCTTGTCCTGTTAGTGTATGTAAAATGTATGGCCCTATGTTTTTAAGAACAATAATAAAGTATTAAGGGGGGATATACAGTTAGAATGACCAAAAAATTCAATTTTTGTTGCATAAAAAGTTAGTAAATTTCCCGTAGAATACGCTCCTGGAACCTTTATTTTCGAAATTCGAACTCCAAGTGTTTCTTTTCATCGGTTTTTGAACATTCGCGTGCAGACCGATAATTAAAACTTTCAACGCGTTTTTCTCAAAACAGCACTTTCGGAGTTTATGCCGGTGATAACTCGAAAACTAATTATTCGATTTAGCTGAAACTTATAGGATTTCTTTATTATAGTAATACCTTCTATATGAATTAAAAATTATTGTAATATATCATGATTAATATGGAAAAATGTGGTAAAATGGCGGAAAAAAATTGGATTTTTTCAAAAAAGTTACGCCAAAAATGCAAAAAAAATTTCTCCTCTTTTTTTAAATTCATCTACTAATTTTAAATGCAATTAATGTATTTTTTTTTTAGAGTGGCAAGTTTCAGATCAAAACTGAGACCAGGAGAGCCGGCACAAGCAGCTGGCTCTTTCAACGCACTCTAACTGCTGCCATTTTGTTGAAAAATAAATGCGAAAAATATTTTTGTATACTACCTCCCTAAAATTGTAAAAAAGTTTCAATTGATTTGATTAAAAACTTCGCCTTGAATTTTTTTTTCAAAAATGTTTTTTTTTCTCATTCTAACTGTATATCTCCCCTTAATCACTTGCAGCAGTGAACGAAAAGTATTTTTAGCTCGACCGTTTGTCAGAGTGATATATAGAATACGAGAGTTACAAACCGCTCCAAATTTGACATATTTTGCAATACGTTTATAATTCATCTATAATACAAGCAATTATAAATCATTCTAAAGAGATGTTTTGTGTGCTACGTGGGTTCAATTTCACAGTTTTTTTTTTGCAATATGTCGTGGATTGTACTAAAACATGTACTTCAAGTTGTACAAACTTGATGTACTGAACAGGATGTAACGTACGATCAGATTACCAAAAATGTCACTGTGTATCCAGAAAGTGTAAAATGAGTGATTGAAAAGTATGGTGAGCAGTACACCTTTCAGGATCTGCCAAGAATTGGACGAATACCCGGTTCCAGCAATCCCGAAGCGAACCACAAACTATTCAGGACAACAAATCAGTCTACTCGTGATTTGGTAAAAAATACAGGACCAGCATCGGGTTGATCCAGCAGATTAAGAAAATAAATTATTTGAAAATATACAGGAAGCAGAAAGTACCCAAGCAATTACCGTCCATTCCAAAAAGAGGGCCGAAAGTTGTACAACCGTATTTTAGACAATCCCCCCCCCTAGCGTGTTTTGTTGGATGTCGAGGCGTACGTGAAAGAGGATTCCAGAACATTGCCGGGGATTTGGCTTGCGATCTTCCACAAAAGGAACAAAAAATGCTGAAATTTACCTGAACGAGTGTTTGCAAAATGTATTTCAAAGCTAAATTTAGCTGGAAATTATTAATTTAATTGTTACTATCGCACAGGTGTGCGTTGTTTGCGTTGAGCACAAAAGATGGATATTAATCTATGCCGCTTTTGACAAATAAATGCAAATTTATTGATTTGCCAACCATTTAAGTAATAGAAAATTAAAAACATAATAATTTGCAATCGATTTTTAACGGGATATCATAAAAATCCGAAAATATTCCCAATAAGGGTGATTTTACTTGATGTTCGTTTGCATAGCAAAAAGCTAACAACTCAAACAATTGCAAGATGAATAATTATATTTTTGATTTTGAATCCTTCATTTCACGGTCTGCTGTTAACTTATAGGCAAACGCCATTCATAAACATAAAATTTCTATTTCGAGGCGAGCCAGCTACTCCGTAAAGCTAACGTGATTGAGCCTACCAAATAGAAGAACTAGTAAAGAAATGAATTTCAGTTGGGCTTGAAATCGATATGCTGATGATGGTTGTTAACATCATTGACTGATGCTCATTACCGCTGACGCTTGTAAACCAGCATCAGAGTAGACGAAAACGACGAAAAAACGATCTCACTTACCAGATATTTATCCTTCACGATACCGGACGTGTAGAGAATGGTCCTGATGTCCGGATCCGGGCAGCGGTCCTCGTTCCCTCTTTTCCATATGCAGTCATCTTTGGTGGTGTTGTAGGATCCCGGGTCCCCGAGGTAGAGTGCTTGAGTCAGCAGATGCTGTGCTTGCGCATCTATAAAATGATCTTGCGGTTTGTAAAGTACACTAGATCGAATCACATGCGTTTAAATGTAAGTACTATCGTGATCCCCCTCCTGGCTGTAGGACAGGGGAGATAGAAAGAAAGAAGAATGGCAGACGAGAGAAAGAAGAGAAAATGTGCATCGTTTTGATGAAAATACGTGACAAATACGTGGGAAAATGGAAATTCTAGGGAGGTCAAAAGTGCGTGTGTGCGTGTTAGCAAAGGAAATGAAGAAAATAACAAGAAATGCAAAAAATAAAACAGATGATTAGTGGCCAGTTGGAAATGATAATTGTCGGTGGAATTATTCGGTAGTGGAGTCCGTTTTCGTTTCGTTATTGGTCATGCCAATTCGATTCGATGGCTTCGATGAAAGGTCAACTGAGCAGGACGGTTCTATGAGCATGTTGTCGGTTGCATGGAATGACGGATGACGATTTTAACTCGAAGCTCGATGAGTTGTAGGCCACGTCTTGATGAACAGTTTTTATAACCTCTTTACAAGAGGTTTCACATGTTTTACACTTACAAATCACGAAACTGCCACACATAAACACTGAAGTCAGAACGATTTTCACCATTATTAACATTTTGCCGACGCAGGTTTCTGATTTCTTTTCGGTTAAAGCACTTGAACTTGGGTCTAATTAGTTTTTGGCGCGGTTAAAATAATCCTCACGCTTTATTCTACCTTTAGTAGGTACGAAAAATACACTTTAATGTTTTTATTGTCATTTCTTGTTGTACTTCTAATGCTCACTGGGAATGAATAAATTTATGATTGCGAAATTATTACGATCATTTTCCACTTGACTTTGAATTCACAACAGCTCTTGAAAACGCGCCGATTTGAAATGAGCAGCCTTCGCAGATTTCCAGTTACTGCACTTTGCTGGTCTCCTCAGAATGAACTGACTTACAGCACTATACCTTACGTACTTCGCACACAGCATTCACCAATATACTATTCCACCTGTAGCGAGGGCTTTCTTGCTATAAACGCCACCCCAACTGGTTGTGGCTCGGTGGCTAGTGGACTCGGTACGGTCAGCGCTATACGTCCACACTCGCGCCCCGATCGATCGGTGGGCGGTAGGTGGTTGCTTGTGCATGCTGCATATACGGATGGGAATGAATAATTTTCAGATTCATTCATAATGTCATGACACTTTAATGAATACGCGCACCCGGTTTATGAGTGTGTTCAAGAATATGAAAAAAGCAGCCCATCACCTTCGAAGACGGCGACGGACATGCGGAAAACCGTTATGCAAAAGTGGGTTATCGATTGTTTCGTCGGTGATGATTTGCGGTTCTAAATGCCAAAACACAACAGAGGGCTTTGTTTTAATGTTTAAGGCATGGTTGAACTTTCTATGCATGTTTGACGACTGGCAATGAAGATTTTTTTTATATATTACTTTACTGTTTGTTGTTAGATTTTATAATAAACAGCCGTCAGGCATTTTTCTCATAATGTGAAGGTTCCCCACAAGGTTGTTGATGTTGTACAGTTTCGTTTTGTCTCTCAAGAAACATATTCTATGATTTTACCTGAGTTCGAATGCAATTAGCACAACTGTTAACTATTAAGAAATAAAATAATTTGACACTTAGTCAGCGGTAATTTTTGAAAATGAGTCTGACCAAAAAATTCAAATATTGTTTTTGCATAAAAAGTTAGTAAATTACCCCTAGAATACGCTCCTAAAACCTTTTTTTAAAAACTCGAGTGTTTTTCGCGCCTTTTCGCCTTTTTCGCGCGCAGCAGGTATAAAGGGGCGCTTGAAACTTTCAACGCGTTTTTCTCAAAACAGCATTTTCGGAGTTTATGCCGGTGATAACTCGAAAACTAATTATTTGATTAAGCTGAAACTTATATTATTTCTTTTTTATAGTATCACCTTCTATATAAATCAAAAATTATTGTAATATTTTATTAATGAATATGGAAAAATGTGAGAAAGTGGCTGACAAAATGTGGATTTTTTCAAAAAAGTGACACCAAAAGTGAAAATATTTTTTTTAACTTTTTTTTCAATTCATCTACAAACTGGAATCTACAAAAAAAATCAGTTCGTTTATTTGTAAGGCTCAGGCGTGCAAAACACTTTACGGAGCCGATATTCAATATTGTTGTACAAAAATTTTACTCTTCGATATTAGTAAAAGTGGGTACTGTGTGATCCTTGACAAGTTGATTAGTTGTAAAGCCAGTCCACTTTAAATTTCGGAAACTTTTCTTCAAGAGCAGATTTTTAATTGTTTCACGGTTCACTGAAACGATTCAATTATATGGCAGCTGAAACTCTCCACTTTATTTCGTTGTACAACTTGTTGTCTCTAGTATAATGGCGTCGAATCAAGTAGACATGCGAACACTCATTTTGTACAAACGGCAGCAAAATCTGACGTTGTCGGAAAGCGATTTTGCCAAAAGCTAAAACTACCAAACAATACAGTGTTTAATGTTTGGAAATTGTTTGACAAGCGCCTGATTGTGGATCGGAAGGTTGAAAGCGGGACAACGCGAAAATTATCCTTCCGCCAATTAGACAAGAAGGAGTAAGCCAATATTGAGAATAATTCCAACCTTTCTGTTTGAAATTTGGCTCCTAAAGTTGTAAAATCATTATCATGAGTGCAAAAAGTAAAAAAGGGCATCGAATGAAGGCGTACAAAGTGAATAAAGATCAGCTATGGCATATTAAACATATTGTACACTGATTTTAGCAAGGCTTTTGACTGTATTGACATTCCTCTGTTACTCTACAAGTTAGAAAAATAGGATTTGAGGATTTCTTAAATGAATACAATCGTTTTTAATAAATCGACAACAAGTAGTCAGTTTTAATGGGAAAAAGTCACACCCTGTTCATGTGTTATTCCCCAGAGCTCGCATATAGGCCCTTTGCTTTTAATTTTGTTTGTCAATGATATTTCTTACATTCTTAAGCAGGTCAGAATTCTCATCTATGCAGACGACATGAAACGATTTATGGAAATTAAGAATGACCAAGATAATTTAACTTATATAAACGAAATATTATTATTTGACATATGGTGCAAAAAAGCTTACTAGAAATAAACTTTAAGAAATGTAACTTAATAACTCTCAGTAAAAAATGAAAAAAAAAAACACAAATTACTGTTTTTTTAGGAACTGAAATTGTAGAAAAGAGAGAGTCAGAGATTTAGGTGCTATTGTAGATTCTAAGTTTAATTTTATCAACCATTACAACACGATTATCCATAAAGCAACCAATATGCTAGGTTTTATTAAACGTTTTGGTCAAAACTGTCATTACTCATATACGATCAAAACATTGTACGTTGCATATGTCAGTCTATTCTAGATTATTCTAGTGTCATATGGTCTCCTTTCATGAAAACACATGAAGAACGATAAGAATCAATACAAAGACAGTTTCTCTTGTATGCTCTCCGTAAATTAGGCTGGACAACATTTCCACTTCCGTCTTACGAAGCACGATGTAGATGTATGCTTATTGACATTCTAACTCTAAAAGAACGAAGAGAATTTGCGATGATGTCTTTTCTTAACGATATTGTATCACATTGCATTCCCTCCCCTAACTTATTATGTAGTCTAAATTTCTACACCCCCTCGTGGCATTTGAGGAATCTACATTGTGAATCAATTGACTAAACAATGTCACGTAGTAACCTAAGACAGTATTTTATTTCTAGGCGATCTTTAAGAAGATAGAACTTAGTGTAAAAATGTGGTCCAAGATCGGTTGACGAAATAAATAAATAAATAAATAAATACATGCACGAATATGGATTTCCGGAGAAACTGACGCGGTTAGTCAAAGCACGATGGATCGAGTGATGTGTGGCGACTGAGTATCTGAACACTCTCGAGTCCCTTCGAATCTCGGAGAGGATTACGGCAAAGTAATGGGTTGTCGTGTTTGTTATTTAACATTGTATTGGAGGGCGTGATTTGATGAGCTGGGATAGACTCGAGTTGCACGATTTTCAGGAATTTGTTAAACTATTTGGCTTCGTCGACGACTTTGATACCGTAGCACGTAACTTTTAGACGATGGTAGACACATACATCAGACTTAAGGCTGAAGCTGGTAGGATTGGGTTTGTGATTAATATGTTGAGAATAAAATACATGAAGGGAAGAGGCTCACGAGAAGACAATGTTAGCCTCGTACCACAAGTTCAGATCGACGGTGATCAAATCGAAGTAAAGGGTGTCCACGATGAAATTGCCACACACAAAATTGATTCGCAAAATTCGAGTTTTCAGGGATTGAGAAATAACTATTCAACTTCATTTTACCATTTTACTCGTATTTTATTTACAGTCCATACGCAAATACCCGCACCTTGGCCTTAACCCCGGCCATAAGATTCTGCACAACCTGTGAATCAACCGTTTTTTGCATGTAAACCCATTTCTTCAGTTCCTCGACTGTTTTCACTACCTTAGGTCGTTTAAGAAGGTGCTGCTTCATAATCGCCCAGTACTTCTCGATGGGGCGGAGCTCCGGAGTGTTGGGAGGGTTGAACATTTTCGGCACGAAATTGACCTTATTGTCCACATACCACTTCAGCACGTCCTTGGAGTAGTGGCATGAGGCCAAATCCGGCCAGAAGATTGTTGGGACGTTGTGGGCCTTCAGGAGAGGAAGCAGCCGCTTCTGGAGGCACTCTTTTATGTACACCTGTTCTGGGTCACGAAAGGTGCACTCCGCTTCCCGCACGTGCAGATGGCTTGCCAAACCAGGAATTTCTTCGCAAATTTGGACATCTTCTGAGTGCTGACATGCTCCAGAACGCTAATCCTTGGCCGTGCAAAACAGGTTGCCGGGGATCTGTTTGAAGTCGGCCTTCACATATGTTTCGTCGTCCATGATGCAGCATTCAACTTTCGTCAGCATGTTGAGGTACAACTTCCTGGCACGGGTTTGGCGGACTTGTTCTGCTTCTCGTCGCGATTAGGGGCCTTTTGTACCTTGAACGTTCGAAGCCCAGCCTTAGTTTTGGCCTTCTGGACAAAACTTCGGCTAAGGTGCAGCTTCTTAGCCACATCCCGAACGGAGGCGTTCGGATTTCGGTTGAAGGCCCCAACTACGCGGTTGTGATTTTTGGTGTTGTACGGAATACTTTTTCCTTCACTTCTGGGCTTCCGATCGGTGGTCAACCGTTCCTCGAACCACTTAATCACTCGCGACACCGTGGAATTCGCGATTCCCAACGTTTTAGCGATGGAGCGATGCGAGAGATCCTTGTTCTCGTGATGAATGCGCAAGATTTTATCACGCACGAGCTGTTCTTTCGACTCCATTTCCGCGAGTTTTGATAACAGGACTTTAAAACTTGCAGGATGTAAATAATGCACTATGAACTAAATCCACTCAAATTTTCATTAAATTCTACGCAACGGTTAAAAAGTTAGAGCAATTTCATAGTGTGGCAATTTCATCGTGGACACCCTTTAGCAAACGAATTCGTGTATATGGGCTCATTGGTGTCCGCCGATAACGACACCAGCAGAGAAATACAAAGACGGATCATGGCTGGCAATCGTGCCTACTTTTAACTCCAAAAGACGCTAAGATCGAACAAAGTTCGCTGAACTACAAAGTTGACCATCAATAAGACAATATATAGACCGGTAGTTCTCTACGGCCACGAAACATGGACATTGAAGTCTTTGAAAGGAAAGTGCTGGGTACGATCTACGATGGAGTGCAGATGGAAGACGGAACGTGGAGGAGGCGAACGAACCACCAATTGCATCAGTTTCGAAGTTTCAACAGCTTCCGGATGAATTTTTTTATCACAATCCAAAGAAACGCCGTTGCAAAGTATTTCCGGTCAAAGATGGTATCTAAGTTCTCCAAAACAGTATTTGGTTTGGCAGGCCATATGTAGTTGCAGGTCATCAACAAGGATTTATGTACACTGATAGGCAAATAAAGTGCCCAGCCCATCATTGTTTGCATTTCTCTCATTCACTTGCTTCAAATTGAAATAAACACACTGTAGTCTTTTTTGATACCTTATTTTTCATTTTTTTTCATGTTCCAGTTATGGCATTTCCGACTTAAAGAACTAAAAAATAAATTTGTATTGAGTTGAAAAAATGGAGAACGTAACGATATTGAAATCACAGGGGCTGATTAACAAAGTTTCCCGGAAGCGCCCATTTATCAGCATTGCAAACAAAGTCAAACGGCTCAGGCTTACTATTGGGCATGCTGATAAGCCCACAGAGTTCTGGAAAACGGACGGACGAATCAAAATTCGAGCTTTTTAATCGAATGTGATGGGTTCGTGTGTGGTGCAGATGTGCTTCAGGAGCGCCACATCCAAGGAACGGTGAAGCATGGAGGAGGAAATATGATAGCTGGGGGTGTTTTCCGTACAGTGATAGCCTTGTGAACATCCTGCGAGAAAATATGGAGGTTTCGCTGATCCAGACAGGTCTTGAAGAGTAGATCGTATTTCAGCAGGACAACGACCCGAAGCATGCTGCCAAGAAGACCAAGTCTTTCTTCCAGCCTTTTCGGATCAAACCGCTGGAGTGGCCTCCACAAAGCCCGGACTTCAACTCCATTTAGAATTTGTGGGCGATTCTAGATGCCAGGGTTGAAAAAACTGGTGTTAACAATAAAATCAACTATTTTGAAGCCCTGAAGCGCGCCTGTGAAGAGCTTGATCCATAGCACCTGAGAAACTTGGTAGAAAGCATGTCGAAGCACCTGCAGCTGATCCTGAAGGCTAAAGGAGGACACATGATTTATTAAAATCCTTATCTTTTACTTAAATTTATCTTCCCGGGAGCCAAAATGAAGAGAGCACTTATTTTTGCCACTGCTTTTTTTTCGATACGAATCGATTTTGTTCTTGAAGCCGAATTCTTTTTTATTACTATTCCATAAGTGAAACTTGAAAATAATATAAAAAATAAGATATAAAAAAAACTACAGTGTGTTTTCTTTAATTTGAACCAAATAAATGAGAGAAATTAAAAAAATGATGAGGTGGGCACTTTATTTTGCTTATCAGTGTATAAAATGTGTATCCACATTAATTCGGATACCTTCAAATCATTGTAACTTTTGAAATATTGCACGTAGGAATTTACAATTTCACTGTGATATAGCTGAGAGTCTATGATGAAAAAGACTATGATTGATGTTTACATTTCATGTTTAGTATTCAAGATGGCGACGAAAGAAACACAAGTGCGCGAGCGAATTTTGTACGGGCGTACGGCAAATCCTGACTCGTCAATACAGGACCTTGCAAAAACATTGGATGTGCCTAAATCTACTGTTCACGATGTGCTCAAATCATTTTCGAAGCGTTTGACGGTGGAGAGGAAACCAAGAAATGTCAAAAACATTGGACGCGCTGATCTGTCATGGACCGAAAGGTGAAAAGGATATTAACGAAAAACCCAAATCTCTCCATTCGAACGGTGGCTCGTAAAATAGGAATGTCACCTGGTTTTGTCCAAAAATCACAACAACGTTTGGGACTGAGGTCTCAAGTAAAAACAGTTCCAAATCGCAACGACAAACAGAACATGGCAGCAAAATCACGAGCTCGACGTTTGTACTGCGAATATTTGACGAAGTTTTTATGCGTTGTTATGGACGATGAAACTTTTGTCCTGGAGGATATCAAGCAGCTTCCAGGGCCGGCTTTTTATTCTGCTATGGCCAGAAATGCTACAGCTTAGCATTTCAGAACGAAGAAGGCATCGAAATTCCCCAAAAAATACCTTGTGTGGCAAGCAATTGGCACGTGTGGCAAAAAGAGTAAATCTTTCGTCCCTACAGGCACAATCAACAAGGAGATCTATCAGAAAGAGTGTCTGCAGAAGCGATTGCTACCCTTCATCAAAAGTCATCAAATACAGAATAACTATGTTTTGTCTTCACGACTTGTTAAAACACATCCCATGAATCTGAAATAAACAACTACGATGGAAATATAATGCGAAATTTATGTTTTATTCATGTTTTGAGGTGTCCGGATTATTGCGGATATAGACCTTATGTGAACAGTATCTTTTATTATATGATTGGTGTCGTGGTCAAGCGGTTAGTGGTGTCATCCATCATTCAGGCATTTGCCGTTTGTCGTTGGCGTTCGAATCCCGATCCAGCCAGTGGAACTTCGCAAAACGAAAATGTCCATACTGGACCAGTGGGTGTTAGGCTGAGTTGTCCGTTGTAATTCTCTCTATGGTCAATGTTCAGTCTTGTACAACTCCGAGTTGAAAACAGTGTAAATGCCTTTTTTTTTGTTTAAATTGTCCAACAACAAAATCCCTCAAAATTGTATAGTTCTGTATTGTAATCGTATTGTAATTCAGGTAGTCAGCAAGTAGAATGATATGTACTATCACGCATTGTAGCACGGAACTAAGTTCGAAAGCAATTGGCTCTCCTCTCTGTTAGACTTGATCAAGCTTTAATAACCACTGATTATCCTAATTATGCTAAAGTATGAAGGCATTGTGATAGGCAACATCCCTTATGAGTTTCCACAGAGATATATAGAATCTCTTTGCAACAACAAGATTGAACAATTGGTCATAAGAGCAGAGCTTTCTACCATGAGGATGCCCTAATGGGCGGGAAGAAGAGCCCGCCCTCTATTCACAAAACTGTTGACATTCCCACTCTCTCCATCCAGAGTGCTTCAATCGGGTGTCCTCATGGTCCCTTCCTTTCCAATGAAATAGTGTATATATTTATGTAAATAAAAAAAACAAGCATTCGTATCTATGCTATATGATTCTCATTCGGTTGATCATAAAATGTAAGGAATGTTTTAAGTTTTAAAGTATTAAGTTCTGTGGTTCAGCGCTTGCACACATTTTCATTCGTTTTTAGCGATAGAAACAATTCATCTTGATTTGAGGTATCCTGAAAAAGTTTGTTAAATACCTATATTGAAATTTTACAAAACTAACATTTATACATTTTAAATTACTGTTGTCATGGTCTCTATTTGCTGCTTGATGCTGATTTTATAACAGCAATCCGCTTTTATTTTTGCTGGTCTAATAATTATTGCTCCTGAGTTAGGAAAACAGGGAAGATTTAACTGCAAGGGAGTTAAAGACAAATGGACATTAAAAAACATTAAGTAATTTTTAAATCATCTATGAAGTAAAATAAATAAAACAATATGATAAAAAATAATGAGTTTGTGAGTTATAATAAAGTAATGACAAAGATTGAACTGTAAAATCAGACACTAGCCAAATGGCACACAGCGCTGCATGAGCAAGATCAGCTCAGATTTGGTGGAATGTCCATTTGCAAACCGGAAACGAAAAATACATTCAGTAATAAGTGCAAAAACTTACCACAGATTTCGTTGCAGCTTCTTGTATTCAAGGTACTAGATACTTCTAAATCATAAGAGGAGAAGATGACTTACCGTTGACTGCACGATTTCGAGTTGTTTTCCAATGTCTCGATGAGAGAGTTGAAGATTTTCCAGGAGCTCAATTCGCGACGTTGCTTGTCGGATGACGCCATTGTTTCCAATTTTCGAAAAACTTGCAGCGATAAAAATACAACAACAAAAAACACTCTAAACTACTTCTACTCAAATTTTCAAGAGAAAATTTTCAACAGCGTTTTTTTACGTGATGCAATTCGATGTGGAACACCTTTTAGTGCAAAACTGTGTTTTGTGACATTAAATTGGATTTGTTGTACAAGATTGCGGTTTGACTGCCAACGAGATGCAAATCATAGACAATAAGATTAAATCACAGTCAAATTTTGACTTTTCAACAATCGGAATTGGCCTGGTTCGATTCCCACTACATTCGAATGTTTCCTTGTGTTTTGGAAATTCTTTTGATTGTCCTTGAGTATATGTGCACAATATACGATTGGGTGGTTTGAAAAGGCAAACAGATCCTGCAATCCTTCTGACAAACAATTCCTTCAAAAACTGTAGAAGTGCTTAGAAGAACACTAATTTCAGCGGCAAGCAAAGTCTCATCGGGCGTATAAAGACAAGTAAAAGAAGACAAAGATGTTACAAAAAACCAAATAACATTTTGTTTGGCAAATGACCGTGACACGTTAAGTACATGGAAACTTACACAACAACTTCTTTCTGGCTTAAACGCTCTCTTACTTAGCTTACTTACCTTACTTACCAATCAGACTAAGTTGTCTCCATTCTAATCGCTCCATGGCTGTCACTCGCCAGCCTCGCTGTCTGCGGAGGGTCCGCAGGTCGCATTCTATTTGATCGATCCACCTTGCTCGTTGCGCGCCTCTTCTTCTTGTACCTGTCGGTTCGTTATCGAGAACCATTTTCACAGGGCTGTCGTCCGACATGCTTACGACATGCCCAGCCCATCGTAGTCGACCGATTTTTGCGATGTGTACGATGGGAGGTTCTCCCAGCAACTGGTGCAATTCGTTGTTCATTCGCCTTATCCACGTTCCGTCTTCCATCTGCACTCCACCGTAGATGGTACGCAGCACCTTCCGTTCAAAGAAATTTAAACGCTCTCTACCGATAAGAATTTTATCAACACTTCCACAGGTATTAGAGCTACCTATGGCAAATCCAGTGCAGCAACTGGTATTTTTTGGGGCAAGCACAATGATACTCTATGTCCAGGGGAAGACTAGAAATTTGTCAACCCAAAAAACTCCCCCGTCCTGACCGGGAATCGAACCCGCCGACTTGGCTTGGTGAACCATACTGAGCTACCTAAGGCCGCTTGTGGGAGACAAGAATTTCTAAGTTAGGCTGAAAATGTATCTTCACGTCTAAATTCGCATTCTGAATCAGTGAGCATTGGTTGGTTGTGTTACAAGGATTAGTGCCGATAGTCATGCTGGTAAGCCGAAGGCTTCGAACAGATTTTCTCATATGAGCAGATTTTCCAAGCTGATTAAGGCTAGCGTATAAGCTTCTTTAAAAAGAAGCTTATACGCTAGCCTTAATCAGCTTAGACAATCTGGGGCCTCCCTTAGTTTAGTCGGCAAAGACGCAGCTACAAGGCAGCACCATGCTGGAGGTGGCTGGGTTCGATTCCCAATCTGGTCTAGGAATGTTTCGTTAGCGAAAATTTCACGACTTTCTGGTTTCTAATTAATAACTCGGGAAGTGCATTTATAACACTACCCGAGCAGGAGACAACAACATTTGAATAACTAATTTTGATCTTGATAACTGGCCTTGGTATTAAAAAGCTCAGATTAAGAGGTAAAATACCTAAGTAAAATACATAAGAATTGCAAGGAAAATATCTCTCGAATTACGAAACTTGTTATTTTGGATACCTGGGAATACCTTAGAGGTACTATTTTGGTATTGTCTTAACCCACTTTGGTATTCGTATAACATTGTGGGAACAATTTTATGGTATTATCCTCAGGTATTTTACCACTTAATCTGAGCTCTTAAACACCAAGGCCAGTTATCAAGCTTTTCGATCCTGCTCGGGTATGTTGGGAGCAAAAAATAAGCTTATTGTGAAAGCAACACACAATAACATATGAATACCTTATTTTGATCTGGATAACTGGCCTTAGTGTTAAAGAGCTTAGATAAGAGAGGTAAAATACCTAAACAAAATACCCTAAAATTGCAAGCAAAACATCTCTCAAATAACAAAACATATTATTGCGGATACCTGTGTGTATCGAAAATAAGCTATCCACAAACTTTTTTTCAAATTATGTTGAAAACCTATAGTTTATTCATACAAAAAGTTGATACTTTATTGTACGAGGTGAAACTTGAACATAATGAAGACCGGATGAAATTTAAGTTATTCCTTCACGAATTTTCGAACTTTGGATCGAATGCTCTTCATCAAGTTCCGGGCAAGTGTTGCATCGCATTTTTTGGACGCTTGAGCCCAAATTTTTTTGAACTCCTGCATGTTCCCACCTGTCTTACCAGTCTTCTTGAAGACCCTCTTCACGATTGCCCAGTAACGTTCAATGGGTCGAAGCTGAGGGCAATTTGGTGGATTGATATTTTTCTCAACGACATCTATACCCTTTTCCGCAAGCCAATTGAGAGTGGTTTTGGCATAGTGAACCGACGCTAAATCCGGCCAAAACAGCGGAGGTGTACTATGCTTCTTATATAAAGGCAACAATCTCTTCTGGAGATACTCAGATCGATAGATTTCCGCATTTATAGTTCCGGTAGTGTAAAAAATGGCTGACTTCAAACCACAGGAATATATTGCTTTCCATACCAGTACCTTTCGACCGAATTTCTCCACTTAAATCGACCTGTCCGCATCGCTCACATCCTCCCCAACGACGGCAGTAAAGTATTGTGGACCTGGAAGGGATTTTGAGGCCTCCTTTACATAGGTCTCATCGTCCATCAAAACGCATGCATCCGGACGCTGCAAAAGACGCGAATACAATTTCCGGGCCCTTGTTGCTGCTCGCTTCTTCTGTTCTGCACTTTGTTTCGAGATTTTCTGCTTCTTGTACGTCTTCAGGTGGTTTCGCCTCTTGATACGCTGAATCATTCCGACACTGCTCCTGGCCAAATCATGCATTGACATTGATTTGTTCTTCATGATTAGAGATACCACTTTCTGCTCCAGTTTCGGGTTGGAAGAACCGGGTTTTTGCCTCTTCCTGGTAGCTCATCCAAAGAATAGTGTTCCCCAAACTTATTAATGATGGTTTTAACACTCGCATGATGAATTCCAAACCGCTTCGCCAATTTTCGCATAGAAATACCCTTCTCACTTAGCCATGTGTCCAGACCTTAATTTTCACTTCATTCGACATTTTGAAAACGCAGAATTTGAACCGCACAAACAAGTAAACAGAAGAAAGCTGAGAGTCAAACGCACAGCATACAGTGTTCAGAGCATAAAAACCATCACAAATACATGCGTACAACGCAAATGTATGTGGATAGCTTATATTCGATACACTCCTTAAAAGAGCTCAGATTAAGAGGTAAAATACCTAAGAATTGCAAGCTTCTAAAAATGTTCTGTTAAGATTAATTATGGTCCATTTATTTCTTGTAGTTTCGATTAATTCTAACGCTGCATTCAGCAGCCACGCATATTGCGTGGCGTGGTAACTCCGACGTTTTAAAAATACTTCAAGTATCTCCGATGACATCGTGTTTCAACGCTGTCCATTCCATGATCACATATAACAAAGCTTTCTCCAGAGGGATTGTGTGTCCTCTATCTCCCATTCAGTAGACATCAATTTCGCGCTCGATCCGTATCTTTTCGAACGTGATCGAAATCTTGATTGTGCTGAATACAAAGCAACTCATTCGGCGAAACATTCTTCTTGAATCGAGATCTTCAGTTCAATCTCAACATATTGACATGTTCAAGATTAATACATTGAACATTTTAAAAATTGAATGATTACGCTCCATTATCTTTAAAATGTTCTGGAATTCATCTGTATCACCATTCCATACGATTTTCTGCTATTTTGAAAACTTATAACTTTGCTTAGGCACTGTACTCAGTTTTTACTGAGCGCCATCTTCGATTACAAACCTCACCTTCGATTTACTTGGATTCCTCAATACTTTCGAGATGTTTCATCAACCTGCAGGAGAAATGAATCAAAAACCCTCTACCCCACACCACAGAGCGTCAAACGGTGTCAGTCGTGCGGGCGAGTGTGGTCATGATTTGAATATCAACTAACCTCGGCTTCGGTTCTGAACCCAACCCGTCTGGCACCTAGTTGAATGGGAAACGAGAACACCGAGAGAAAATAACTTTTTTAAATCTACATGCTAAAAATTAATAGGTAATATTTCAATCCCAACTGGTGAAGGGCTGAGTATATTCCAACGTTTCTCACAGAACCGGTCGCAAAAAGTAACAAAACTCAGGGCAGTTCGCTGAATATCTTCATTCGGGCTTGGCGATGGGTGATCGGCTGATCGATGATGACAAACAAGCTAGATAAGGTCTTGGTTGACCGTTACTATATTTTGCATTTAATAATGCTATCGAAAGAAGGCTGGTGAGCGCGAGCTATGAATAGTTCATTCGAAATCATAAAATTCATCATCCCTGAGCGGAGTGAACGTTGGAGATCGCTATCAGGTGTGATCAAGCCACAAAAACAACGGATATGAATAATATCGTCGGTAGTGCGAGACGCTATTGCAACAATGGGCGACCGGAATGGTTGTTTAAGGGAGGCGGTGTGTAGAAATATTTGCGGTTTGTTTCAATTATTATATTATGGAACTGCAACCGCTATGCTGAGCCGTGATTCAATGTCAATGTGCGCACACAAATAACCGAAGTTGCTGCATAATCATGCGTTGGAGGGGCCTATGCAAGCAGTACTGATTCCATTTTTACGGCTTGGGAAGCGACGCATGCATTGGCAAAGCAGAATCACACGATACATCAGATTTTTCCACTGCAAGAAGAATTTCAATTTATTGCATTTGTTAATAGCCCATTGTTGCATTTGCTTAAAGTTTTCATTAGGGTGGGTGTTGTATTTCTATCAGTACAAGTTGCTATGCTTGAGTATCTGTACATTCACATCGTTGTCCCTGCTTAAGGTTTCATCATTGCCCAACGAATTTATCAAGAAACCTAATAGTTTGAAATTTGATGGAAAAACATTGTGTATGGTGCTCGTTTTGTAACTGTTAATCTTTATTTCTCTCCACTTTCATCGATCATTTTGACACTATTTAAGATTGTCATGGGAACTGTTTTGCATTTAATTAAAATACCTAGAGCCTAGCTATATCACATTTATACATTTGTATCTACAGAATGGTATCACAACCCGCTGAGAATGCTTTCAGTTGAAAGGGCAATTCATCGCTTGCTCCATGTGAACACAGTATCCTCCAGTGGCCCTGCAATTTATTTATTTTATTTGAAATACATCACCTCAGCCCAACTCAATGAGATCGCTACTCACTCATCCGGTGTATCCTGCCCGATATGGTAATGTTTCATCCTACCCCGTATTCGACTGGAATATCGTAAAGGTGCAAATGGTATCCGATTGTTGCGCACACAGCCCGTCGGGCAGTCGAAAGCCATCGTCCGTGTACCGGAAAACACTGCATTGGCTAGATAACACACGCTGAGGAAGTGGCTGCATCGGGCTCGTTCTGTTTGAATTCAACAAAAATATTTCAGAGATCATTTCTTGACAATTACCATGCAATACTCACTAATGGAATTGCCCGTGCAGTACGGTTGTGTCTGGCCACCGT
This sequence comes from Aedes japonicus, assembly GCA_034211315.2. Lineage (NCBI taxonomy): Eukaryota > Metazoa > Arthropoda > Insecta > Diptera > Culicidae > Aedes > Aedes japonicus. The sequence goes on from JASCZW010001759.1 coordinate 151,471, forward strand.
TGATGCAAAAATCTATCGTTCCGGTAAACGAGCTCTGCCCGAGGAAGCCCGCATTGGTGTGAATAATCTGCACCACCCTGGCATCGTCTTTGGTCAGGCGGAACCGATTCGACGCATGCTTCTCAATCAGTGGTCGTGCTGGATCTAAACCTAATAATTGTGACCATAATTCGCGAAAAAAAATGCCAACAGTTAAACAAATTTAGCTACTATATGTCTCTGCTTATATCTAATAAAGTTAGTCATTGTCACAACGGAAACACATAACGGTAGATCACGATAAACGAGCTGTCAATCAAACATAATTTCTTCAAAAGAAAACCAACCCCATCATGGTTCGATGTAACTCCATGCACCGCATATTCACCTACCTATTATTTTGTACTGTCGTTTGGTTAAATGGTGGGACATCATGCCGCAGATGTGAGCACCGAGTGAATGACCCACGCACGTGATCTGCTTGCTGAGGCTCCCAGTGAAGGTAATAAAAGAGTACAGCTGTGAAAATGCAACTTGTTAGCAAACAATTGATATCAATTGAATGTGTGTTAACCACACTGTAACCCTTGTTAAGGGATATGCAAAATAATAGAAAAAGCATAATTACCTGAGCCGTACATTGCGAGACTAGCTTCGTGTTGGAGAGTGACGACAGGTAGCACGGGTACTGCGAGATGCGCTCCCAATCCACGGCGAACACGTTGTACTTGCGAGAGAGGTAAGCTTATGGGGTGAATTTTGTTGTGCGAGAGCAAAACGAAATGAATGAGCATTTGTTAGGTTCCGTGGGTGAATCTTTTAGTCGGATGGTTGAGTGAGCTTTTGAAAGCTTTTGGGGTTGCTTATTTATATCCACTCTGGGACTGGTGCTTTGTTTATGAATGGAAATATTTGACTCCACCAGGAATGGGATATCTCCCAATTTAGGTTTTATAAAGTAGATCAAGGCTAATTGTAACCAAAATACATCATATACTGGCTCTTGCCTCAATAAGGCGAAATGTAAGGGATTTCAAAATGTGTTTGTGATTTTAGGAGAAATAATGCAACGTTGTATCAAAAATCCCCCGTAAAGTAAGGTTTTGTATCGCGAAAAGCTAAGTAAAAGTGTATTAAAGTAATTAGAATAAAAAGTGGTATCAAGGAGTTGTTAAATTTTTCCAAACATTGTATAATCAATTGTATAAATCACATTCACTTATTTTTTAAAAACACTATTCAAAAAAAAATTTTTTTAGCGTATTAGTAGAACAATTGTGATTGGGAAAGTAGAAGAATTTAAAATTAACACTTCATTTGATCACTTTTTTAAAATAAAAAATAAAGTGTTTCAATGTTCTATTTTCAGTTTTTAATAAGTGATCAAATGAAGTGTTAATTTTAAATTCTCCTAGTTCCCCAATTGTATCAATGATTAATTCAAATTGATGAAAATAATATTTCTTGATAGGCCCTAATAGTTTGCTCACACTACGCAAGTTGATATCGGTATCAAGAGTGTTCACACTGACATTAATAGTTTGGCGTTTGTTAATATAACGATGAAAAATGGAGAAAAAACTAAGTAAACTGATGTTCATTCCATGTTCAGAGAGGGGAGTGATAGAGTTTTGAAGAACAATTTCTTCTTGTGATTCGTTCTGAAAATACGATGGGTTTCATAAGGATCAGAACTTCACGAAAAAAAAAATCCTAGGTTTACAATTAAATGTATTGTAACCATAGAATTAAATATAAAGTATGTACAATTAATTGTATTGTTCACAACGATAAGATAACAAAAGGTGTAATTTTTTACAGAATTGAATCTAATGTAAATAGATGCATCGACAATAAAAATAGGGGGTTGTTGTGTATCTTAACTATAGAAAATATATTTTTTTTAATTTTCGAACAAATTTTAGTCAATTACTAATGATTATATTGTTGCCCAATTGTTGAAAATTCTAGCTTATGGAGTGAATAGTTAATCTATTGTAATGACAATATGCTGTTAGTGCTATTTTATTTTAATGTATTGTAATTGTAGGGTTATTTTTATCCGAGTTAACACATTTTCAATAACCAGAAGCTCCGTTCCCTGATTGACGGTTATTTAAATTAGGAAAATTAAGTGCAGCGTCGATAGCATCGAAATATCTGCTTGACTTTTGCCTCGATATCATCCAGTCGATGCAAATCAAAACCGACATGGGTGAGGAATAATTCGGTTGAAGTTAGCCTTCTGGTTTGGTATTCAGACTTTCGCGAAAATATTGGAAAGTGAAAAAACTACAAGGTACAGCTCCATTGGGTTGTTCGAAATGATGGCGTAGGACCAAGCAACTACAGCCATTCAGTTTGTACAATGCAATATTCTTTCAATTAACCCTCTTGGGGCTCAAATTTTCCAAGCGTTATAATACAAGCAATTTGGTGTGTTCTGATTAAATTGGTGCCCAATAACATGGACATGATTGAAAAAGTTAGATATATTTTTTGAGGTGTGCTAGATCGTCTGAACTGTCCTGGAGTTCAGAACTTAAGATCTACAGTTGTAACTGTAGCTTTATCCACTTTAGAATGTTCTTTTGGATTTTCAGTTTTGGATTCCAGTATAGTTTGGATAACCTAGAAAATAATTCTATAATGACTGTTGGTCTAACAAGATAATCAATAAATATGTTTCAATACACAGCGTAATCCAACAGCCACTTACTTTCACAAAAGAAATATAAGGATGTTCCAAAATAAGTTAAGTTTAAGCTCCAAACCAAACATTTGGCTGGTGTCATGATGTGTTTGATTTTATGGCGTCCAATGGTTTGACAATGCTGGCTGTTCTCATTGAAGCTGGTAATAAAATCAGTAACGAAGTGTGTATCGTTATTTTGAAGGACCAAGTGCTTCCCTGGTTCTAAGTCAAATTTTTTAAGGATCAATACATGGGATGTTAGGCAAAAATGTCGTTGGTTCGAGTACCACTGTACACATGCCCTTTTTGCTCAATTTTCCTAAAAACATCTGTCATATTTCCGAGCCTGCCGCACACTAGCGGAACTATCAAAACTTTCTCTTCATATCTTCATTCTAGCCAAAAACATTGTTGTTCACTCTTGGTGCCTCATGGTGATGAGCGAACATCTCCTTCTACATCATAATCGTTACTCCTCGCACGGAGAATATATAACATAACAATTAATGTATGATCAATACATATTATCCTTCAACAGGATGTCACACGTCAAATTGGACAACGATGGTTTCTGGATAACATGAAGTTTTGGCCGAAAGATTTATGGCCCTCTAGCAATCTGAACCTTAATCCGTTGGGTTATTTGATTTATTCATATGGTGAAGCAATGTGTGGCGAGGTCGTCATTATTATGAAGCAAAGAAGGGCTTATGCGATCAGGTGAAGTATATAGAATATACAGAGTTCCCGATAATTGTCCGAATGGGGTTTGCAATCAGTCCGCTTGGAATTTTGGAGCCGATATTGTTCGAATTTGGAGCCGATATTGTTCGAATTGTGAATTCCGATCTGTATGTCATCTCTTGAATGCTAAATATCATTGGACATTGCTAAATACATACCTTTTGTACACAAGGCTGATAACCCTCCAAATGTACCACAACTCCATAAAATTGAGGAAATCTGTGCAAATTTCAAACGGAAAGTGTATATATGCCAATAATTTTCGACCAAAAACTGTCAACCATCAGATCGATAAAATTAAGGTTAAGCTCAGGAAAATGCCAACATCCACTTTTCGACCGCAATGACAAAAAGCTGCTCAAAATGGTCCTTAATCGGTTTTTTTTAATTAAAGGAACAAACAGATAGATAGCCCTATACAAAGAGCAAAAAAAATACTGCTCAATTGAAATGTACCGTTTCACCTTTAACAAATAAACTTACGACCGTATTACCAGCGGCTAGACAGTCCTGAAAAAATGGATATAGTTTTTGGCTCAGAAAATATCAGCAAGTTCGGTCCCAAACCTAATGATCTGCCCCTGAGAAAGTAACTTCCACGAACACATTCTCAAATATTCTGTCACAATGACATAGCGAATCAAAGACTCTAGTACCGCTAAGCGCAAGAATGTGATGCAAGGTGCACAGTTTCAGGTGTACTTAGGACCAAGTAGTTGTACAACAGCGGACCAATTTTCAATCGCTAGTTTCCCATTGATTGTTGGTATTACTAGAACGATTGTAAATGTAAATTCAGGAAAATTTAAATGAACATTTGATCACTTTAAAGAAATAAAACATACAAAATTGAAACACGTTTTCAAACTATCACTAGTAAACGCGTGTAAATTCCTTTGAATTTCACTAGAAAAAGCTAATCCTTTGACAGATATGCACATTTTGTCAGCGACTGAAAAAGTCTGTCGCAGACAAAATAGGCCTATTGATGATGATGATGATGATGATGAGATACTACCATCTATTGTAGCATGGTAACTTTCCATAGCAGTGGAATAATCTGAAAAACGATTTGATCAGGATTCTACTGTGATCTTCAAGCTCCTGTATGAAGGGCCAAAAACGTTTGGGCGGGCCCGTAAGCAGAGACACTTACGCGAAACCTGTGAATATAGGGAAGAGAATCTTCTTCCAAAAGCAAGTTCACACATACAGCATTAGAGTCGAGTCCTTGATTGACAGAATAAACCCAATAGATGGGGTCGAAGAGCCCTCGTTCCACGAAATGTTAACAATAGGGAGGAGGCAGTCCCATGCTCCCTATCCAAATCGTTCCGCGACCGACTCGACAGAACGCGCCCATACCCCTTTCTGAACCGAAGGGCAGGGTTGTCGCAGACAAAATAGGCCTATTCGTCAAATAATATTTTTAGTGGAATTTAAACAAATTTGCTAGCGTTTATAATTTTTTTTTTATCGTCGGCCTATTCCCTCACATGGTGACAATCACTGACGCCAGGAAGACAACTCCATCACCAAGACCCTACTTTTCGACTCATGAATATGAGCCGAGACCAACGGTTTCACTTCGTGATAAGATTTTTTCGCCTCATAATAACCATCGACGTCGACTGGGATTGAACCCAGACCAACTGGGGGCCAAGTAGCAGTCACGTTTTCCTCTATATCACCGACGCATGCTAGCGTTTATTATTGATAGTTTGAAAATGTGTTTCAGTTTTTTTAAGTTATCAATATAAGTTTAAATTTTCCTAGATTTTCTTTCACAATCCTTCTACTAATACGCTCGTAAAAATGTTTTTTTTTTATGTGAAGCGGTTGGTATTAGAAGAGCAGTATTAATTATTTTTTCTCTTTGTATGGAGACATTTATCGGTTTATTCATTTATGTTTAAAAAAAAGGTTTCATATTTTTATTTTTTATATTTTGAAATTAGATCAACCGGAGTGTTAATTTAATTTTTTTTAATTTTCCGATTTCCACGAATGTTGTTGCTTAAAATAGTCGAAAATCGGATTCGAAAGAAATACCATAAATTTTCGCATTTTCCCTGCCGCACCCTGTATGAAAGCAATTTGACGCAAATAAAAACCAATAGGGTGAACTTTATTTTTGCCGTTATGAAAAGGGGTTGATGTCGTTCGAGATCGCCGAATTCGATACGCAGAGAGCTGATCAAAAATGAAAATTAAAATTTCATATGCTTCGTTATACTAGGTTAATGATTGACATATTCAAAAAACTTCCCATTTTGAAGTTAAAGTTGCGATGTAGAAATCTCATGATATTCTTGAAAAGGATTGTTGATCGTGTTTATAACGATTTTCTCTTGAGCAAAAGCTTTTTTTATGGTAATAGATGTTCATAGATAAATTAAACATTGTTGACTGTGGACATGAGCTGCAGAATTGAGCATATCAAAGAGAATATATTGCTAATTATATCAAAGAGATTCAAGTAACCACAAGCGGGACATTTCGTTATTCTTGCAATAAAGGACTGATATAGGGCTAATATAGGATTTATTAGCCATATGTCAGCTTTATATTGCAATTTTGTCAAAATAACAACAATTGTGGTTGTCTTCAACGCTAATTATACTGATCATTTGATAAAACCAAACTCATTTGATTTTATCATCGACCTTAAAAGCAACAATCAAAATGAAACTAGTGATTTGCAATTAGTTCACCGTTGTAGAACCTCTTGGTCTGAATTACACCTTGCAGCTTGTACCTTACAATACATTCTTGCTCTATTTGGTACCAGATGCATTGTTTATGTTTTGATTCTCTGGTATATTTCGATAGAATATATGAGTGTGAGTTACGTTATCAGGGGCGAATCATGAAGCTTGGCACTGACCCTGGGACCGATGTGATGGTACTTCCAGAGTCATTTCATTTAATCTTGACTTCCAGGCCCTGGTTACAGCGTGTTTAGATATCCCAAAATTCTAAACTATTCATAATGTAGTTTTCTTTCATAATAGGTCATTTATTTTCATCATGAAACAACAATATTTTTTTGAGAAATTCTTGAAAGTCTACACATTATTTATTTTTCTCAAACACTCTAATCTATTATCTCTGGATTGAGTGAGTAGCAGAAGTCTCATATCCAGCAGCGAATGATATATAATTCGGTGTCCCTGTATCCAGTGGTGCACTGACAGCCGCTGGCCAAGCAACCAATGGCTGAGCAGCCTGATGCTAGGTAGCCGTTGGCTAGGAAGCCGGTTGATCTGTGCCAGTGGCGGATTTGTATTGAGCCGGTAAGACGCAATGATGAGAAGTGAAATTAGCTACAATCCAGTGTGAGTGTTGAATGAAATAAACTGTTGTACGGTTCCAGTCAGCTTATGAATTGTGGCACAATATTAGCAAATATGTGAGCTGGAGCCTGTCGTGGATTTTCATACCACCGTTAGATTTGTGGAATCACCAAGGTCATTCGTGGATTTACCATGGTCACCATTAAAAATCCGTCCTTTTCAGGATGACCAATTTAATTTTCCAATTTTTAAAGAGATGGTTTGATTGGAATTTCAATAACTTACCGTTGCATATTCTCGTCAGTTGGCAGCGAACTGAAGGAACGCACAGTGACAAAGTGTTGAATCTGTTTCTAAGGAGTCGGTTGCTAGGCAGATGAGAATGTGTATTTACGAGGAGGTAAATGAACTGAAGATCGAGAGTAAGACTCAAATTCAATGCGGCCCATGCCCGCTATCATCTAAAATCAAATTCTATAAAGAACTCATATTTGGAAGAAAAAATCTAATAAGCAACGGTAAGCTTATTATTATTCATTAGCAGCCAGCAGTGTCTAAGAAACAGTTTTTCGTGTATTCGTCACATATCTTAAACAATCTGTATAGTGGTAAACACGGCTGGAAATTTAAACGCTTCCTATATTGATCATCAATTCAATTTTCCAGACAAAGAGTTATTTTTACTAATTGTTTCATGCTCGAACCTAAATAAGCATTGAACATTCTTTATTAATTGAAGCATAAAGTCAAGAGCGGCAAATAAAATATTTACTAGAAGATTGTATATAAATTATGCTTAACTGCTGAATGCTCGATATTTATTCCAAACACGGAATATGCCAATTTTTCTTTCAGGATGACCAACTCAATTTTCCACAAGAAAATTGAATATCAATTCTTCTTGTTGCTGAACTACGATATTTCAAGCAAAACAATGCATTAGGTCCTAAGTAACATTGAGAGAATCTCTTTGTCGACTTTCTCTTTGCGTTCCTACGGCTATGTAAAACATGTTCAACTATTTTCAACATACAGTGCGGTAGTATAAAGTGTGATTAAGGATCCAATCCGTTGAAAACATCAGCAAATCGTTTAATAGACTTGCTATTAACCAAAGAGAAAGTCGACGAAGAGAATTTCTCAATGTTACTTAGGACCTAATGCATTGTTTAGCTTGATTTATTGAAGTACGAACCAAGCAAATGGTCCTTTTCAGTACGATCAGTTCAATTATCCAACGGGTGTCCACTAAATAATGAGAACGAAAAGAATGGGTCAGGAAAAAATACCAGTGAAGTTTTCGTTCAAACTGATTTATTTTATTAAAAGGGTAATAACTTAAATCTTCAAACTAAGTTTAGTGAATATTGTCATATGGTCCATGGTCTGTCAGTGGCGCAGCTTAGTCGTTATGCTGGAACATGACCGTTGGACGGCAGCCACATCGATTTTTCGGATGCAGCTTTGATCCTGTTGGTAAGTTGCTTTGGTGTTCTTGGCCTTCCAATTATCCTTGTATACCATGGAGCTCAAAAGACCGAAGAAATCCTCGATAGGACGGCACTGTGGCAAATTTGTCGGATTCCGGTCTTTTGGGACATATGGTATATTTTGGCTCTCCAAAAACGTTAGCGTTTTTTTGCGTAGTGCGATGATGCCTTGTCCGGCCAAAACACGTATTTGCCATCCGAGTGATGTTGTTTAAGAAATGGAATGAGTATTTTCTGCAAACACTCTCTTTGGTACACCCTCCTGGTTGATGGCCAAACCGCTTGGTTTGAACCACGGCTTCGAAATGCCCTTTATCGGATATTACGATGTATAACAGTAACCTTCGATTCAAATTTGTGCTTGAACTTATACATATTACTTTTGGAGGAGTAGTAGATTTGTCCTTAGTGTAGAATCGGTCGTTTCTCGGTATCCGAGACTTCGAAAGAGGAAAGTAGCTTTCGTCGTCCAGAACGAAAGATTTTCCGCCGTAATTCCGAGTCATCCAGCGGCATTGGGATTCTCACGGTTTGAATCTGCTCATCTGTGTACTCTGGGGATCTGGTTTTCTTTCTACACACTATTCTTCCTTTCTTTAGCGTCTTGCAGATGAGTGACTTCGAACAATGGAACTTTCGGGCTGCTTCCCGTTGACTTACCGAATCCTTGTTGTTGAACATGCTGCGCAGCGAGCTTAGCGTTTTCTCATTCATTATTTTCGCTGGACGGCCGCAACCTTTCTTCCGGGTTACTCTCATGCATGCCAGGATACGGTATACGGTGGATACTCGGAACTTTTTTACGAAAAAAATGGTCCACTGTGTATTTTTTCCACGATCTTCGTTCGCTTGAAAGAATTGTACAACGCGCGCGCAGCTCTTCCTGTTTCGACGGCATGCTGAACACGACTGAACATGTTAGAGTGAAATAAGAGTGTATGAAAATTTTTCTGGAGAGTGCAACGATTCATTCATCTAAAATGACATTTCTATGCGGCCGTTTTTGTTCTGATGGAAAAGTATTGAAATCATTCTCATTTTTTAGTGGACACCCGTTACTAAAGCGTTTGTTTGACTGACATTTTATGATCGGACGTGAATTCCCATTGCATATCCGGGATTGTCGCAAATCGAGAGAATCGCAAACACTGAAAATAAAATTATTTTTATAGTGCGAAATCGTTCGTTTAACTCTCCGATGTATTCGTTGTTTACTGAAACGAAATTGATTTGTACTTTTTATGAGGCTGGGTCCATATGCAATGCCAAAAATAAAACGCTGTCAAAAGAATTAATCATTTGTACATTCAAAAAGGAAATCCGTGAATTGCACAAATAAATTACGACAATTTTGTCGGAAGAAGCATTGAGATACTCGCTGGCTCCTACCGTTGTATGCATGTTTGACAGTTCTACTTTATCGACTCTACACGAAGCTCGACAAAAAAGCGAACTATGGGAAAGAAGAGGTTCCATCTTGTTTATTTTTTCAATCTTTCTAATTTGGGAATTGGTCTTGTTTAATTGAGAATAGCTGCTACCTTCTCCGAGATTCATCTCTCTAGGCGCTATGACCCGTGAGAAGTAAAGGAATAAATGAAATCAAGTCCCAATATTCGACTGCGAGGAAAAGTGATTGGCTGGTTCGCACGAAATTTACGGGTGGGAGATTTATCATCCGCTCCAAATCAAGTTACAACGAGACGGGTATGTACAAAATCAAAACAAAGACAGTAACCTTATCCAACGGTTAGGACCAAAATTATGGTGAGACGCGGAAGGGAACGAATTCGCTGGAATCCTACCCAATCAGGGCGAGCGATGGCCAATAATTTGAATAGTTCCCATGTGTCGATCTAGAATATCATCACCCATGATTTGAAATTCAAAGCGTATAAAAAACAGTAAATTCACGGATTAACAGAAAAACAAAAGAAAGCTGACTGTGAAATTTTCTTTTCCGATTAAAAATTGTGTCTGTTGCAAGATACTAACAAGTTGTAACAACCATTAGAATGATAGAGTATAAGCAGCAAAGATTGCAGATGTTCCCAAAAATAGGTTGGCTGTGCAACGGTTCCCTAATGTTTCGAGAGAGTAATGGTATGGTGTGGAATTTCAGAAAAACAGCAAGGTTCCACATAATTTCATCGAGTCAGGAGTGAAAATGTACACTAATATATCGATAATATTTTGAAGAATCACTTGTTATTCCATGCATCGAAATTGATTCCAGACGGAAATTAATATCTTCAAAGATTTTTCCTCTTCCCATGAGTTGTGTCGCCAAAATTTTGCATTTCATATCATCACAAGAATGGTCTGCCTTATAGCCAGATCTCAATCCTTTGGATTTCTTTGCACATGGGGATACGTGCTCTATAAAATTGAAAGCACAAAAGGTCACACTCTAGAATCTTTCAAGAAGCTCTTGACCTATATTTGGGGCAATATGCATCAAGAAACTGATAAAAGGAAAAGGTGAAACTTATGAGCTCAACATGTTTTTTCCTTAATAACAAAATGTAAATTTATAGGAAATAAAGTTAGTTTGTTGATTTTATGCCATTCGTTGTGTTTTTATGAACACTTACGAACACCTTGTATAGGACCCATTTTAACTGAAAATAATGAATTATAATGGTTAGAGAAGATCCAAGCACCAATCATTTTGCAGACTATCATATAGGAACGGTAATTAAAGTTAATCCAAGATGGAGCTTACCACCATTAGACCAGTATTAGAGACATCATCGCTATTAAAGATTAGATTGATAGAATCCAGTTGAAACCGATATAACAGCAATGCTAACTTGTGACCGTTAGAGGATTCTAATAATCTTATCATTGGTTTCTCAATTGAAAATCCTAACCAAGCAAGTTAGAATGCTAACAAAGTCAACGACCCATACATCGAACATGTTCAACTTACCGTCCTTCAGAAACATGATATGCCGGCTGGTTTGCGTTCCGTTGAAACCGTGAATGATTATGACCGTCTCTCGATGTGGTCTGAATCCGGCTTTGAAAAACGTCTTTGGTCTGTTCATGTCAACAACCCGGCCTCGCTTGACGGTGCTGCAAAAGAAACAACAGATAAACAAAATCACTTGTCACTCCCTTCGGTTGTTTTCCATTGGAAAGGCAAAGCCGGCGCGGTTGCGGGAAATCATTCGATCCAATTATGATGTGATATACATTGAGCAATGACAATGAAAAAACTAAATGAGATGGAAAACTCATTAAAGCACACCCACCACGGCCGTTGCAACGACTAAACATAACGATTACCAGTAAATTATGCTTGGAGAGAAATGCTTTCACACCTGATTCCCGTGATAATGGGTCGCATTCAATACTATTAATATTGTTTGTTTACAGGTAAGCTCGTTGGCGTCCTTCCGCGACATTCTGTCAATCACAAAGGCTCCATGTAACCATGACGTTTGATTTCATACGACAACCGGTGACAATCGCACACGATTTATTAGATTATTGTTTTACTTGTTTTTCTACAAACTTGTAGGAAATGAAATATTTTCCCATCGTCATCGTTGTCGGTGAGTCGAATCGAAAACAAAACTTTTCCTGTTTGTTTTTCCATCGTTAGCTTAGGTTCGCGGATTAGTTCAAAGGTGTACTACTAGGTAAAGACAAAACGCCGTATGGGTCGGTCGGTTGAACATCTTTTATTCATTTCTTACTTCTGGTGGCTCTTTTGCCATATTGACGAGTAAGAGTCTCGCAGGGAATTGAAAGTGAAACCTTTAAGGCATTCCTGGCCAAATCCCACATGTCACCTAGGAAGGTAAATAGTACTGTAACGGTGGCAAAAGGGTAAGTTTGTGCAAATTCGTTATAACGACAGACGCGTTGCATCGATGCAGAGCGCCGTCGGTGATGGCATCGAACTCGGAAGACACGATCTTACCATCCCGTCGTCTGCCTCTCGTAGTTTCTGGCGTTGATGGTGCCGAGCGGAATGTTTTAATGAACATATTCGTTAAATAGTAGGCAACTCGAGGAGCGGGAAGCATTTCTACGACGAATAGCTTGTTGGAACGATACGGAAGATTTGGTCTCAAAGGCACTTCTTTGTTTTGACTCTATGTAACAGACATTTTCTGTTAATTGCAGTTCGGTCTCGCTGGTACTTTTATTTTGCTATTGATTTGGGTCAGCTCGAGCTTTCTCAATCGAAAATAATGACATGATGTTTTAAAAGTTGAAGATTTTCTTCTATAACTGGCCCTTTTTCATACACATATGAACCAAGAACTATTTTAAAAAAGTGAAATGATCGTTGAACATTCGGAAACTGCACCCCAAATAAGTAGCTTCTAAAATGTGAAACACATGAACTATTCAAAACCTAAAATTATCTTTGACAATTGAAATATATTGTTTTAATACTAGAAATGTGCTAAAATAAATATAATACTCATCATATCCACATATTCAGCACGATGCTAACGCTTCGTACATGGAGATTTATTGTCGCCCAATTGTTTAGCCCTCGTTCACCTTCCACTTTTCAACAAATAGCAAGGAACTCGAAAATGAGAAGAGTGATTAGTAATTTCCATTTAATATCAACTATCTTTATTGCTTATCTTGATACATAAGCGTATTTAGACTTCAATATGCAGAATTCTTCAGTGTCGTGTACTAATACTCGACTGGAGTAATAATACACGAAACTGAAGAATTCTGCACATTGTAGACAAAATACGCGTATCTGTAAAGATAAGCAACATAGATAGTTGGAATTACATCAAAATTACTAATCATTCTTCTCATTTTCTAGTTACAGGTGTTCCACTAAAAAGCTCAGAAAAAAGATATACACTCTCTCAGAATTTCTTAATAATTGGTAGTTGTGTAGTTAAGAAATATTACTCCAGTTTTTTTTCGTCATTAGGATTACAATTTCCTTGTTAGAGTGGTCCAAAAAATTAACTTTTGAAAAATGATTTTTTCCAAACATTCATAACTTTTGAATCACTGAGCAGATTTTACCTATCAAATACGTAATTGACGAATTTCACACCAACTCGTCTTCGTGGTTGGTAGCACCCTCTCAGAATCTAATGATACTTTGTGGGTGTATAGACTTTGTCTTTTCAAGCAGCTTTGCCTACTTTGTTTTTTTTTCAAAATTTATCTAGTCTACCATATACAAAGGGCTTAAGTGATACTTTTTCTAAAATTAACATGATGATGATGATGATGAGATACTACCATCTATTGTAGCAAGGTAACTTCTCATAGCAGTGGAATAATCTGAAAAACGATTTGATCAGGATTCTACTGTTGTTAGTGATCTTCAAGCTCCTGTATGAAGGACCCAAAAACGTTTGGGCGGGCCCGTAAGCAGAGACACTTACGCGAAACCCGCGAATAAAGGGAAGAGAATCTCCTTCCAAAAGCAAGTTCACACATACAGCATTAAAGTCGAGCCCTCGATTGACAGAATAAACCCAATAGATGGGGTCGAAGAGCCCGCCCTCGTTCCACGAAATGTTAACAATAGGGAGGAGGCAGTCCCATGCTCCCTATCCAAATCGTTTCACTTGGGTGCCCTGATGGTCCCTCCCTTTTCCCGTTATATATTATACCGATATGATGATATTCAGTATATTTTGTAGTGGTCATTTGGTTGCTTACCTTGTGTTAGGAAATTTGTCTGAAAGTAAAATTGGTTAGAGTTTATACCGTTCTCTATTGCTCTGTGTTGTCTCGATGTAACTGCATTTGAAGAGTTGACTTTAGGATGACGATATGATATTGCTCGTGGTCATTGAATAGGGAAGAGAATAGAAAGGAAAAGGGATTAGTGATTGGTAACACGCTATGCGCATGTGAGATTTTCATGGTGATATTCTCACAACGGCCGTTCAGAATGGTTCGACGGATGCATATGAGAGATCATTCCCATTGAGTTTTCGCTCGTTTACTCACTTTCATCATGTTTGGTTATAGAATACAAGAAACGTTTTACAACGTGCTTCATTTGGGAATAACAATGATCCCCCATCGCATCTTCAAGTGATCATTACAAGCTGTCCTTCTGGTTCAGGCACTTTTGAACGTTGATGGGGCAGCCGATTCACAGAACGCGCCCATACCCCTTTCTGAACCGAAGGGCAGGAATACTTTTTCTAAAATTAACATAACTCAAAAATTGGAAAATCGATTCTTACACGCTAAAAAGGATATATTTTAAAATTTAAAGTCAATTTGCAAAAATTGCTATCTTAGAATTGAACGAAATAAAGGCAATATAATTGTTTTGAAGTTAGCCATATATTGCAAGATGGGCAAGATGTTTGAAAAAAGTTTTTCAAGCAACACATTCTTCATGTCTTATTTTTAGCGTGTATCACGCAACCCCGTCTAGTTATGGTATTCAACGCCCCTTTAGAATCCAATAAAATTTAGCAGTCATAAAAAATTGAATGTATTGAACTTTTTTACAAAAAACAATAATCATCTTTCATAACATTTGAAAACGGTAAAAAATATTCAATTTCCCTTTACATCAGTAAAATAGAACCAAAAATGTACGTTTAAGTAAAATTAATTCGTAACTGTTTGTTCGGATATTCTAATTTTTAGGGGCGATTCAAATATGGCATCGTTTGTCTTTAGGGGTGGAAGAAAGGTGAAGATTTGTTACAGTACCTTAAAAGGTATGGGAAAAATTGTGATAGAGAGGGGCTGATAAATCTAAAAAAATTGGACGTCATATTTGAATCGTCTTTAATTGCATATGCATCAAGTTTTATCAAAATAGAAAATTCTAACTTGATAAAACTTGATGCATATAAATTTAGAGACAATTCAAATACAGGTATACCTCGATAGTACGTACATCAACTTCATCACTTCAAATTGCTTATTGCAATTGCTTATATTCCGATATTGCTTAAAAACTACTGATTACACTAGAAAACTAGTACAACCAAAAGAAAGAACAGAAGTTGTTCTTTCTTTTGGTTTTAATAGATCTCAGATGCAACCAGCAGTTTTTATGCAATTACAATGAGACACAGACAACAAAACAAAAAATTGCAGCTGAGGGGTGTGACTATTGCTGTGTTAGACATGGAATAAAACCTAATTTAAACCTAACCTAATCTTAAAAAAGAGAAACGTGCGAAAAATTATTGTCAAAGCGTTGGTAATATTGGTCCTTTGCTATTAAGTCACAACGAAAATCAAGGTTCACAACAATAGAAATCAAATTTGAGAAACTTAGAGACTTTCTCGAAAAAAACTCCTATGGTCAGGTGAAATTTCTCAGAAGTATTGGGAGCAACAGGTCGAAAGAACCTCAAAATTCATTACCGAAGTTCAAGATCATACTTACAAGAATTGCAAGACAAAACTTCCCCAAGAATCAGGAAAGGACTTATTAGAGCTTCAGGAAGAAGTGTAGGGGAGAGGACTTCTCTGAAGCTTGGAATTTTTCTGAGGTTTTAGAGTTCTTCCCAGGAATTCAAGATTGAACTTCCCAGGAAGGGCACTACCTATGATTTCTTAAAAAATCAGGAAAAAAACCTCAGGACGATGCGTTATAGAAGTTGAGGAAAGAACTTCTCTCAAGTTAAGGAAATAACATCCCAGAAGTTCCAGAAGAAACCTCTCGAAATGTTAGTTGGAACTTCCTAGAAGTACTTGGCAGCTTTTTCAAAGCTCATAGGAGAACATTCTGCATTACAGATTAAGGATTTCTCAAGATTCTTTAGAGACAAAAGAATGAAAATTTCCAGGAGCATTGGGGGTACTTCCTTCTAATTTTAGCACGATTTTCACAATAGTTCCATAACAAACTTCCCCAATGCTCTGGAGAAAACTTCCCAAAAGTTCAGAAGAGGATTTTTCAGAAGTCCAGGAAGAAACTTCAAGAACAAATTTAAGGGAATTTTCCTAAAAATGTTGGAATAAAATTTCCTCCGGATGAGACCAATCAGAAGTTTGAAAAGTATAAACTCAGGAAAAAACTTCCCCGAATTTCAGGAAGAATCCTACCAGAGAGGGCACTATCTGTAGGGTCAAGTAGGAATTTTTCAAATTAATCAGTAAAGAACTCCCCTGAATTGCACAGGAGGACTTCTCAGAAGTTGCGAAGAGACCAAAAGTTTAGTTGGAACTACCCAGAAGTGCTAGAGAGCTTCCCTAAAGTTCCGAATCAAACATTCCAGCATTTCAGAATAAGAATTTCTCGAAATTCACGAAGTAATGGTAGATTCTTTTGATAAAATCAGGGAGAAACTTTCCAGAAGTATAGGAGGATCTTTCTAGTTGTTCTAGCACGAATTTCTCGGAAATTCAGAAACAAACTTCCCCGAAGTTCAGGACAATACTCCCCTGAAGTTCAGAAGAGATTATTTCAGCAGTCCAGAAAAGAACTTCTCAAAAGTTCAGGAACAAACTTCTATCAATTTAAGAAGATTTTCCAAGAAATTCTGGAGAGTACTTCCTCAAAGTTTTGCATAAACTCTCCTCGTAGTTCAAAATAGGACTTATCAGAAGTTTAGAAAGTAACTATGTTCAGGAAAAAAATTACCAAATGTTTCTGGAAGGTAAGGATGGGTTCTTATATGTGAATTTCAAAGAAAATAAGGAGTGACTGCCAAAAAGTTCATGAGGAATTTTGCTTGAAGTTTAGCAGGAAACTTCCCAGAATAAAGCACAGAGCCTTTCAGGAGAGAGTTTCCCTGAAATTCAAGAGATAATTACTGACTAACCGAAGAAGAAGTCTATACAAAAATCATTCATATGACCATAATGATATTGATGATCATGAGTGATGATGACACCATATTTAAATATGGTACACATCATCAATGCTTATTGTTGAATAAAAAAAAAAGTCTGTTGAATTTATCAAATGAAAACTAAATTTTGATTTTGAAATACAAAACTGGAAAGAGCGTTATAGGGAGAAAAAAAAACTACAGAAAATTGTGTCATCTATGCGAATGACTCAAACTTCAATTCATTTCAAAAATATGGAACAATAGTGTAAGGTTGCATACAATCCAAGAAATGGAAGCAGACATGTTTACATAATCACACAAATGGCGATAATGACATAACACGCACTCTTATAACGTCTTTTTGTTGAAAGAAGTCTAATTTTCTAAAAAAACGTTTCAGACTTTTATAGACATTCCCAGACATTTCAAAATTTTATCACAGACATTTGAAAAAAATATCTGGCATCCCTGGTTTTATCAGTCGAATTCTTGCCGTGATGGCAAACACAGTGAAGCAACTTCGTTCAGAAGTGTGCGCCTTCAAAGAACGGCACCCCACCGCGTCGAAATCGGACATCGTGCGGCACTTTGTGGACGCTGGATACGCCCGTTCCGGCATCTACAACATTTTGGCACTATTAGACAACAATCAAGGCATCGACAGAAAGCCCGGTTCCGGACGGCCGACGACCCTGAGCGACAAGAAGTTCAAAAGGATGCTGAAGAGGAAGACCGAGGGAAAAGTGGCCGCTTGGCCGGGAGGTTGGTTCAACCGGCCAAACAGTGAAAAAGTACCTGAACATGAACATACATGTCAGGAAGCTGAAATCGCGTCCACTGGATTCGGAGTTGCAGGCACTGACGCAGCGGCAGCGGCTGAATAAGATGGTCAATTCGATTTTCCGGGCGAATCACGACGTGGTGATGGTGATGGACGACGAGACCTATCTCACCCTGGATGGCAGTGACTGGCAGGGCATTTCGTATTTTACCTCCCCCACGAAGGAAGTGAGCTCCGAGGTGAAGTTCGTTTCACACACCAAGTTCTCCAAGAAGGTGCTGCTGTGGCTGACAATCAGCGAGAAGGGAATGTCGAAGCCGCTCTTCTTTTGCTCCGGACTGGCCGTGAACGGGACAATTGTACGAAATGCCTGCGGGAAGTTGCAGCCTACATCAAGAAATACCATAAGGGTGAAGACGCGGTGTTCTGGCTGAACCTGGCGTCGGTTCACTACTCTAAGCAATCGTTGGAGAAGATGGAGCGGCTGAACATCGATGTGGTACCCAAGTCGGCGAACCCGCACAACATCCCCCAGCTGCGTCCCATCGAGAATTTCTTGGCCAACCTGAAGCGTAAGATCTACTCCAAAAATTTTGTCGATAAAACGAAGAAAAAACTCAAAAACATGCCTACACGCATGTTTTCGACCGCTCTGGGAAATGTTCCGGTTAACTAACGGAAGATCGCTCACAAGGGCGTAGATTTTGTTTGCAAGTAAGCTTAAAAAATTACCTTCCATGAGAAATTGATCAAAAGCCTCAATTATCCGCTTAGCTTTTTTTTATCACTATCCGAAAAGTCATTTTTTTAATGCAAACGTTCCGTTTTTTTTAATGCAAACGTTAATTATTTCCATTACATGATGTATTCAACATTGGGAAAATCTAAGTCTAGTTATGGTTAGTCTCTATTTAATAGTGCTGGTTCAATATTCATTATTAGCTTAACCATTGCCATCTGTCCGTAAACCACGTGGTCTTTTTGAGAGGAGAAGTGAGCGGAGGGAGTTGGCCAGAACTCATGATCTATATTTATGTAAAGAAAAAGTATAGACAAAGAACCACAATGTTGGAGAGGTGGTATAAAAAAAAAAAAAAAAAAGTAAAACACGTGGTTCATGGATTACCCTTTAGCTCTCCAAAACGCTAAATGAAGTTATAAAAATCACTTTGGACTGATGAGGACGCATGGTTGGCAAGTTACTTTGATTAATGGAAACGCGTGGTAGGATAGCTTTTTTTTAGCTATAGCTTATTTAAGATTTAAAATTTAGCTTGAAAAAAAAAGACATGTTATGTATAATAAAAAGGTCTGAACTTTAAATAAAAACCCAACTACTTTGGAAGCTTCTGGCTGAAGCAAATACTCTGTGAACAATTATTATAATACATTTTAAAATTTCTCCTGAAAACATATTACAAGAATTTGTGACCATCTCTTTGCTATCTGCTGACCTTGCTCGTTCTCTCATGCCACCTCTTTTCTTGGGCGTGTCGGTTTGTTTTCGAGAATCATTTCGCTGGGCTGTTTGTTACGACAATTCTTACGACATGCCCAGCCCACCAGCAGTCGACCGATTTGAGCGGCGTGTACAATGCTCTCCCGTAGATCCGACAGAAACACCTTCCGTTCAAAGAGACCTAAGGCGCGTTGGTCCTCACAAGCCGTTCCGGTCTACCAATCTAATTAAAGTCTTGTAGATAGCCAACTCGGCAACTCGGCGAGCTTTGATCTTGGCGTCCTTTGGATTCTAAAGTAGGCGCAACCAACCATAACGCATTGCGCTTCTGTATTTCTTATTGATGTCGTTATCGGTCGGTCATCAATTAGACAGCAGATACACGAATTTGTCTACTACTCTCAATTCACCACCGTCGATCTGAACTTCGTGGTTGGAGGCTAACATTGTCTTCTCGTGAGCCTCTCTCCCTAGACATTCTTCCTTTTTCAGAGAGCGAGTAATGGCGCGCTATAACCGTAAGCCATATGATGAAGAGCAAGAACTAAAGTTTATGCTTTTAAATACTCAACTATTTGAAAGGAAACAGAGCAATCAACTAACCTTCTAAGACTGGATGCTCCCGACGACTATTTTTAATTTATTTTTTGTTGTGTACATCAAACAACTCTTTAACTATTCTCTTCGGATGCTTCATTTTCATTTTCCTTTGAGTATCTACTGAAGGCTGTGGTGCGGTTCCTGTGACTTCTTGAGGTGAGATGCCAAGTCCTCGCCTATCTCCAACAGTTACATGACCAGATGAGCGCCTGAGAAGTGGCTTCGGTGGATACTCTCCGGAGGGTTCTCGTAAGCGTGAAGAAACTTATCAGCAACTGGTTCCGCTTTATGGTGACATATTATTGTGTCGTATATCGGAAAAAATTACCCAAATTTACCATATTTTCATTTTAACGAATAAAACCAACTATCAGTAATTTTATCATATGTGAGCTATGAAACTGATTGCGAAAGTTTTTGTGGAACCGAAAAAAAGCGGGCGAGATTTTTTTATACGGTAGTCTTCTTCTTCTTTTCGTCTTTAAGCACACATAAGGTAATTCATCCAAGTATTGTTGTAAATTTTCTGTATGGCTGTTTATGATGAAGCAAATTCATAGAAATACGAAGAGAAAAATCATGTTAAGATCTCTTCAGCTGCGACCATTATTTCTTTTGCAGTCAGTAGCCTTAACTTAAAAATTATCTCAAATTTGACTTTATTTCCTTAAAACCGGGATTACACAAAAATGAAGTGATTTTTTGGAACTGTCATTCAAGTCATGTCTGAATTCAAGTCATGGCAATGTTAGTGATTCACCCATTCTGTTTAATACCAATAAGATTTGCTGATTTTTTTTTGGTGACTCCACC
>JASCZW010001760.1:0-166042 GCA_034211315.2 Aedes japonicus
TCATGCGTCCTCACGTCACACACTTGTGCAATGACGTCTTGATTGAAATGTAGCTCAAAAACTGTCAGCAGCAATCACCAGCAATGATCGCTGATGGGCGCGCAGGGGAGCTAATATGAAGACGTTTAGAACAACAGAATCAAGCTGTCGGCTGCCAACTAGAGAAGGTTCTAAACTAACACATGCTTAACCTTCTTTGTGCATTGGGGTCGGTTTTGACCAATCAACATTTTAAAAGGTCTAACGTCTAAACTGGAATGAAGCTAGGGATCGGAAATTTTCTGACTTTTCCTAACTTTTGAAAACAAACATATTTTAGGCAGTGACAGCTTTCAGCGACCCTCAGAAGTGACGCTACAAAAAAAAGTTACAGTAGTGCATTCAGGGTCAAAAATGACTCATGATTTTTACTCGCTCTCAAAGAATTTATTTTTGAACCGATTTTTGATATCGTGAGGCGAAGGAATAGAATTTCAAAATGACAGAATCGGTTCCTGCATGCATCCGAAGAGAAAAATTTTGGAACTTTATATACGGGTGTCTCACAAATGAGTGTCACTAAAACAAAATCGGATTACGGCAAAACAAATCAACCAAATCATAGCATTTATTTGTCATTTGAGTGATAATGTTACAGAAATAAACTATACAAATTCAATTGGAATCTATCGCCGCTTCCGGATGCTCGAAAACTGGTTCCGGTTGAGCCCAAAGACGACAATTTTGAAACCTCAAGTAGTAGTACCATTTCACGGCTCAGAAATTCATGATTTTGAATAATAAGATCCAAAAACATCATGTTACCATACCAACCAGGAGATTATATCTCATCCGAATAACCAGAAACCGGTTCCGAGAGGGCCAAAGAGGACAATTTCGAAACGCCAAGTATTTTGTACCGTTCGATGGCTCAAAATTGCATGGTTTTGAATACTGATATCCAAGAGATCATGCCATAGACCAACCAGGTCCATTGGCCACATCCAGAACCGATTCCGGTAAGGCCCAAAAATCATCATCAGAACCCGAAGAGTTTTCGATTGCATTATCTTTTGGTTCTGATTCTGAAGATCTAGAAATCAAAATCATCATTCATGATGAAATTCAACGGAAAGCAGATAAAAAAACTTGTCCATTTTGTAATCAAAGTGATACATATTTTTTATAAAGCTGATGATATGGAACTGAGTTATTTTTTTAACAAAGTTACCCCTAATTTTGGCAAAACCTTATTCTAGCAACCACATGAAAAAATAGAAAAGTTCAAGTTTTATGTTTTAAAAACTCTAAACTCAATATGTTTTATTTTTCAAAACCCCATCACGATTTGAATTCAACTTTTATTCGTCAAACGATACTACTACTTGAGGTTTCAAAATTGTCCTCTTTGGGCCCTCCCGGAACTGGTCCCAGAGTATATGGATGTCGTAAAAATCCGCTGGTTGGTCTAATGGCATGATGTTTTTTCCGTTCAGTATTCAAAATCGTGAATTTTGAGCCGTCGAACGGTACATATGAAGTTCCAAAAGTGTCCTCTTCGGATGCAATCGGAACCGGTTCTGGTTTGAATGTCCCCAGAATGGCTAGATTAAAAAAAACAGGCCAGTATGTCGTTTTAAAGATATCAAAAATCGGTTTAAAATCAAACAAAGAGTTTTCTACCCAATTTCGGAAAATCTACGAAAGAGTACTGTTGCTGATACTCCCGTACTGCAGTTTGAACTGCTCCGAAGCCCACGCCTTCTTCCTTAGCCAGTTTTCTGATCGAAAGACCACTGACGGTGCACCGGTGCTATAACAGAGGCTTTTCCGCACAGGACTCCGAGAAACCAATCCGGTGGCAACTGCACTTAGCCTGAATCCGGTCCAACGCAGGCAGCTGTTATTTTCTTAGATCCAAAAGGGACGAATTGAAGGGATCTTCATTGATGCTTCTGCAATCATCTAGTCGTCCCTTAACGTCATGGAACGTTGCCTTCCTCGTCGGTGATCCACAGCAAATTTTCCGGTTGAGCGAACCTAGGAACACAGTCTTAATATGGTCGATTTTTTCGATGATACCCTATTTGGCATACGGACGTTTGGCATAAGGACGTTTGACCAAATGGACATTTGGCATAACAAAGTTTGGCCGAATGGACATTTGGCCAAATGTAACTATTGTTCAAAAGGACGAATACCTCTATTTCAGAAAAGTCGAAATTTAAAATCAGATTCTTCTGTGAAATGCCATGCCAAGTAATTTTAGGGTTCTTAAGCCGTTTAGGCCAAACATCTTTTAATCATTTGATTCCAAACAACGTCTCAAAAATAAATTAAGAAAAATGCTATTTTATTAAAGCTCAAAATTATCAAATATTAGTTTCTCACATAATTCACCAGTCGGTTAAAAATTTCCCAAATTGAAATGCATGAAATCATGAGAATTACATTTGTTTGATAAGTGAAACTCCAAAGAACTGCTCATGTTTGAAAGATGAAAAAATCTCACATAACAGTTTTAGACCCGGTAAGCGCTTGAATCAGTAAGTTCGCTTTCGGATGGCAGAGCAGATGGCATTTCGCACAATACGTTCTTCGCTGCCAAGCGTGAGAGATCTGAACTTTCACAAAGGATACAACCATAACTCACCGCAGATAATTCAAAGTGTCTTTTATTCGGTGGCAAACAGGCAGAGTGGAAAGTGTGCGCCGGTGATGGGATTGCTTGGAGTGAGTGAATCACTCTCTCTTTTAAACGACCGCTCTCAGGTGCTCTTATCTGCCTTTGCCCACGATCTCTCGCCTGCGATCCCTGCTGCGAACACTGGGCGAGGGGGGGGGGGGGTGAATATAAACAGGAGAGAAAAGCTCTCGCCGAGGTAGGAAGAGTGTGTGGAAAAATAAAAATCTCTCTCTACAACACTGAGGATATGGACATCACTGCATGTAAATTGACTCGGTGAGCGGCCTTCCGCCAGTTGGGAGGACGTTGGGAGGGTTCGCCGACTTGGGTACCATACGATATTCAGTCGCTCCATCTCCCCAACGATCGCTTCGAGTTATGGGCCGACGCCAGATCCGGCCAGAACACCGCATCTTCGCCTTTATGGTATTTCTTGATGAACGACGCAACTTCCGGCAGGCATTCCGTACTGTAGATTTCCCGTTCACGGCTGATTGTTAGCCACAGCAGTACCGTCTTGGGGAACCTGTTTTGTGAAATGAACTTCACCTCGGAGCTCACTTCCTTCGTGGGGAAGTAAAATACGAAGTGCCTTGCCAGTCGTTGCCATCAAGGGATGAGATGGGTCTCGTCGTTCATCATCACCGCCCACGTCGCGATGCGCCGGGATTCTTATTTAGCCGCTGTCGCCGCGTCATTGCCTACAGCTCCGAAACCAGTAGACGCGACTTCCTTAGACATGTATGTTCATGTTTGACGGATACTTCTTCACCGTTTGGCCGGCTGAACCGACCTCCTTCCGGGCAAACAGTGATGTAGCCACTTTTTCCTCGGTCTTCCTCTTCAGCATCCCTTTGGAGCTTCTTGTCGCTCAGGGTCGTCGGCCGTCCGGAACCGGGCTTTCTTCGGTGCTCTGATTGTTGTCTAATGGTGCCAAGATGTTGTAGATGCCGGAACGGGCGTATCCGGCGTCCACAAAGTGCCGCACGATGTCCGTTTTCGACGCGGCGGGGTGCCGTTCTTTGAACGCGCACACCTCTGAACGGAGTTGCTTCACTATTTTTACCATCACAGTAAAAGTTCGAATGATAGAGCCGTCAAGTTTTGTCTGCTGGACTCCGCGAGTTACTATGATTGACGCCGCGGTGGCCTCGTCAGTGGGGCAGCCCTAAGTTTGCAGAATCTCCTAAACTGAAGAAATGAACCATTAAAAATTGAATTTCATTCCATAAAAACGTATTCATGACCCATTAAACTCTGGTCAATATCCATAATAAAATTAATATGATCCATAAATTTTATCAATGTGATCCATAATTTATATATAATTTAGCAATAAAATGTAAAAATGTACCGTTATATATCTAGGGTATGATCAATAAAGTTGTACGGATTACCCATAAACATATAGCAAATGTTCCATAAAAAGTTCAATATCATTCCTTAAACTTGTAAAATTGATCCTTAGAATGTAACGTTTGTGAACTTAAATATATACACATGATCAATAAATTATTGAAAATATTGCATAAATTAATCGTCAATGGTCCATGATAGGTTTGAAAAATTAACAACAAACTTTAAATATGGTCCATAGGAAATAAACTTTGGGCATTTAAAATAATATGCAGGATCCATAAATTATCCCAGAATTATTCCAATGCTGGGTTTATATATATTTTTTAAATTTTGGCTACGGGGAAATCGATCCTTGACTGCGCTACTACTCAGATCTATTAACATGTCCGTTTCTTTAGCTATGAGGCTCAAATATTGCTATTAAAGAAGGATCGCTTTTTAGAAGATTTTCAATTTTTCAGAGAGCTGATTTACTTTCGCGATTTCACGTTCTTTTATGACCGCAACTGCGATGTTTCCCATCAAAATGTTTCCCAATAAATTTGGTAAAGAGCACTCGTGCATGTAAAGAACTAGGGAAGATGTTCCTATATTAATCTCATCACTTTACAATTCATCCTACTTGAAATTAAACGATGGACACGTGACAGGATTAGTTAGTAATGTATGTTGTTGTTATTAAACGTAAGCAAACATTATTAGAAAACGAAACCGATCCTTCAACTGCCCAATAGTTTGATTCATCGTAGGATGAATAAAGGAACAATGAGATTAATATGGGGGCAGTTACCCTACATGTCAAATTTAAGGCTTGATCAAACTGTTATTTAAGATTTTTTTTATAAAATTATGCCGGGCAAACGTTTGCCGTCCAACTCGCTATCGCTCGTCGGACCTAACTACAAAAAACATCCTCCGTTTGCATTATACCGGGCAAATGCTTGAATCAGTCGTTAACTTGAAACATCGACCGCTTTCTACTTCCTTAGTTTTTCAATCCTCAACTGCTCAGCAGACAACATTGATATTTCTAGCACTTGGAGTACAGCATAACGAATCGTGGCTACTATGTCACATTGTACAATATAGTGTGTCTAACTGAGGAGCTGTTTGATCATTCCAAAAGATTATCAATCTCTTATGAATTGATTAAAAACATTCATACTAAAGGTTTTTTTTTTTTTTTTTTTCTGAAAACCAATGTTTGGCAAAATTGTGGTTGAGAAAATTTTCTATAAGAACTTTTGAACGAAACGTTTGTTTTCTCCATAGTACTCGTAATTTCGTAATAAAAATTCTAATTAGTGTTAGTTTCTTATCAAATGTGCTCAAATTTCAAGATGTTGTTAGGGACATGATTTGAAATCGTTTAAGCATAGGGGAGAGAATATTTCAAAATTTGCATCACTCCGCAGACAGACGTTCTAGCTCGAGCAAAACAATTCAAAATTGTTGTGTAAAATTTCAAATCTAATTACGTTGGAATCGCCTAGTACGGTAGCGCCACCTTCTCAACTTATTGCCACATTAAATCTGATAGTTTGACTGGCAACCCATTTTACCTTTACAAATAAAACCATATATGTGGCGCCATCTGTTAGGTTATTGCTAACTGATATCTTGAGGGAAGCCATGTTTTACACAGGTAAATGAGATGAAGTCGAACGTCTGTCTGCGATCACTCTAATGGGAAGATTAGGTTAGATTAACTTCCCAATTTTTATGCACCTAAAAATTGAAACAAATAGTGACCAAAACTCAAAAATGCAGGCATAATTTATTGATCACACCCATATGTTCAATTGCACAAAGTTGATATGCTACGGATCATTTCTTTGAGTTTATAGATTATTATTCATTGTTTTACGGATCATAGACAATTTATTTATGGAACATTTTCAATAATTTATGAATCATGTGCATATATTTTAATGCACAAATGTTACATTCTGTGGATCAATTTTGCAAGTTTAAGGAATTATATTGAACCATTTACGGAACATTTGCTCTATGTTTATGGGTAATCCGTACAATTTTATTGATCATACCCTAGATATATAACAGTACATTTTTGACATTTTATTGCTAAATTTTGTATAAATTATGGATCACATTGATAAATTTTATGGATCATATTAATTTTATTGTGGATATTGACCACAGTTTTATGGGTCATAAATGCGTTTTTTATGGAACGATTTTAATATTTTAATGTATCGTTTATTAGTTTTTATATGCAAAAGTATGTTTGCCTCGTCAGTGCGGTGAAGATAAATCCATGAAATATCGGCATATTAGGGTATGTGTCCCTTGACTCAGCCTATTATGCAACCATCGATTACATTTTTGATTATAACTCTTAAAGTTTTCAAGCTGAAGGCGAGATTCAACTAGTTCTACAATTGCTAAGATATGTTTGATAAGACATTTGGTAGTGTGTATCACTAAAAATTACACAACTATTTTTATAATGCCATAAACATTCGAGGGATGTGGATTTTATGTCGGTCTACAGGCACCAAATTGGGTCTTTTCATGGATGCAACTTCGTCCCATTCGATGGATTTATTACTAAATGCAGTCTTTGTACGTTTTTTTTCTTCTTATTCTATGAATTAAGGCATTACCAGCTGTATTCGCTTTACTTAACACAAAATTTAACAAACCAAACTAAAGTAAAACCGCTTTGAAATGCATAAGTGATGTTCATATATGATTTACTAGCCATTCAATAATGAAAACATTAAAATTCACTAAACAACGGCTTAGTTCCTTCGGTTAGTGTTTAGATAAGCAACTTGAATATCAGCAACCGCAAACACATGCATTTCCACTTGAAATTTTACCAACAACAACCTTTTTACTATGTTATTGATACAACAGGCCATAATTGGGAACATATAAAAAAATTATGTCCCCAACCTTGGGTCTACGATTTTCTTGTAAAATCATTGTTATTTTAGCAATGTGAACAGTTGGTATGTAACGTGTAACTGTGTTCTGTACATCCAGGCGGCATTACTTGCTTTATGGATTTAATTAAGCCAAATTTAGATCACTTGAAGATCGTGTAGTTCATCTGTTCAGCTTAACCAGTGAGATCATGAGAAATCGAAAATTAGTCGGAAGTGAACAACTATAAGTTGATTGATATTGTCTCAATTGCTTTGGATTACATCGGTCATTCTAATAGCAACATGATTTCGTTGATTATTGCTGAATTAATGACTTATTTGGTACATAGGCCGAATGAAGGAGCTAGGCTAACATTACATCCCCTTACCCTATGCCCATTTTCTTAAATGCAAACGTTATATCGTGGCGTAGACAAAAACGTAAGTAGTAGCTGCTCATGTTTATCAGCCAAAATAGTAATACAATGGCTGTACACTCTTATGCCACGGTGCCTTATGCCGATCTGACTTCACCAGAAAAAGTTATGAGCGTTGAAAGGCAGCATAGTTTAGCAGAAAAAAGCAAAGTACAGTAAACCCCCAAATATGCGCGGATTCCCTTGATGGTGGGCTCAAATGATTTATGGGCATTGACCATTATTGTTTCTTCAGAAAATATTTCGTGATCTTTCGTACATAGGAAGTTACTTCTTTCAGAAAATTTGTTCAGTAGACCAAGCCCTTCAGGATGGTAAACTTAAAAGTTCAGAAGTATCTCACTACGCAGCGCTAGTGTGCATGTAAACTTACTTTAAAAGCTGAATCTCGAAATCCTTGTTGTCGTCTTGGACAAAGATGTTTGGTTGATTAAGGCCTTTTTGGAAAAAATCCTAAAATTCCTGGTCTAATTTTCTATAAAGGCTTAAGTAAACTATGAATTTTATTTTTTTCAAAAAATCATAACATGTCAATAATTATTCTGATCAAAATGTTGTCTGAGTAAAAGTTATAGTTAATAGTTAATGTTCTTTAAGAAAAAAAATACACTGAAACACAAAAAAAGTAGATTCATGCTACAAACAAAAACAAAAATTTTCTCAGAGGACCCACCTTCGAATTTTCTGATTTTTTTTTAAGTACTTTATACTTTAAGTTATATCCTTAAATTCAATAAACAGTCACATCTTAAAATTTTTGAATTTTGATTTTTAAATTTTTATAGATTTTTAGAATTTTGTGAAATCGGGGATTTTCTAATAATACTTTACCAAAAAAAAGGCTCTACGTATTTATTTATAATAAAAAGCACATATATATATGTACATATATATATATAAATATATATATATATATATATATATATATATATATATATATATATATATATATATATATATATATATATATATATATATATATATATATATATATATATATATATATATATATATATATATATATATATATATTACAAAAACGGTTAATGGGTAACGGGATGTAACATAGAAGCCTAGCTCCTTCATTTGGTCTATGTACCAAATATTTCATGAATTCAGCGATAATCAACAAAATTATGTTGCTATCAGGATGATCAATTAATTGCGACGAAATTGTGCCATTACTTGACAATTTATACTTGTTTACTTTCGCGTAATATTCGATTTCCGCAACTTTTAAGGCACCATGATTTCACTGGTTAAGCTGAACAAATTATCTCCACGAGCTTTCAAGGATTTAAATTTTGCTAAATTCAACCGATTAACCGAGTAATCCAGTCTAGATGTACAGATAATAGCCACCCGTTATAAACGAATTGTTTACATAGTTAAAATAACAATGATTTTACGTGAAAACCGTAGACCCAATGATAAAGACATATTTTTTTCAATGTTCTATGGCCTGTTGTAAAAATAACGTCCCTAAAATGTTGTTATTGGTAAAATTTTAATGGAAGTATTTGAGTTTAAAAGAACAAAATATGTGTAGAGAAAATTGTGATGCTTTCATTATCGAATGGACGAATGGAAATCATATATGAAAATCTCTTAAGTGCTTGAGTTATTAGTACGAGACACTGAAGAAGTCTGCACATTTTAGACGAAATACGCGTAAAGTGACCATCTTTAACTTTTCACCAACTTTAAGTACATAACTTTAGCTTTTTAAAAAATAATAATTAACAGGATCGAAAGGGGGTCTTTTGAAAAAATCAACGTTCTATAATTTTTTAAGCATGAATTTACGATTTTTTTTAGTTTCAGTGTATTTTTCTTGGAAAACACTTCTTTACCTACAACTTTTTTTAAGACGACATTTTGATCAGATGAGTCGTTTGCGAATAATTAAAAAGTAAATCATTTTATAAATACGCCCTTATAGATAATTAGTCCAGGATAATTTTGGATTTCTGTATGGAAAACGTAATTTTGTGTAGATATCAATATATGGATAAAATTTCATTCAGATCGGAGAGAGTAGGGCCCAACCGGTTTGCTATTCTGGCTGAAAATGCTCTATAGGGCATTCTCGCCCACAGCTCTCAGCGTAGGTAGTGTGGCTTGCGAAGCTATTCGACAATGTAAATTCTATCACAAATACCGGGTTGTAGTTTGCGAAGTATAAAGTTTCTCAAGGCATATTCCACGAATAAATCAAAACATCGAATAGTGAGCATAAAACCTCGATTAACGTACAAATTCATGTCATGATTGAAGTGATATTAAGCTCTCCCATCTGATATAGGAAATTTATCAAATTCAGCATCTTTTCGGTTCCCCTTTTTACACGTAACCAAGGCCGGAAACGGAGCTTTTGGAATTCCCGGAAGGTAACCAATATGATGATCATATATGAGAATCACCAGCTGAGCACGTGTTTCGCTCAAAATCACATTCTCTCACTGTGACTTTCGATGTGCCTCCAAGGCCGGGGATTTCTGGAAGCGGTTCCATTCTCGAGCCAGTTTAACGATAAGCGATATCCAGTATCCGCACATATTCGAGTTTCGTTTTCCGTTGAAACGTAAACGGTTCGATGAGCCAAATGAAAAGTGGAATTGTGTGCAGGCTTTCAACGATGTTTGGCTGAAACGAACCGTGAAAGTGGTTCCTCCCTCTGGGAAGCAATATATTCATTTTATTTTTGAGTTTTTTTTCCCTGTTTGCAGGAAAAGGTCCTGCGGAAAAGCCCCATCCGGAGTGATATAGCATAATTTCCTTCTGTTAGGATAGCAATCCCACGATGATATGAACAACATTTAAGGTGGAATAAATTGCACACATCCAAATAAACTTTTTTTGAAGAATACCATTAATCGGATATCCGATATTATCATCACTGCCGGCATTCGGTTGGAATTATCATGGTACATTACTAAGAAAAAGAATCGATAGAAATGATCGTCTGGATTGGGTCTACAGTCTTCTCCTGCCGAAATGGTAACGAGGCTGCTGCGAATTGTTACAAAAATGCAACTCACCGCAGAATAAATATAAACCGAAAGCAATTCAAACTGAACAATACATTAGGTCCTAAGCAAAATTGGGAGATTCTATTCGTCAACTTTCTGTTTGCGTTCCTACGGCTGTGTGAAAACATGTTCAAGTATTTTCAGCACACAGTACGGTCATATAATATTTAATTAAGGATCCAATATGTCAAAAACATCAGCAAGTCGTTTAATAGACAAACTATAAACGAAAGAGAAAGTCGACGAAGAGAATCTACCAATGTTACTTAGTATCTTATGCGTTGTTCAGCTTGAATTCAATAACTCCAATCCACATCTGTAGCTAATATTAACTCATTGCAAGACTCCCCAACAAATCACAAAAAAACATATGCTAACCTGATTCAATTCAATGCTACCGATTGTCTGAAGCGTCACTTCCATCGCCCTCATTCCCAACAACATCAACACAACCGAAAGAAAAAACGAACGACCTTGACCGTAACGATGACGACAACTTGCCCAAAATGTCTTTTTCCATCCGCCTGCCTGAGGAATCCAAGCAAGCAACGGTAACAAGGAAATTCGCTCACCGGCATTCGTTGCAGCAGCCGAGACCGGCCAGACAGGGGTAAGCAGTAAAGCAAGAGACATAACCCGAAAAGCCGCAAACCACCCGCGCCTCAGCACCGGCTGCTCCATTAGCACTAATTTCACTTTCATTCACATATCCCCCATAAACCCGAATGATGAATAAACATTCAGCCGGAGCGCTTATATGGCAATAACTTCTGCTTTTCCGTTGCCGGCATTCCTAACCGTGCGGTACCGTGCGTAGATGTGGAGCATAAGATAGCGTGAGCACGCGCTTCGACCCACGTCACGCCTCTGGGGGGGCGTGGGGGGGGGGTGAATGCCAATCCGAGACCTAGGCGCCGAGCAAAGTCAATAAAAATGCTTGTTAAGGTTCATTCAACTAGGATCCTGATGGGAAAGCATCGAACAAGTACTAACAATGCTCAAAGTACTTGGAATTAGAACTAAACAATATTCTAATTTATTAATTGCTGGAAAAACTGCTTGATCTTCGCATCGTAGAGCCCCTCGTGGATGTTGTGATCCATCGCATTTCATCTAGGCGCCTAAATGTAGACTATCTTGCACTGCAGCAAAAGTTTCTCTTCTACGATGACTAATAACTGACAGCGCCGTCAGTCCACTCACAGCATGCTCGTTCGATTCGACTGACGGAGGCACGTTGGATCGTAAATACGTTTGAACCAATCACATTCCATCAACGCCGTTTACATTTTGTGACGAATGGTGGTGGGATGATGAATTCTCACAGAGGTGGATTTACGATAAAGGTTCGGAGTTTTTCAGTTTTGACTTTGATCACGAGAGGAATGTTGGGGAGGAATTTACCTATTCTCGGAAATTCGAGCAAAGAACAGGGTGTCTCACAATGGGTGTCACTAAAACAAATTGGGATTACAGCAAAACAAATCAACCAAATCATAGCATTAATTTTTCATCAAGATACACGTTATAGAAATCATATTAATTCAATTCGAATCTCTTGCCCTTTTTCTTGAAAACATTGTGCAAACGCTTTGTAAACCAATCGCAGCTGGCACGCACGATTTCCTGAGCAATTTGGTCCCACATATCAACCAAATGTTTCTTAAATCTATCTAAAGTAAGCCCTTTGGTAGGGCCTATATGTTGAAGCATATAACACCAAACAAAGTAGTAAAGTGAGTTGAGATCCGGTGAAGATGCAGGCCATTCTTCGCTTGTGATGAAATCGGGAAAATTTTCCGCGCACTACGCTTGTGTCTTCTTTGCCTTGTGAGCTGGAGCTGAGCCCTGTTGGAAACAATATGGTGTATTACCACACAGCGTTGAAACATGAGGAAGCAGATGGTTCTTCAAAACCTGCTCGATGTGATATTCAGTGTTGATCCTTACGCTAGGTTCTATGAAAAGAAGAGGAAGATTTCCTTTTCGTGAAACGGCGCCATGATTTTCCATAATTCCATGACCATGACCATGATGTTCGATACATACTGATCTCTTGGAATATTGGCAAGAGTTTTGCCATACACACGATCATTTTGTTGATTTTGACTATCTTGATGGAGGAAGAGCTTTTCATCCGTAAATATAATCTCACAGTCACCAAGATTTCTGCTTCTTTAGACCTGGCTTGCTTTTGACCCGTCAACCCGTGAAGCCGTTGTTTCTTGTACGGCTTGCATTTCAGATCATGTCTGAGGAGCCTGTTCATTGAAGCAGGGGACATTTGAAACTGTTGTGCTCAATTTACGCCCAGATACGGCCGGATTACGTCTTCTTCGCTCCCTCACACATTTGATCTTTTTCTTCATTCATTGAATATGGACATTTCCAGTTTCCTTGAACCGTTTCAAGGTACAAAAAACAAAACGCTTACTCACTCCGAACTACTTAAGGCTTTTAAAACTTGCTCCCGTATGGTTCCACGTAGCTTATAAATATAAACAAACGGAATCGCGTATTTATCTTCAGCGATGAGCTGTCAAAAGAATACACTCATAAAGGGTATAATCAATGAGACACACTGTATATCTTTTTATGAGTATTTCCTCAGCTTCGTGTACTCATCTGGTACACTATTTATATTATATTTTTATTTTAGTGAATATGTTTTTATTGAGTAGTTTTGGATTTTTTCCTCCATCACACAGAGAACCGTTTTCAACTAGAATTTCATTAGATTTTTTAAAAAGCATTTTAAAATTTTGGTCCTACACTTAAACATGGGAGCTGTCCGATTTATCATCCCTCGGTTTCTTCTTCTTTTTTCAACCTGGATTTTTCAACAACTGATTTCGACAACTGATCTGCAGGGAACGAAATTTCACCGTCGCTTACGAAATAATTGAGCGGAATATTTTTCGGAAATTAAAAGTGACAGCTCCCATTACTTTGCGTGGAAACCTTACAAATTCCAATTTTATTTTTCGTTCTTTTCGGGTGAATGCTGCTTCGGAAATTTCTTTTCGATTCTTTACACTGCCGTTTCAGTAAACGGAATTTTACACGGTTTTGGGGTAGAAAACGAAATTTCTTCCGAACATGATACCGACCTCAGAGTACAACTATATTCATACGAATTTGAGCAAATGCTCAAACAGTTTACTTTACTCAAATTGGTTTGCTTGTGAGTAATTTTTCGTTTTTATTCATATGGCCTGATGAGGAAAATCTACACGCTCGTTCAGATCTACTCTAAATAGAGTAACTTCCACTCAGTTTCGTATTTCCATGCTAACTGCCGAAAACTGAGTAACTTAATATAAGGAAATTGAGTAAATGCTACTCGGATTATAAAAGCGCTGTACTTATAAAAATACAGAAATTATAATGAAGTTGTCAAAAGCGAAAAACGTGGTTCAATCTAAGGTTCAGTTGATCAAAGGTTTCCAAGATGGGATGACTGTGTGCACGGTAAATCTGAAGTATGCAATTATGACTGCAGAGCAGGCACTTAGCTTGAAGACTGGAACTATGCATAATAGACCTAAAAAGGTTTTATGCAAAAATGCCTAGAGAGATTATACGTCCAAAATTGAATAAATTTTAGGCTTTTTACAACATGTGATAGAGATTAGAAACTATGCATTTTAAAAATGTGATAACGTGTAGGAACTAGTCACTTTATGAAATGAACATGCGATAAAAAAACTTAACACCAATATCTCAAACGTTCGGATCTGTTTTTGTGTAATGAACGACCTTCCGTATGGATTTATCTCAAAAACCCACACATGAAAATAAAATAAACCATAAGGTAGCAACATGTTTTTTCTAGCTGGGATTGATGATTTGCAAGAAAAAGTTTTTATTCCAGGGCAAGCGACGGTTATAGTATAAATAGATATAGATCAATCTAAATGGTCTAATTAGTGCTTCTTAGCATGTCAGTGATACTGGATTGAGGTTTGGCTTGACTTAAAAGAATTCATTTTTTTGCGAATAAAAAGTAGGCATCTTTGACGTATGGAAGATGTTCATTGAAATGCATGGACTTTAAACAAAAAATGACTAGCTCAGAATAATCGTGCGTTGTAAACAACAAAATGTACAAAACAAAACAAAACAAATGTAAAGTCAAAGTGCCGAATTCAATCTATGAATTACAATCCATCCTTTGAATAGATTTTTTTTTACACTTCCGTTTCAACTGGACGGTAACAATCAACAATTTCATTAAAATAAAATGAAAAATTAAATTCGATATGTTTACTTAAAATTTGATAAGTGACTAATACACTTAGAAATTGTAAATTTTACATGAGACGTAATACCTGTTCGTAAAAAGTCGTAGAATGTAAAGAAATACTTCGTGTAAAATTATGTCTCTCGAAACTGACACATATGCAATTCGACAAAATATGTGTTTGAATGAATTTATTCACTCGTCTCTTTCAACTCATGCTTATGTGCCAAAACACGCTTGCACGTGTCGGTCTCAGAAGACCGAAATTTACATGACATTTGTTAATCAGAAATGAGTAGCTTTATAGCAACTCTAATTAGGGTAGTTCCAGTTTTAACAAAGCTGACTAATTTTCTACTCAGTTTTGAAAACATACAAACAAGTATGACTGAGTAATGTTTATGACAGGTGACCTTGATAATCAAAAATGAGTAACCCCTCGATTACTGTTATTAGGGGAGTTCCACTTTTAATGAAATTGAGTCGTTTTCTACTCAGTTTTGAGTAATTACAAACGAGCGTGTATATTTTGTTGATCTGAGCGAGAGAGAGAGAGAGAGAGAAAGAGAGAGGGAAAGAGAGAGAGAAAGAGAGAGAGAGAGAGAGAGAGAAAGAGAAACTAGCTCGATGACAGAAACACTGTTTTCAAAGTCTTCTTCTTTGTCATTTTGGTGAAAATCTATTACTCGGTTTGTTGATATTTTGTCGAGTCAGTGTCAGTACCGAGTGCTCGACTTGCTAGAAGAAGATCAAATTGCCGAAAATTTGATTTCATTTTTACCGATAATTAGGTTTTGGTAGTAAAACCCAAAATTTCGTTAAAAAGAGATAACGGAGATATAACGTTTAATTTTATTCATTCTTTAAATAAGTGGATTTTCCAATGATTACCTAATTTTTTACCTAAAATTAGTTTAAAATTGTACCACTGTGCGCTGCATCTGAAAACCAACGCTGCCTATAGTCACTAGATTCATAGTCTGGCGAATACATCGACGGGAGGCAATTTGAACTGTCACTCGGAGGAGCAAATCAAGCATTACTGTAATATAATGCTCGATTGGCTCCGCCACGTGACAGTACAAATTGGCTCCCGTCGTTGTATCCGCCAGACTATGAATCTAGTGACTATAACCCTACCGCCATTGCGAAGTTTTGTACTTCTTGTGCCGCCTCCTCGCATAGTATCGGGCGAAATACTTGCGTTTTTATTAAAATAAAGGGTGTGCGGAATCAAATTGCAACACGCACAAATATTCGGCAAAATTCGCCCGTTCAACCAATAATCTTCAATCTTTCAGGGAATAAAATAAAACATGTTATGAGTATTTTCCCATGTTTGTTTTCTTCAATTTCTATTCCATATCCAAATGCACGAACCTTCTTCTTTACACTACTCATTAGGTCCTGTACAACATTTGGACCAACTTTTTTTTGCATTTTTTCTCCAAGTTACGATCCATTACGAGAAATGAAACCAAATCATGCGAAATTGCATTACAATCTTGCTTTTTTATTTTGGGTGTACCAGTTGTCACAAATGGGGTGCTTCGCTTTCCACACGAGCAAATTGCTTGCCAAAACATATATTTTTTGGCAAACTTTGACATCTTCTACTTTCTAACGTCCTCAGGGACATCGAATTTATGATAAAAAGTGAAAAACTGGAGCCTCGGAAGCTGCTGGAAGTCTGCTTTTACATACATCTCATCATCCATAACGAGGCAATGTGGTTTCGTCAACATCTGGGTGTAGAGCTTCCGTGCACGTGATTTACCAACCGTATTCTGCCGTTCATCGCGATTAGGTGCCTTTTGGACTTTTTAAGTGTGTAGTCCTTTAAGTTTTTTTTCGCATCTTGCACGAAAATTTTGGTTAGATTCATTTTCTTCGCCAACTCTTCGAACTGTTGAAATCTCTCTTGAAAGCTTGACCAACCTGCTTGTGGTCCTTAACACTATACGGAGATCCATTTTTGCCACTTTTTTCTTTCCGATCGATGGTCAAATGTTCGTGGTACCGGTTTATAACACGAGACACCATAGAATGTACCATTTCCAGTTTCCTGCTGATGGCACGATGAGAAAGATCCGGATTTTCAAGGTACGTGCGCAAAATTTCTTTGCACCGCTGCTGTTCTTCCGACTCCATCTTCGCAACGATTGCATATCTGCTAGTGAAACTTACACACCGTAAACGTATACATTGAACTAATTCCACCGAAAATTTCAATATAAAATACCCAAGTTACAACCATTGAAAAGTGGTGCAATTTGATTTCGTACATCCTTTATAACGGGTGTCCACTAAAAAATGAGAATGATTTCAATACTTTTCCATCAGAACAAACACGGCCGCATAGAAATGTCACTTTAGATGAATGAATCGTTGCACTCTCCAGAAAATTTTCATACACTCTTATTTCACTCTAACATGTTCAGTCGTGTTCAGCATGCCGTCGAAACAGGAAGAACTGCGCGCGCGCGTTGTACAATTCTTTCAAGCGAACGAAGATCGTGGAAAAAAAATACACGGTGGACCATTTTTGTCGTTAAAAAGTTCCGGTATCCACCGTATACCGTATCCTGGCATGCATGAGAGTAACCCGGAAGAAAGGTTGCGGCCGTCCAGCGAAAATAATGAATGAGAAAACGCTCCTCGCTGCTGCCTGTTCAACAGCATGAGTCACAACAAGGATTCGGTAAGTCAACGGAAGCAGCCCGAAAGTTCCATTGTTCGAAGTCACTCATCTGCAAGACGCTAAAGAAAGAAGGAATAGTGTGTAGAAAGAAAACCAGATCCCCAGAGTACACAGATGAGCAGATTCAAACCGTGAAATCCCAATGCCGCTGGATGACTCCTGGAATTACGGCGGAAAATCTTTCGTTCTGGACGACGAAAGCTACTTTCCTCTTTCCAAAGTCTCAGATACCGGGAAACGACCGATTCTACACTAAGGACAAATCTACTACTCCTCCAAAAGTAATGTATAAGTTCAAGCACAAATTTGAATCGAAGGTTATGTTATACATCGTAATATCCGATAAGGATATTTCGAAGCCGTGGTTCAAACCAAGCGGTTTGGCCATCAACCAGGAGGTGTACCAAAGAGAGTGTTTGCAGAAAATACTCATCCCATTTCTTAAACAACATCACTCGGATGGCAAATACGTGTTTTGGCCGGACAAGGCATCATCGCACTACGCAAAAAAAAACGCTAACTTTTTTGGAGAGCAAAATATACCATATGTCCCAAAAGACCGGAATCCGACAAATTTGCCACAGTGCCGTCCTATCGAAGGATTTCTTCGGTCTTTTGAGGTCCATGGTATACAAGGATAATTGGAAGGCCAAGAACACCAAGCAACTTACCAACAGGATCAAAAGCTGCATCCGAAAAATCGATGTGGCTGCCGTCCAACGGTCATGTTCCAGCATAACGACTAAGCTGCGCCGCACGGCGGACCACGGACCATATGACAATATTCACCAAACTTAGTTTGAAGATTTAAGTTGACCCTTTTAATAAAATAAATCAGTTTGAACAAAACTTCACTGGTATTTTTTTCCTGACCCATTCTTTTCGTTCTCATTATTTAGTGGACACCCGTTATTACTATAGGCGAATCAAGTGAACTCCGGAGAAATTTGTTAAAGCGGTTCTGTGTTTGAAAACAAACATTCCATTCGTAGATTTTTCGCAAGCTATAGTTCAATCCAGGACTCTAATAGCACAATTCGATACAGGAACTGTTTTTTATTGTGCTATCTGTGCTATTCGTATTGAAAACTGAGCTGTAATTCGCGAAAATTACAATACTGATCGTGAATCAGTACATACGGATTCCGGATATATCTTTCAGTTGTATGAAATTTAATCTCACGTGCTAAATGCAAAAAATAATCTTTAATCCATTCAAATCTTTAACCTTTCAATATTTTTAGTATAGCATTCGCAAACCCTAAAACAGAAATAAAAAAAAACTAGAGTGGAATAAAATTAGGTAATTTTTAACATTTTTTGCTTGTAATCAACAATACCGCGTTTAAGGTAATCCATACATACGAATAATTTCATTATATGCACTTTTGTGAGGTTATCGATATTTTTTTACCTACTTTTCTGTATTAGGTTCTTAGAATATAGGTCGCAGACAAAATAGGCCTACCTGTCAAAAAATAAACTTTTTCTAGTGGAGTATAGAGGAATTTACTCGGGTTTACTAGAGATTTTAAAAAGTTTAAAAAGTGTTTCGATTTTATATTTTTGAGCTCTTAAAAAGTGATTAAGTGCAGAGTCAACTTAAATTTTAGATTTACAATTTGAACCGTTCTACTAATACGCTCGTAAAAGTTTTTTTAAAAGAGTGAAGTGAGCTTTCATAAGATCTGTCATTTTAAGCCAGTAAAGTGCTTTTTTTTACAAAAAATGTCATGGAGGACTTCTTAAGCATAGAAAACGTGATATTTATTTAACTTCACAGATAAACAGAAACATTGAATTTTCTGCGTTATCTGATGCACATAAAAGGAATGCTAGATTTGAAAGGAAACAATGGGATATTTCATGTTAATTTAAGCCAGATGAATCTAGCCTGTTGTATGAAAGATTGCAAACATTGTTGTATGGCGCTTAAAAGAATGCAGACTATTTTGTTGATTACGCCTTCTTTGGCTTGGAATTAAACGAGGGGAAATTTTACGCGCTTGTTAAAATTAATTATAATTTTTTGTGTATGTCTATCAAGTTCAAATTATGCAATTTTATTTAAATTTATGAAGCTCTATAACGACATTGAAAATAAATCCAATGAGTACATTAAACCCGAAAAACAAAATATATTCTACTGAAATCAATCTATCAACCTGGTAGGAATGACTATTGTCAACGACAACTCTCGAAAACCACAAATCAACATAAACAGGTGTTGATTATCGGTTTTCCCACCGGATAGCAAACAATACCGATACAATCGAGCTGTGGGTTTGGAAAGCTCTCGACCAGCTGGGCAAGTGCTCGAAGAACACCAGCCTGATAAATAAGCAGAAACCAGAAGCACGCGGAATGACTAACAGTCAATTTGAGTGCAACATACTGTTGGCTGTGCTGAAGTGGACAAAGAGGGAGGCTTCGGGAAAGCAATAAAAATAGCAAATTTAATCCAAAGCAATGTCCAAGTTCGATGATCTACTTTTATTACGTTTCTATTCACGCTTTTAATCTGTTTATCATCGAAGAAAGGTTATTTCTCTTTCGCTAATTGTACTCAACAACAAATCGATGTTTATCCGGGAATATCCCGATAAATAAACGTTCGACTGATTGTAACTATATTGATTTCGATTTTTCTCTAATGATTCGAAATGGGTGATTTATCAAAAATGATGGAATGGTAATCTTTTTCTTGGCCTTTAAAGAATTGATTTGGATACTTCTCAAAGTGAATGAGGTCTTGTTCAGGCTACAGACAATAGCAATTATCAACACATCGGCACCGTCGGCACATTACAGGAACTCCCAGAATATTGCAACGCTTGTAGACATGCTCAAACAAAAATAGCAGAGGAGAAAAGTGTGCTGAGCGAACCACTTCTTTGACATCCAACTTGATAAACTAAAGTAAGTTTCTGGAATCACCAACGTGTAGAGCTCTCAGTCACCCGATTTGAGTTCCAAATGGTGCGACAACATTATAAATGTTAGGAAAGTGTTTCGGGAACGATACTTTGAAGAAAACAGTCGATCCTCAGTGGTACGAAGGTTTCAAAAGTGGCCGTGAGTCCGTGAACGATGATGAGAGAGATGGTAGGCTATCGGCATCGAAAACCGACGAAAACATCACTAATATCAAAGATTGGATGACCGTAGATCGCAAATTATCCATGAGAGAGATGGCGGCGGAGTTGGGAGTTGCTTTTGAATCCGTTCGAG
Organism: Aedes japonicus; assembly: GCA_034211315.2. NCBI lineage: Eukaryota > Metazoa > Arthropoda > Insecta > Diptera > Culicidae > Aedes > Aedes japonicus. Next base: position 20,563 of record JASCZW010001760.1, read on the forward strand.
GCATTTTGGTTAATGATTTGGCCCTCAGACGTGTCGCTGCAAAGCTGGTGCCGAAGGACCTGAATTGCATGCAAAAAGGGACCGCGATGACGTCACAAAATACAAGATTTCCAAGGCCGAATCTGACCCAACTGGTGTTGTGTATCATGAATTCCTTTCACAAAGGCAGACCATCAACAAGGTTTATTATTTGGGCGTTATGAGACGTTCGTGTAAAGCAATTCGCCAAAACAAAAGCCGTATTTGTGGGCAAACAACTCGTGGATCTGGACCCATGGTTACAAATCAATATGATTTATACCAATAATTTCAACTATTGGAGTTATTAAATTACCATTAATTTTAGGGATGAACATTTGGCTAAAAACGAAACGAATACCAATCATCGATTTCACCTGATTTGGCACCACCGACAAACCGACATGAATGACAATAGAAGATGTCTTAATATTTCTGTTCAAATCATATTACTGACATCTATCTTCGTGTTCGCTGAGATCGTTTATTGAAGCCACGAACACGGTTGGGAACTTGATGAGGAGGTTCATGTTTGAGCAATTCTGGACACATTTATTTGATCTAGATCAAATGATGCTTTGGGTTTTGACAAATGGGATGGCTGAACATTTGAATCAGTCGTTATGGATTCTTGAACAATAGTGAAGATTGAGTTTCATGTCGGTTTGTCGGTGTTGGCACCCCATGACTTTTTCCTACCCGGTCGACTTAAGAAACCGTTCTCGCGACTAATTACTCATTGACGACGAATTAGACGGTTTGACGACGAAAGTGAATCAAAAACGACTCACAACTGAGGGCTGGCCGTGCATGTGAGATTTTCAGGGTGATATTCTCACAACAGCCGTTCAAAATGGTTCGACGGATGCATATGGGACATCATTCCCGAGTTTCCACGCATTAACTCAATTTAATCACGTTAGTTATAGAAGACAAGCACCATTTGACCACCGACAAACCGTCTATATTTACTATTGATCAAGTATCCATTACGGCCGACTCAAATGTGCAGCAATCTCATAACCTATAGATTCATTTTATCTAGATCAAATAAATGCGTCCAGAATTGCTCAGACATGAACTCTTTTCTCAAGTTCGTGTTCGTGGCTTCAATTAACGTTCTCAGCAAACACGAAGACAGATGTCAGTAATATGATTTGAACAGAAAAATTAAGACATTTTCTATTGGCTTTCATGTCGGATTGTCGGTGGTTTGACTATATGCTACATTTGGGAATATCAGGGCAACGATCCCCAATTGCATCTTTAACTTTACTGGTACCTCATAGCAAGATGATTAGAGGTGAACCGGAAGATTCGATTATTTGTCCCCAAAATTAGGCCTATTTCAGCTAAGTAAATTCAGCTTTTAAAAATATTTGACCAATAGCGGATGAAAATCAGTAACGGTCGAAGATTTTTTAATAAGCAACGCTGAGTATCACCGGTTCGAACCATGACTTCACAGACAGCGAACAATCCAGCAGTTCACAATGGCATCCACCGATCAATACAATAGGAGCTGGGGGGAATTCACGATGGCCGTCGAACTACAAACAATACACGCTGGGAATGTAAAATTGCGTCCCCGGGCGTCCCCGAGACACCGATTTGCTCGTTGCAGTCCCTACGTCCACTTCACTTACACCACCGTCTTCCTGCCGAAAAGCACATAACACCCAACATGATAAAACAGGCCCACGTGCTGGATCTACACACACAAAAATCGACCCGTTTTTTCCACGTGAAATTTCACGTAACTTTCACATGAACACGTAATCAAATCTTCTTTATTAGGAAAATCAAGTAAACATTAAAGATTTGACTCGGAAAAATGCGACACTTTGTTTTGGGTGTAACTTTTTATCGTAATGAAATTTTGGATAATACTAGTTTAGAGTGTTATGTTTATGTGTGCAAAATTTTTTCGCGATCTGTTAAGTAAGGCTTGCTTCATTTAGAATTGGAACAAACTTTTGCTCATATTGTGGCGCTCCTGGTGGACTGATTTGGAAGTTCTTGGCCCCACGTGTCAGGAATTTTGTAAGCTTCACGTATTTTTGACATTCCGCAAATCGACTGTACTTTGTAAACAATCAACATGGAAGCCGAAAAAAAAGGAAAAAATGTGCACAGTTATTTGGAAAATCCATTGTGGTCTGCATCTAGGCTAGCTAAACAGCTGAAATTGCCCAGAAATACCGTATGGCGCGTTATCAAACGGTATAAGGAAACATTGACGACGATTCGGAAGCCTCAAGCCAATCGTCGGAATGGAACTGTAGGTAAGATTGGAAACTGCGTGGTAAGATTTTGAAGACGATTAAGAGGAATCCCAATCTGTCGGATCGTGATTTGGCCAGAAAATTTTGTGCTGCCCATAGTACCGTGAGGAGAACTCGACTCCGGGAAGGAATCAAGTCGTATCGAGCTAGCAAACAGCCAAATCGGACCATAAAACAGAATAGTGTGGCCAAAATCCGTGCTCGGAAGCTATACGACCAGGTGCTGACCAAGTTCGACGGGTATCTTCTGATGGACGATGAAACCTATGTCAAGGCTGACTTCGGGCAAATCCCAGGTCAAAAATTTTACTTGGCAACGGCTCGGGAGGATGTTCCAGCCAAATTTAAATTTGTTTTTGCTGACAAATTTGCACGAAAATTTATGATTTGGCAGGGCATTTGCAGCTGTGGCAAAAAAACGAAAGTTTTCGTTACAAATAAGACAATGACGTCGGAACTATACCAAAAAGAGTGCCTCCAAAAACGAATTTTGCCGTTCATTCGATCCCACGACCATCCCGTAATGTTTTGGCCAGATTTGGCAAGCTGTCATTACAGCAAAGTTCAAGAATGGTATGCAGAGAAAGGGGTCCAGGTTGTTCCGAAAAACCTTAACCCACCCAACTGCCCCCAGTTCCGTCCTATTGAGAAATACTGGGCAATCATGAAGAGGAGACTCAAGGCAAAGGGAAAGGTTGTCAAAGACATCAATCAGATGAAGACCTGGTGGAATAAGATAGCTAAAACGATTAACGAAGAAGGTGTGCGCTGCCTAATGAGCCGTGTTACAGGAAAAATTCTAGAATTCCTTCGAAACCGTGACGAATAATTTTATCCGTATTTTTTCTTAAAAGAAAACGCTACATTTGTATAAAAAAAGATCTCGAATTTAATAATAAATAACTGAAATACAGGCAATTGTTTTTGTTCCAATTCTATCTGAAGCAAGCTTTAGTTTTCAAGATGCATTCGAAACAAGCAGAGCTCTACGCCAGCAAATCTTAGGCGAGGTGATCGATAATCCTGGTCAGTCGCACAGATGGATCGGCAAAAAGCTTGGAATCCACCATCCCACCGTGTCCCGCGTTGTGAAGATGTTCCAGGAGACAAAGACCATCGAGCGGCGCGCTGGAAGCGGTCGGAAACCGAAAACGGAATATCCAGAGAAGGCGCGGAAGATAAGGCAGTACTTTAAGAATAACCAGAACCTTTCCACCCAAGACGTGGCCAAAAAGGGTCAGGAAGGCGCCAAATCGGACTGACAAGCAAAACACGAAGGCCAAATAGAGTGCGCAGAAGCTGTACCATGCGTGGCTGGTCAAGCCAGGCTGTCTCGTCATGGACGACGAGCCATATATCAAGGTGGACACCAAAAAAATCGCCGGCCTCGAGTTTTTTGTCGATACGTCCCGCATGGAGGTTCCGGAAAAGTTCCGAAAGAGAAAGATGGACAAATTCGCGAAGAAGTACCTGTTGTGGCAGGCGATCTGCGAGTGCGGACAGTACAGCAAGCCGTTCGTTACAACCGGCACCATAAACGGGCAGATTTATCGAGAGGAATGCTTGCAGAAGCGCTTGCTGCCCTTCCACCGCTCTCACCGTGGTCCAACGCTGTTCTGGCCGGATCTCGCTTCGTGCCATTACGCGCCAAGCCTATAATGGATTGGTACGAAGCGAAAAGCGTTAATGTGGTCCTGAAGGAGGCGAACCCGCTAAATACACCAGAACTTCGTCCGATCGAAAAGTTTTGGGCGATAATGAAGAAGAAGTTGAAGAAAAGCGGAAAAACATTCAAAACCGATGAAGTTTTGAAGAAAAACTGGGAGAAATTGTGTAAGGAAGATGGCCAAAGCCTCGCCCAAGATCTCATGAGCAGTGTTACGAGAAATTTTCGAGCATTCATCTTGGGAGAAGAAATTCAATAAATAAATTATGCCAAAACATAGCTAATATATAGTTATTTAATCCCTGAAAATTTGAGAAGTATCCAATTTAAAATGAATTTTTGGTGATCATTTTTGTGTGTCACATTTTTTCCGAGTCCAGTCTTTAGTTCGAAAACAAGAGCACGTAAGCTATACGGCAAATTGCTTACAAAGTTTGACTGCGTAGTTATGGATGTTGAAACAAACGTCACAGCAGATTTCAAGCAGCTTTCTGGTCTTGAGTTTTATACCGAGTTTTATGCGCAAAAAGTTGTAGAAGTTCTCTAAAAAGTACATGGTTTGGCAGGCAATTGGTAATTGTGGTTTGAAGAGCAAAATCTTTATAACTACAGGTACGAGCAACCAACTAGTTTACGTCAACGAGTGTCTGCCAAAACGGCTACTACCAATCACCCGTAAGCACACGAGTTCTGAGCTGTTTTGGCCTGATTTGGCGTCTTGCCATTATGATAAAGAGGATCAGAAGTGGCATGCAGGAAACAACATCAACATTGTACCAAAGGACTGTAACCCTCCGAGCACCCCAGAACTTCGTCCAACTGAAAGATATTGGGCCATTGTGAGGCGAAACCTTAGGAAAAAAGGGTGAGAATGCTTCCAAAAAGGTTACGCAGGACAGTTTGCAGAACTACTGGATATGACAAGTCCGAATAATAATAATATTTTGATGTTAAGGAGGTAATCCTTTGTTACTACTTTGAAATGTGAAATTCGGAATGCCTCCAAAAATGATGTGCAACGTGCATAACAGCAGCTTGGTAAAAACAAAGCTGATGGGGATTTTTTTCATTATCTGACAAAATGAGCCGGAAGGTGTTTCTGAATCATCACTTTGAATATTTTATCATTGGAAGATAAAAAGTGTCCGAATCAGGCAAACAATGATTATAAGCTACAAATTATATATCTTTGTTTTATTTTTTCAAAATTAAGATTGTTTAATTAGACTACATACAATGTGTTGTACCCGACGAGATAATTGTTTTATCATTTTAACAGTCGAGATACAGAAGAACAAAGCGCATTTCCAAGTATCACAGTTTGTTTTAAACAAATAATGAAAGTACTTCCAACTGGCAAATACCGGTAGTCAATATAGGAACGTTATACTTTATTTCATACTTTAATATGACGTTAAAGGCACAAAAAGTGAAGCCTTATAAAACACAAAATGGAAGAAAAAAATCCTTTCAGAAAAAAAAATTAGCCAAGCGTGAGATTTGAACACTAGTCCTTGGCGTGATACGTCTGTAGCTACTTTGCAAAGCCAACTTCGATTGTTGAAAAATCAACTCTTAATATCTATCATTTGATTCCCGTTGGCAGTGAAACCACAATCTTGTAGAAAAAAATCAGCGTTATTCATAAAACACGTTTTGCAAAACATGGTTGGAATAATGTAATTTGAATAGCATTTAGAACTACCAATAAAATTTTGTCCTGTTCATGTTTTATAAATATGAAAAATAATAAAATATTAATCACTTCCAACAGTGAAAAAAGTATTTTTAGCTCGATTGTTAGTCAGTTATATATAGAATACGAGAGATCCAAACCGCTACCGCTCCGAACATGACATTTTTTGCAATACGTTTATAAAACAAACAATTCCGTCAATCATTGCCATCTTTAAACCTTATTTAAACCAAATAACTGGCTATCTGGTACATGCTTAGTGTATGTGTGGCACAAAATAAAGTCGTTTGGTTTAAATTGGACCGAGTAGTAGCGAAGATAAACGAAAACGGATCCGCTACCTAAGTAATGATCCACCCTTATCAAAAGTCAAACCAGTTTCTGATAACTCGAGCATAAAAATTAAATGCAGATCACTGCAAAATCTAACGCCATAATATACGAAGGGGATTTCACCATTTTTAAGTACAGCACCATCCTCACTTCACGACTTTTTCAGAAGCGGCTGAAACTGGTTTGAGCTCTGAACATTTTTGAGCTTTCTTATCGAGATTTTAAACCTTGAGTTGTTTCATTTCTTGTTGTAGTAACACCTATTTAAGTATTTTTGTGACTCATCCGGAGTTGAGATTTCAACTTGTTACTTCGGCGTCAAAGATATAGATACTAACCACTACGCAACACGACGTGGATGTGTGGCCTTCTGAAAATTAACAATGAAATTACGAGTATTTACTCATAGAGTTGACAGAATGGTTCCAAGCTAATCCAGCTATGATTCCTGGACAGTCCAGCAATGCTAGAAAATCATCCATAGTCAGAATTGTTCGGTCATGGTGATCTGCTTGTAGCCAGCAAACCTGAAGACCCATGCTTACCTGACCAAGACTTGCCTACTATTTGGATGTGGAATTGGAATACAGCGCATACGAGATAATCTGCACAACGCCGTTCCCCACATCCATTTCATCAGCCGAGTTTAATTTATATTAATCCACCCGCACCTAATCCTACTACGCAAATGGACTCCACCTTTAGACGCCTTGCCTTTTTTTTTTTTTTTGTTTCTTCAAAACAACATTTTGCTCAACTCATTCGCAATCATCCACCCGTTCCTGTGACTTGATCCACCGGGATTAAGAACAATGCGATGTGTGACATGCTTAAGAATTTTACTACCGTCACGGGCCGGAGACGCACGTGCTTTCATTGGTCGCCCGAGCGCTACAGAGCACATCCCAGCGCCGGACCATGATGGCATCCAGCTAGATCGAACCGGCTGTGGCCTTGATTCCCGACAAATCCCTTTTCCGGATTTAAGGGATTTGGTTATCATGCGCTGCCTAAAATGCCCATAATCTTCAAGTCCCGCAGCGATGGAATTTTTCGCCAATCTCCGGGACTTTGTTTACTCCCGCTGGCCGGACACGGAACGGACCCTGCTCTTTTTGGGGTGCGAGATAAGGCTTGTCTTCTTCGCTGCGGGCCGAGAATAGCGTCCGGCACGTCAGTACGGTGTTTGATTTTATCGACTACGGGCAGGTTGCAGTTCAATTTAAACTCAATATTTGATTTATCGCACTGATCAAATAAACTCGATTACGATCGATTAGCGACCATTGTGCGGGGGTGGATGAATCAAGATAATGGAAACCTCGGTGACGTACTGCTACTCGAATGGAATCTGGAGAAAAAGGTGAGCTTGTGGGGGGAGAGGGGCGTGTGTTGGGTGCGCGAAGGTGACCAATGAATGGAAAGGAGCAGCTTGATCTATGGGGCTGAAAATGGGAAGTTGTGTTGGATTGGAGCAGTGGCCGTGAGTTTGCGGTTGGTTGGCCATAGGATTGATGACGTGTTCATCGATATAGGATTGATGTTCTTGTGTGTTTACAACTGATAATTTCTCTATAACTCCTTCGTAAAATGTTGAAACTCAGGAACTTTTTAATGATTGTATGTGCTTCATTTCCGGTTGTTGTTGTTGTTGTTGTTGTTGTTGTTGTTGTTGAGCTTGTTGTTTTTATTAATGACATTTGAAATTGACTCCGGTGTTTCTCCATAAATAAATTTCTAGAGGCATTAATTCTTTCGCACAGTATTATTGTACAGAGTAATGGTTTATTTGTAACTCTTGACGAATTTCTTAATTTATTTTTTACTATCCGGCTTCTCCTAATTCTCCTATTTGATCTTTTTAAGTTTGCCATCCATTCGCGTATGCTTTGTTTTGTTTAAAGTAGTTTACATTCCAAAGTCCAAGTTTAAACGGAAACGTAAAAGAGTCCACCTTATATAACACCTGTCTTATTCAGAACCTGTTCTAGCATCATGAGGTTTGCTTTATTGCTAGCTATTTCCAGCCGATGCTCGGATTATAATTCGCATTATTTCGGTAAACTTACTGATGTTTTTTTGAGAATGTTTCCCAAGGAGTTTGAATGGGTTTATTCTCCATAAGCGCAAGTTCTGCTTTTGAAAGCTATAGGTTCTTCTTAATTGTAAGTTTTTGGAATTTTTTACAAAGTTTTGATGCTAGTGACTTCCAACAATATCTTGGCATTCTCTTTCAACTTTTTCTTCAAGTCCTACTGTTTTTTTAAGAATATTTCACTTCTCTTGGCAGTGTTTCCAGATCTTTCAGATGAAAATTAGGCCAGATTGTAATTTTAAAAAACTAACTTGAATAACTCTGATCTGGTTTCTTCTGAAAACATTTCTGCTGTTACTTGGAAACATTTCAACTCCACTAGAATACAACTTCACATAAGAGAAACTCAAGGCCTTTTTTCTGTTTCTACAGGCTTTTGTATTTTTTTTTTTCTATTTAACAGGATTCTCCTGGAATTTCCCTCCAAGTAGTTCTTTATCATTTTAACCATTTTTAAGTTTGCTATTCTTTCCCTGACGTTTCACCAGCCCTCCTCTTACGAGTTTGCCTCTAATTTGAACTTAATATTTATCTTCTTTAATAACCGGAAATTTTAGTGATTCCACTTATCTTGCTTTCCGTGGCTTTCGTATTTTTTTTTTGTTTGATTGCTAGCTACTTCCATTCAATTTCTGTAATTATCTTTCGCATTTTTTTTAAAGTCTTTCTGGCTGAGGGAATATTTCCTGAATATTTTTGGAAGATTCTCCAGACTTCTAATAATGGGTTTAGTTTCCACTAGCTGTATTTTTTCAATTCGGAAATATATGAAATTTTTCCAGAACGTTACTCTTGACATTTTTCGAATCTTTTCTAGGGGTTAGATACTGTTTTGATCTCCACGAATTTTCTAGAATTCAATTCTTTTACAAGTCATACAAGCTATTTTGGAAGTGTTTTCCTTCTTAGCTGTCTTTTCAGAAGTCTGCAATCAAGTTTGGAAAACTCTGAAGATTTCGTAGGAACATAACTCCTTCCATTTCTGAACATTTGGAACCAATTATTCTAACCGAAAACATTTGAAAATTTTGTTAACTCAGAAAGTTTGTTTCCATTAGAACTTTTTTCTTGGTGGAAGTATAACTTTCTAAATGTGACTTTTTTTACTGTCCTACATCTTTTTTAAAGAGGGTTGATTTATTTTTTGGCTTTCCAGGCACTTTCTGGAATTTTATTCTGTGTTCATCCAAAGAACTCCCTGCCTTCTCTAAGTTTACAACCATCCGCGTTGGTCCTCTGTTAGTTCAGTAGGCAAAGGAGCAGTTAAAAAGCAACAATATGCAATATGCAAGACTGTGGCTTGAAAGTTTTCTGAGAATTAAGAAAAATGTCTTTTTTTGTCATATGTTTATAGAAATCTGCTGGATTTTTCTTTAAACTTATTCTAGAAGATTTCCATAGTTTAATTGGAAAAAAGTCCCAAAAAATCCTATAAGTTTCTTTAGACCACAGAGAACAGATATCCAAACTGGAGTGCCCTCCTTGTGCAAGTTTATGTAACTGTCATTTTAAAATTACAGCTCGTTTCCATTTAGTTAACTTTGGTTAGTTTTGGTGAACCGTATGTTTATTGCGCCGCCTGTTTGCCTCTTGATTTGATGGTCGTTGGCGGTCTGTCAATTTTAGTTTGGTGAAACCTGGAATAGGCGGCGCTGATTTTCCAACGGTTTACACAGTAAATTGGGGAAAAAATACACAAGCCTAGATGTCTATTATCTGTGTTAAGACTTCGTTTAACGAGTTGGTCTTCATCTACCGAAAACTTTAAAGATTGCGTTTGAAATAAATGCCTGCCTTTATTGCCCTGAAATTCATTCAGAATTCGCCCAGTAATCTTAATGGTTTATTTAAAAAAATTCTACGAGTATGAAGATCCTTCAGACTTTCTATAAAGAGTTTTCCATAAACAAATTTTTGTCTCAGTAGGAATGAGTTACAGAACGTTTTTTGGAATTCAAAATCCATTATTTAAACAGCCGTTTTCCAGAAGTATTTCTGCCTTTGCTGCATCAAAACTACTGAGAGCTTTTTCTAATGAGTTAAAATCTAAATTTTGAAAGATTGCACCTGAATGAAATACCTGTCTTTTCAAAAATGGATGAAATTTAAAAAGTTCATTTTGCAATTTTCCATGTTCGATGGACGTCCCATCTCCTGGAGTTTTGCATCGAATTTTCCTAGTGAAAATAAATGAAAATTCAATTTTTCAATGTAGGTTTTGCCAAAATTGTGAAGACCCAAAAAGTTTATTTTGAAGTCAGGCATTTCCATGAACTCTATTGAAAGTTTTCTCCAAATTCTTCCTGACGCTATTTCTAATAGAGTCTGAACTATTCCTGAGTGTTTTTTCAGATTTTTTCAATCTTGTTTGCCTGTAACTCAAGAACGTTTTTTTTTTTAAATCGGAGAATTTTGAAAGAGAATCTCCTAGAATTCTCGTTCAAGTCTCCTTAGTCTATTATTTTTTAGGAAAAGTTTCCCAACTTTTTTTGGAGTTTGTCCAAACTTCCTGAAACTCTTTTGCCTTTCAGTATACTGTTGGACTTTCTCTAGGGTTATTGGAACTAATAAATAAAATAATAAATAAATATTTACTAAAAATTTTAAAGATTTGAACAGCCTATTTTAAAATAAGGCATTTTCATGAAATCTCTAGGAGGGTTTCTCCAAATCCTTCCTGGCTCTGTTTGCAAAAGTATCTAAACTATTGCTAAATGTTTGTTCAGATTTTCTCAAACTTGTTGTTTTCTTCAACTAAAAGGTTTTTTCTAATCGGAGAATTGTGAAAGAAAATATCTAGGAATTCTCTTTCAAGTCTCCTTAGTCTTTTTCGTTTTTTGGAAATGTTCCTCAACTATTTTTTGGAGTTTGTCCATACTTCCTCAAACTAGTTTGCCTTTCAGTATACTGTTTTTAAGTTTTCATTGGAAATTTAAAATAATACTCCTGTATGTAATATTTGATTAATTGGTAAGTCATAAGTAGCCGGACTAAATGAAAACACGATTGGTTTGCATTTTCACAAATCCATACAACGTGTGTTTGGTGTGTGAAACAGTTAGAAAGATAGTGGCCCTTCATCTTCAATCTTCCTCAATGTTCCGCAAGGTTAACGAATCCAAAATTGCCTTGGCATTATGGCAAGAAGCTATGTCCTGGCAGTACATAATGTCTTCACCCTTAGGGTGCTTTTTTACAAAACAAACCATTTTTGGCAAACAGTTCTTCGTGTAGACTTCCGTATAGACCGACATACCCCAACTCGTTTGAACGTAAATTTTAGATAATCCAGCAGTCAAAATATCTTGAGCTTAAACTTGGCTCTCCTGACATATCTAACCTTATCGGGTGTACTGTCCAACTCGTCGGTATAGAATCCCATGTTCCCAGCGGTCGTCCATAACGAGGATGACGCCCGGATTGAAATACTTACGGCGCAGCTTTCGGAACTTCCCCTGGATTTCCTGTAGCTGCTTCTCCGAAAACTTTGGTCTGGATGCTTGCTTGTAACCTTTCACGCCCTCCGCTATACGCTATGCTATGCAACGTGTCGAACTTTTGCCACCTTCCAAGTGCTGGCGCCAATCATGTTCTTGGCGGAAGCTTTCAATTTTGTCCGCTTGGTGGCGCTTATTCAGCTGCGTCGGCCTAGTTTTTTTTGGCCATTCAGCCCAAGGCTCTCTTCAGCGTAAAACCGAGCGATTCGATAATGTTATACATCATGGATTTATTGTGGCCCACCATGAAAAAGTGCCTCGCCACCTCCGAACAACGCTCACAAAGAGGAGAACAAAACCGCACACAGCTGATTTGGTCTCACCCGATAATCTGGAACTTTTTCAAAATCAAAAAGTTTATTTTTTTGTCAGTGATTTTCAAGTAATCTCTTTATATTTTTATTTCAGGCAAATTCTACCGACTTTCTTGATAAACTTTATAGTTTATTTTAATTTAAAAAAAAATGTCTCATAGTAATTCCCTTCCAAGTCTCCTTGGATTGATTTTCGGAAATGTTTTTCAACTTCTCGTTGGAGTTTTTCAGGATTCCTCAAACGAATTTGCCTTTCAACAGAACTAATGTTAGGTTTTCATCCGAAATTCAAGAGATGTAATGTGATTTCGAATTATTCTGAAACTTTTGTAATTTTGATGACATTATTTTCAAAAGCAAACGATAAAGGATACAAAAAATTGGTCAAACATGATTAAGTGCACACCAATTAGTTTATTATACACAGAAAAAACAATTAATTTTAAAAAGTGTGTCAAATTTTCCTCGTTTGATTTCAAGCCAAAGGAGGAGTAAACAACGAAATTGTTTGCAATCTTTCATGCGCCATACAACAATCAATTTTTCATACAACAGGCTATATTCAGGCGTGATCTGGCTTAAATTTACATGAAATATCCCAGTATGTGCATTACATAACCCAGAAAATTCAATGTTTCTTTTTTCTGTGTATGAATGATTAATCTTTATTTCTTTTTTAATTTCACCTTTAACAAAACACAGGAAAATTATTTGATTAGGCTTCCGATTTTCCAAATGTGCTTAACTCCTTCCATCAAGTTTTGTACCGCTGTTATATCTACCTTATTTGATGCTGAACGCCAATTTGACTTGCACTGTTTTTCACCTTCATCTGTTTTTTGAGTTCTCTTGAGGTTTCTCTCTACGATTTCCCAATATTTTTCAATTGAGCGCAGTTCTGGCGAGTATGTAGGGTTTTTCTTTTGGGTACGATTTGAACACTGTTTACTGTATACCATTCAAGAGGCGAGGTTTGGTCAAAACAGCACGGAACAACCATAGACTAACTCTAAGACCAGTAGGTCCCATACAAAAACGATTTTTTCTTGGCTCAGTCAGTACTAGAACATCGTCAACTCGGTCCCAAGCTCAATAATGCCCTTATAATGAACTCCACATGAACACTCTCAAATACTCTGTCAAAATAACAGCAAATCAAAACAAAGGCGCAAATATGTATAACAAGGTGCTGGCTTCAAGGTGTAATTCGGACCAAGGGGTTCTACAACAGTGAACCAATTTCAAATCGCTAGTTACATATTGATTGTTGGAACAACTATGTTTCTCCAAGAAAGGCAATATGCGTTTTTGCAATCATTCCTTTACATAAATATCATAAATGCCAATTGTCACGAAACTTTCGCTTTTTGCCAAACCAAATATTTCTTACGGAACTTTGACATTTTTTCTGCTTAAACGTATCTTGAACCTTTCTTTTTCCGGTAGCCGCATAAAACTCTTGACCTTGACGCTGAATATTCTTAAACGTCCAACATTTCTTTTAAAGTCAATTCCACGACGGCTATGTCTACCGAAAAACTCGGTTATTTTAGCTGACTTGATAAAGGGTGTCCACGATGAAATTGCCACACTATGAAATTGCTCTAACTTTTTAACCGTTGGGTAGAATTTAATAAAAATTTGGGTGGATTTAGTTCATAGTGCATTATTTACATCCTGCAAGTTTTAAAGTCCTGTGATCAAAATCTTGCGCATTCATCACGAAACAAGGATCTCTCGCATCGTTCCATCGCTAAAACGTTGGGAATCTCGAATTCCACGGTGTCGCGAGTGATTAAGCGGTTCGAGGAACGGTTGACCACCGATCGGAAGCCCAGAAGTGAAGGAAAAAGTATTCCGTACAACACCAAAAATCACAACCGCGTAGTTGGGGCCTTCAACCGAAATCCGAACGCCTCCGTTCGGGATGTGGCTAAGAAGCTGCACCTAAGCCGAAGTTTTGTCCAGAAGGACGAGAAGCAGAACAAGTCCGCCAAAACGCGTGCCAGGAAGTTGTACCTCAACATGCTGACGAAAGTTGAATGCTGCATCATGGACGACGAAACATATGTGAAGGCCGACTTCAAACAGATCCCCGGCAACCTGTTTTTCACGGCCAAGGATAAGATCAGCGTTCCGGAGCATGTCCGCACTCAGAAGATGTCCAAATTTGCGAAGAAATTCCTGGTTTAGCAAGCCATCTGCACGTGCGGGAAGCGGAGTGCACCTTTCGTGACCCAGGACACGATGAACGGACAGGTGTGCATAAAAGAGTGCCTCCAGAAGCGGCTGCTTCCTCTCCTGAAGGCCCACAACGTCCCAACAATCTTCTGGCCGGATTTGACCTCATGCCACTACTCCAAGGACGTGCTGAAGTGGTAGGCGGACAATAAGGTCAATTTCGTGCCGAAAATATTCAACCCTCCCAACACTCCGGAGCTCCGCCCCATCGAGAAGTACTGGGCGATTATGAAGCAGCACCTTCTTAAACGACCTAAGGTAGTGAAGACAGTCGAGGAACTGAAGAAAGTATGGGTTTACATGCAAAAAACGGTTGATTCACAGGTTGTGCAGAATCTTATGGCCGAGGTTAAGGCCAAGGTGCGGGCATTTGCGTATGGACTGTAAATAAAATACGAGTAAAATGGTAAAATGAAGTTTAATAGTTATTTCTCAATCCCTGAAAATTTGATGGCAATCGGATGAAAACTCGAATTTTGCGAATCAATTTTGTGTGTGGCAATTTCATCGTGGACACCCTTTAAAAACTCGGCTGAAATTCAACCGAGTTTGGTATTATTTTCTAAGTGTGTAGAACTTTTGCGCTCTTCCTTTGGCTGTTTTGTTTTGCTGATCATCTCGATTTGGTGTCACTGTAACCAACAATCAATATGCAACTAGCGATTCGAAATTGGTTCACTGTTGTAGAACCCCTTGGTCCGATGTACACCTTGAAGCCAGCACCTTACTATACATATTTGCGCCTTTGTTTTGATTTGCGGTGTTATTTTGACAGAATATTTGAGAGTGTGTTCATGTGAGTTCATTATTAGGGGTGCATTATTAAGCTTGGGACCGAGCTTGGGACCGATGTGCTAGTACTGACTGAGCCAAGAAAAAAATCGTATTTGTATGGGACCTACTGGTCTTACGGTTAGTTTACGCTGTAACCTTATATGATGACAGTCAACCCCTTTTCTTTTGGGCACTTTGCCCTGTTGTGTAGGACATTCCTAATTTCATTCCGATATCTCTGATGGAAATGTCGCCTTTGCTGCAGCTTCCAGGTTTCAGTTCCCTCCTGATCCCGGCTTCCTGGCATTTGTCAGACATTCTCCGAACACTTTTATAACATTCTTCATCGTTAATTTGGCAATATTAAGTGATTTTGCCAAGTAAGCGTGGGAATAATTTGGGTTTTGCTTATGAGCGTGCAAAATTTTGCTACGCTGCTCTCCTTGCTTCGACGCCATTTTGACAACTGAATAAAAAATGGCAAAAACAAAATAGAGTCAACATTTTGTAAACATACACCTACAAAATGAGGGGTGTTTAATTTTTTTAAATGTACAATTCAAAAAACAACGTCATGTTTAAGTCAACCAAGTAATGACCGTTCCATCCTTTACATAGGAAGTTATTGGAATATGCTGCCAAATTCTAGTGGAGGTCTACTTGACTCTACCTAGAAAATTTCCAAAGCTTTTACTGGGAGTGTGTTCAAATTGTCTCTAACGAATTTACTTTCTTCCTTACTTACTTACTAACTTACCAATCACACCAAGGTTCTATTTGGTCTATGGCTGATCCACCTTGCTTGTTGCTTGCCTCTTCTTATTGTGCCCACCGGGTCGCTATCTAGAATCATATGTGGGCTGTCGTCAGAAATTCTCATGACATGCTGAGCACACCGTAGTCGATCGATTTTAGCGGTGCGAATGATAGGAGGTTCTCCCAGCAACTGACGCAATTCGTTGTACATTCGCCTCTCCAGAATGATTTTCTTTTTAAATCAGAGAATTCTGAAAAGCAATTAATCTTTTGTAATTTGCAAGAATCTTACGAATCAAATGGTATATTTTACAGAAATCTATTGGAATTCTACTCCTGATTCTTCTAGGAGCCATCTTGGTTTTTTGAAAAGCTCAAAATTCCTTGAAGTTGCTTCAAACAGCCTGAAACGAGTTTGCCTTCCATAGGAACAATTTCCATGCCTTCGTCGAACATTTAAAAGACTGCTCTTGACTGTTATACCTATACCGAATGTATTTTCCAGGAATATCTTCAAATGCTCTTCAAAATGACAGTAGAGTACTTGGCTTTTCTAGGAAACCTTTCTAAACTTTGCCAGGACTGTTCTTTTGATTTCCATTAAGGAGTATGACTTTCACTAGAACTATTTTCTTTTCAAATTTCCCTCGAAGAATTCCTGAAATATTTTCCAAGCATTGAATGAAGTTTCTCCAAACGAATTTACCTTTCACCAGATCGAAATGTGAGCGATTACGCTTGATAGTGATTCAGCGAACGTTTTCAGAGGAAAAGTTTGTTCCGTGCGTTTTTGAAAACGTGACATGTTATTACTCATGAAAGCAGGGGTAGTTTTCCGTGATATCACGGGTATATGCCATTATATAAACGGATTGTTGATGTCAATGACTGTCCAACCTTTCCACATCAACGGCATATCCTACGTGTTCCACCTACGTGCCGCAACTTTTAAAAAAAAATTCAAATCGCCAAACACTGACTAACAATGACGCCGCATCAATTGCAACATTTCTCCTGTAATCCGTTTCGTCGTTTCATAAGTGGTTGCAGTAGTGAGCTTCTCGATTCGCACTCGTCCATCAACGAGGTGTTCTAGCGCAAATATGAAAGCGTGTAATGGATTGTCACTCTTGATCAAAGCAAATCCGCTTAATGTGCCCATTCAGTGCAATCAAACTCACACAAAGCCGCATTCGTGGCGACACGTTCCTGTACATGACTTTCTCCGAAGAGGTCATACGATTCCCATTTCGCTGATAACGGCAGTCCGAGCGGAGTTCATTCACGAGAGCATACTGCCCCAACACTTTCGACCAATTGAACCAGAAGTCTAAAAATAGCGAAACTTCCTACCCGTTCTTATCAACGCCGACATCGAAATTGATTACATCTCTCTTTCTCTCTCTCGCTCACTCTCTGCCTTGCTATCTCGATCCTATAATTACCTTTTCTGAAGAAACTAGCCAGCTGGCTTATTTCCCACACCTACCCGTAAATCAATTCCTTTTTTTGTGTGGTAGGGAGATATATCCAAAACAGCCCGAGGCGGCAGTGGAAGTACCTTGATTCCAAAGGTCACTGCCAGGCTGATATCATATCTGTGATAAAAATCTACTATGGCTACCGGGCTCACGTAGTGATGGTCACTCGGTCAACCAACCGGCCAAGCAACCAAGCAACCGAGCAACCTACGTCACCAGCATGGTGCGCACAATCATCATTCATTCGGCTCTCCGTTCGAGTTTGATGGAAAGGGCTTTGACCCGGTCCAGGGCGGTGGGCGCCGAGGACACAAGCCAAGAGTGAACTAGTTTCATGTTTGTTGATTATTCATATTGATACTTATTTGCTGCATGGGAAAAAGGGGTACTCGAGGGTGAGGAGTCGAAAGGCAGATGAAATTACTGGCAACCTGAAGTGAAGTTTTTCGCAGGATTGATGGCAACCCGAAATTGTGAGGTCTTCTTTTTGAAAATATAGTTAAGAACCAGACAATGATAGGTACTTTCTGACTTAGTGATGTGTCAAGTAAAATACTTAAATAAGAAGTCAGACGTCAGAATGCTCCAATAAATTCGAATAATTTTCGATGAATTAATTGAACGTGGTTTTTGGGTGGGGTGAATTTTCGACTAAACACTTTCATGGAAAGGATACGCAACTCAAATATCAGTCGTTATTTTTTCGTATTGTTTTCTGGGTAATACTGTAGGCAAGATTTGCAAGATTTCCATACCAATGATCATAAAGAACTCAGTGAACGAAATACACCAAAGCACACTCGTATACTAGAAGGAATGTTCCTTTCCTGCCTCACAATCCGGCCTTTCAGTCTGCTTGCAAGCCCGGTCTCCATTTGACCACAGCAACTTGGATTGGTACCGATAAACACCCGATAGCTTTACAAGTGCCCAGCGATACATCCGCGTACTTTTCAACTTCAAAACGTACGCTTTTCAAACTTCCGGTCGAGTTGTATTTGTTTGCTAACGGGTGGCAACTAAAATTTTGGAATTTCTTTCTCAAGCTGTCAAAAACATACTTTAAGATAATCTGATTTATTGAAATTAAAGATACATTGCACATTGTTGAAAAAAAGTGAACATTCGAGAACGGTCCAAAATCGGCAGTTCGGCGAAGCTTCCGTTTACCGTCGGAACCGGGGCGTTACACGGCCTTCGTTTCAGCTTTTACGAATGCATCTTTTGATCATACCAATCAACTATTTGCAAGTCTCTAGGCTCTAGTCTTTAGTGTACAACTAGAACCTCAAAATCCCGAAGAAATCTTCGATTGCTCGACACTGAGGCCGATTTGTTGGGTTGTGGTTTCTGGGTACAAATGGGGTCTATAGGGATTGATAGCCAAACCAGAGGGCTTGAACCATGGTTTGAAATACCTCTCACGGAAATGGAAATGTACAGCATCACTTTCTGTTCAAACTTATTTTTAAACTTATGTTTTATGTACGAAGGTGCAGTCGAACTATCCATGGAATAGAATCGATCGTTTCCGAGAATGTACATCTTCAAAAGAGAAAAGTGGCTTTC
This sequence comes from Aedes japonicus, assembly GCA_034211315.2. Taxonomy (NCBI): domain Eukaryota; kingdom Metazoa; phylum Arthropoda; class Insecta; order Diptera; family Culicidae; genus Aedes; species Aedes japonicus. Next base: position 39,288 of record JASCZW010001760.1, read on the forward strand.
GACGTTAAAAGCGAAACATTTTTTGGAATATTTTTGTATCAATCAGCGGCATTCCGCATTCCGGGGCTCTTGTGTTCTTTCGGCACTTTATTCCGACCTTTTTTTAATGTTTAGCAGATTTACTGGAACATTTGAACATTCTTGCGGCATCCCGTTGCACAGTGGACAAAAATGGATTTAAAATCCCATTAATTTAGACGGCGCAGGGTAGGAGTCCTGAAAAATAGCTTATCTTATGAGTAAAAATGCGGGGAATCGAATGGTGATGGTTTCATTTGGGGTTGACCACAGTAAGTGCCCGATTTTGCCCATTTCTCCCCTCATTTTGGATACAAACTAGAATTATTACCATTATTGGTGCTACAATATTGAACCCAAATACATTGTTAATTTGCAAAAAAAAGCTGAAGAACTATAGCGAACAAATTTTACTTTGATCGGATTGCAGGAAGTGGTCCATTTTACTCGACTTTCCATCACACATGCATAAACTCATATACCATGTGGTTCGGAAGATTGGCGCCAGTAGTATTGCTCTCAGCTGCACTGTACTTATGAAAAAATGTCCGGAGAGTCAAAAAGTGATAGTTTCGTTGAGGGTTGATCTCAGTAAATTGTCAATTTTACCCGATTTCCTCTCATAATTTAATAATCTCATATGTATCATGTTGTTTTGAAGATCAGCGCTTGTAATATTACTCTCGTTTGCACTGCACTTCCTTAAAAATTTCCGGAAAATCGAATGGTAATGGTTTCGTTTAGGGTTGACCTTAGTAGATTGTCCATTTTACCCGAATTTCATAATTTAATAATCTCACATATCATGCGGTTTTAAAGATCGCCGCTGGTAATATTACTCTCACTTGCACTGTACTTATGTAAAAATGTCTGGAAAATCGAATGGTGGTGGTTTCGTTTAGGGTGGACCACAGTAAATTGTCCATTTTACCCGATTTCCGCGTTGGCTCAGTGAATCCTTGTTGTTGCAGGCACGAGAAAGAGAACGTAGACCTTTTGCGTCCAGAATTTAGGCTGGTCTTCGATTACCTTGCTTGCAAGTAGTTGTTGGGGATCTTAGGATATGGTAAACAATCGAAGCCGCAACATGTTCGCTTTTAAAATGTTGCACCCTATACATTTTGCCGAGGTTTCTGTGCAGTTCATAGAACTGTGCAATACTTAGTCGCGAAATCCGGCTTGCTTGGACGGGTTTTAACGCAGAGCTGTGCTAGCATAAACAAACAAAAAATTAAAGCAGAAAGAGGAGAATGAGATAGAGAGAGAGAGAGAGAGAGAGAGAGAGAGAGAGAGATTTCTCTTTGAGCTCATTCGTAGTTGAGCATAGGGGCCTCGAAAAATGTTAGTTGCCACACGGCCAGTCGTTTCAACTCAGTTTTGAGTAGTTTTTGACTCACTTTCGTCGAAAGTGGAGTCACTCAAATTTGAGTAAATGTTACTTGCATTGACAAGTCGGCAAATTAAAAACATCCATCTGATTTGAGTCGATGTTTTTGATTTGTTGACTAGTCAATGCCAGTAACATTTACTCAAATTTGAGTGACTCCACTTTTGACGCAAGTGAGTCAAAAACGACTCAAAACTGAGTTGAAACGGCTAGCCGTGCACTCGTAAGCATTTCCTATTTTCCGCACCAAACGTAAACTCCCTGCCGTACTCGCGAATTTTTGATTACTACATTCAGAAACTTCATGAACGGATTTAATATAATTTACAGTCTACTCTCATCATGCTCGATCTTTTTCTTCAACCCGTTAATAATCAATATGATATAGTATGTATACCTCAATTATTTGTACATCACACCTAGCTCCTCCAAAAACGATTACTCACAAATGGCTAATTAATTCAACAAACATTAAGTATCAATATACACAGGAACGACTCTTCAGTCTGATGCTCTGATTGATTTTCACAACTGATTTTACATTTCCGAAAGATTGGTATTCACTGATACAAATCCATTGCTGTTTTCATGAATTAGAAGTCATGAAACGGACTCTTATCTTATTTGATGAAGTCATGACTCTTTTTCGTGGTTTCATAGTTGAAATCACAGATGCGAGTCATGAACTAGAAACCATTGTTTTGCCTCTAATCTAAAGTTGCGCAGTCAGCTTCATAAATCAAGGGTCTATTCAAGAGTAACAATAGCGTAGTTAGTACATCCACTTGCAAAATCTTGCAAAATTCTATTGTGGATTAAATAAACCATCATTCTGACATTTCGAAATTCATATTGAAAATGAACTTTTTAATATAAACGAATTGAGTTTTACACCAACCTGACATAACCTCGCAAAATGAATCGGATGAATTTCTTTTGACAGGTGTCTATGGTTTGTTTATTAGAGGGAAGTTCATCTGTTTGAATTCGAAAACAAACAAACCACGAAAACCTGTCAAAACTGAATTCCATTCATCAAGACGAACAACACGTTCATCAGTGACGTCATTTTGCAAAATTCTTTATCAAAGCATTTTGAAAATCATCGGTTCATTCTTCACAACTTCACAACATTTTCACAACTTATCAGTTGATTTTCGCATGGAACTTATAGGTATTCAATGTTATGTTGCCTGAAAATCCACGCTTTTGAATCTAACGTGCATGACTTTTGTCAAGACTGCTTCTATCATACTCAAATATTATAATGTTTGAAATTGGAAATATCCTTCTTATCAACATGTATTCCTAGGAGTGGACAGCAATTTCTGCTACAACCAAAGATGTGAAAAGAAAGTATTGATAGGTCGTAAGATCACGGCAGGCTATGCAATTGAATAGAAGCAGTTTGACTTTTTCTTTAGCAGTATTTCGAAGCACTAATGATATAAATTCAAACATATTCAATTTTTCTGATTGGTCTGGGAAAAACAAATGCAACCGGAAGTGAAAAGGCAACAGAACGTCAAGTGTTATAAATAACTCAACTTAAATTATCACTATAAATTAGAAGAAAAATTAGTAATCTCCATTTAATTCCAACTACCTTTGCTTATCTTCGACAGATACGCGTATTTCGTCTACAATGTGCAGACTTCTTCAGTGTCTCGTACTAATAACTCGACTGGTACGAGACACTGAAGAAGTCTGCACATTGTAGACGAAATACGCGTATCTGTCGAAGATAAGCAAAGGTAGTTGGAATTAAATGGAGATTACTAATTTTTCTTCTAATTTATAGTTACAAGTATTCCACTAAAACAGCTCAAACCCTATAGGATTCATTTTTAAATTATCAGCCTCGATAAAATTGGCCCGGCAAGTCTTTTATCTAGTTTCGAGCTTGAATTCCACACAGGGCGTAAATAACTCGGCCACCATGTGTTAACACCCTCGAAAACACACCCTAAAACATTTCAAATTTTTGAACCGATTGATGTGAACTGTAAGGGTGCTGTCTAGGCCTCTCGCAAAATCTGATGGAAGATATTCATTGGCAGGGTAAAAACGATCGATATTCGATATGGAACGATCTAAATCAACAGCAAGAAAGGAAAAAATACTAGTTTATTTTTAATAAAGCTTGCGCGTCGATTTGGACCAATTTATATCAACAATTGGGATGCTGCTGGGACCTCTCACAATATGTGATCGTGGTTTATTTCATTGGAGAAAAGAAACAGTCAGCATTAGGATGGTGTGACTCACAATGCGTGATGGTGGTTTTTCATTGTAAAAACAGACTAACTTTTAATAGCCATTTTGAACCAATTTAAACCAGCAGTAAGGATACTGTTGGGGTCACTAACAAAGTATGATGGCGGGTTTCACTTGAAACTACAAGATTATTTACAACGTTCTACGGTTGTCTTGAACCGATTTAATCCAGGATTCGGTTAGGATCACTCACAATTCTGATGGGGGATGTTCATTGGTAAAACAAGGTAATACTTAAAAACTAAATTGGATCGATTTATAAAAACAGTGTGGATGCTGTTGGGGCTTCTCACAAAGTGTGTTGGTGATTTTTCATTGGAAAGACAAGGTTTTTTTTTGGCATCGGTTGAGGATCGAATTGGATTAATTTATATCAACAGTAGGGATACTGCTGGCACCTTTCACAATGTGTGGTCGTGGTTTATTTCATAGGAGAAACAACATTTTGAACAAAGCCTAATAGTTGCTTTGATCCGATTTAGACCAACAGTCAGCATTCGACTGGATTCACTCACAATGTGTGATGGTGTTTTTTTTTTCATTGTAAAAACAGGGTAACATTTAATAGCCATTTAGACAATCCATCAAAATATATTCATCCGGCCGGTGCAAAATTCACGTATACTATTTCCGGGCGCTTGTTGTTTCGCGTTGCTTCTGTTCTGTACTTTATTTGATGAGTTTCTGCTTCTTGTAGTTCCGGCTTTTCCGTTTCTTGATACGTTCAATCATTCCGACGCTGATTCCCACTTCGTTGGTCAAATCACGTATCGACATTGATTTGTTCTTTCGAATTAGAGCTACCACTTCCTGATCTAGGTTCGGGTTGGAAGATCAGGGTTTTCAGACTCTTCCTGGTTCAGTTTATCCAAAGAACAGTGTTCCCCAAACTTAGTTATGATGGATTTTACACTCGCGTGATAAATTCCAAAGCGCTTAGCCAATTGTCGATCCAAGTAGCCATGTGTCCAAAACCTTAACCTTTACGTCTTTTCCAATGCGTGACATTTTGAAAACGAAGAATTCAAATCGTACAAACAAGTAAACAAACGAAAGATGACAGCCAAACACTTGCTATGGTGAACACATACCATCACATTTTCGATACGTTCCTTATTTAAGGGTGTAGACGCATTTCCTTTCATCGTGCATTTCAAAACGTTTTGCACACCCCGCACTTTGAAGATGTGTGCGTGTAGCATCATGCCTCTATTTTGATTTTGAGATTAGCACTTCAGTTATCAAAATGTCGTCGAAGGAAGAAAAGTAATGCATCAAAATTTTGCATGTGCATGGCGAAAATCCAAACTAAACGAAAATCTCAAATTGTTGAATGTTGTTAAATGTGCCTAAATCTACTGTTACCAACGTATTAAAAGTGTTCGGTGAACGTTTGTTGACAACCGAGATAGCTGGATTGGGGGAAAATCGAGAGCCGGAGGCGGAGAACCGGACAAAAAGAGTTGCCCGCTGTTTCGAGCGGAACCCCTTCCTCTCCGTCCGAGATGTCGCAAAGAAGCTGGGAGTGGCGCCTTCAACAGTGGATAGAGCTAAAAACGAGCTGAACTGTCGATTTACAAGAAAGAACTCCAAATTACAAGAAATACTCCAAATCGCGACGATAAACAAAACACGTCGGCCAAAGCACGATCGCGAAAGTTGTACACGACAATGCTGTGCTGACGAAGTTTGATTGCGCGGTACAGGACGATGAAACATACGTCAACGCAGATATAAAAAAGCTTCCTGGACAGTAATTTTACACGACATCTGGTCGGGGAAAGGTTGCAGATATTTTCAAGCACATTAAACTGTCAAAGTTCACGAAATATCTTGTGTGGCAGGCCATCTGTACCTGTGGCTTGAAGAGCAACGTTTTCATTGTGACCGGAACCGTTAACCAGGAAATTTACCTGAGCGAGTGCCCACTAAAACGTCTACAGCCTTTCCTGAAGCAACAAACTTGTTCCGTTCTATTTTGGCCGGATTTGGCATCTTGCCATTACGGAAAAAAGGCCATGGAGTGGTATGCTGCCAACAACGTTCAAGTGGTGCCCAAGGGACAAGAATACGCTAGAGCTCCACCCAATCGAACAATATTGGGCCATCGTCAAGCGGAACCTTAAAAATACTCAAAAAGCTGTTGTGAGCGAGAAACAGTTCAAGGCAAACTGGCGTTCTGCGGCGAATAAAGTGGACAAGGAGACTGTACAAAATCTTATGGCAGGTGTTCAACGAAAGACCAGGCCGAAAAAGGAAGCTTAGTTGATTATTTCTCCTGTATTTTGTATTAACTGAAGTTGAAAAAGAAAAAGAATTTGACTTATTAATACAAACCTTGATCGACTCACTGACATTACTGTTGGACCAAATATTGATCGGAACACCCTTTATATAAATTGATGAATAAAATCTGTATCCACATTAATCCGGACACCTTCAAATCATTGTTACTTTTGAAATATTGCACGTAGGAATTGAAAATTTCACTGTGATATAGCTGAGAGTCTATGATAAAAAAGACTATGATTCATATTTACATTTCATGTTTAGTATTCAAGATGGCGACGAAAGAAAATCAAGTGCGCCAGCGAATTTTGTACGGGCGTACGGCAAATCCTGACTTGTCAATACGGGACCTTGCAAAAACATTGGATTTGCCTAAATCCACTGTTCACGATGTGCTCAAATCATTTTCGGAACGTTTGACGGTGGAAAGGAAACAGAGAAGTGACAAAATCATTGGACGCGCTGATCCTGTCATGGACCGAGAGGTAAAAAGGTTATTAACAAAAAACCCAAAACTCTCCATTCGAACGGTGGCTTGTAAAATAGGGATGTCGCCTGGTTTTGTCCAAAAATCAAAACAACGTTTGGTACTTAAGTCGTATAAAGTACAAATAGTTCCAAATCGCAACGACAAACAGAACTTGGCAGCAAAATCACGGGCTCGACGTTTGTACTGCGAATATTTGACGAAGTTTTCATGCGTTGTTATGGACGATGAAACTTATGTCATGGAGGATTTCAAGCAGCTTTAGGGCTCGCTTTTTATTCTGCTATGGCCAGAAATGCTACAGATGAGCATTTCAGAACGAAAAGGGCATCGAAATTTCCCAAAAAATACCTTGTGTGACAAGCAATTTGCACGTGTGGCAAAAAGAGTAAATCTTTCGTCACTACAGGCACAATCAACAAGGAGATCTATCAGAAAGAGTGTTTGCAGAAGCGATTGCTAATCTTCCTCAAAAGTCACAAAGAAAAACCTTTGTTCTGGCCCGATTTGGCATCATGCCACTATGCTTAAACTGTGATGTAGTGGTACCAAGCAAATCAAGTGAACATTGTACCAAAAACCTCAAACCCGCCAAATTGCCCAGAGCTACGACCAATCGAGAGATATTGGGCTCTGATGAAGCGGAAGCTTTCTGGAAAGAAGCAAGAAATCGAAGACATCAAACAAATTTGGACAAAGACAGCTTCTACGATTTCTGAAGAGTCTGTACAAACCCTAATGGACGGAGTTAAGCGCAAAGTTCGAACATTTTTTGCAAATACCAAATAACCATGTTTTGTCTTCACGAATTGTTAAAACACATCCCATGAATCTGAAATAAATAACTACGACGGAAATATAACGTGAAATTTATGATTTATTCATGTTTTGAGGTGTCCAGAAAGTCTTAACTGCTTCAGAACAAATCGATTAACAGGATGCAAACATGATTTTGTCGATTGTCGCTGAATTTACTACATATTTGATACATAAGCCAAATGAAGGAACTAGGCTGACGTTACATCCCTTTACCCTATGTTACCCTAAAGAAAGCAAGTTCAATATATAAATGATGAGAATTGCTCATAAGCTGATTATTTTTTTCTGCCCTCGGTCCAGCATCTGTTCGATAAACCTCGAGTTGGGACAACTGAGTTCGATGGGTCCAACTTGGATTGCCCTTACTTGTGAAACCTTAAATTGAATTTTTTGGAGAATAAATGAATGTTTCCCATTGATAACACGTTTAATTACTATTGCAAACTACTAGAGGAACGAAATGGGAAAACTTGTGACAGCAGCTATAATTTCTATTTATGCCCTGAAAATCAACGATTCACTCGTATTAAACTGAGTTAAAGTATTAAATTCTCAGAATCAGTTTGCTGCACCCCGCCACAATCCAAAGCATAAGTCCCTACCGAACCGCCAACTCGCTCTCGCCACCACCGACACGGCGGCATCTCAATCGTCAGCCAGCGATACTTTCCAACGGCAAATCCGACCGTTTGCCGCAAAGTGCACAAATCACAATCCAACAATAAGAGACAAAACTGCCTCTCTGCCGGTCGTCGTCGTCGTCGTCGTTGTCACAATCACACCGAACTGGCCGTGAAAGCTTTTCCCCCATTTCAATCGCCACTGAATTGAACCGACCGACCCCCCCAGCTGGGCTGGTAATTGATGGCAACGAGAGCTGTCACACACGGCTACTAAAAGCTCCGGCCGAGAGCGAGAGCCATGCGATAGTTATCTACCTATCTAGTAGACACAGGATTACAATAATTCCACATTTATATTCGGACAAACGCAACTGTTGCTGCGATCTTGCACTCCTTCGGGCCAGCAGTTAGTCGAGCGCTCTACTCGCTCACTTTAGTTGCTCGCGTTTCTTCTGTTATTATAGTAAGTAGCTACGTGTGTCTGTGTACGTCCGGCGCGCCTATCTCCACGCGGTCGGTTGAGTGGGCGGACGAGAGGGGAGGGGGGGAGGGTGGCCGGCTTGAGCTTGACGTTGTTCTGCCTGTGGATGTTTTTGTGATGATTTTTTAAAACACAAAATTTCTGACCTCTCCAAGTTCAGTCTACTGACAACGGTCGGTCGGTACGCATGTGCCTTCTTCCACAATCATAAAGTCCTTCCAGTGTTAAAGTTTTTTTTTTCTGTTTTACTAATTCGTCGAATCAATTACTTGGTGGAGAAAATTACGAGGAGGAAAAAGTAGGAAAAGTATTTGTGTTTTTCATCGCTGGACAAAAGTGCAACGCGTGGTTGGACGTGAAAGAATCCTTGCCTTGCCGGAGGGGGTGGTTCATTCGTGGAGTGAGAAAGAGAGCGAATCGTCGTCTCCAGCCAAATCATAAAGAAAAGCAAGGATTTTCCCGACCATTAGCTCCACCGGTTAACTGTTTTCGGTGCATGACTTGTAGTGAACGGGGAGCGAAAAGGATCTTCATGCTCTCCGAAGGGCTCGTAAAAGTGCTCTTGGAAGATTCCATCGGCTCTGTCAAGTTGTCAATAAGCAAGCGATGATTTTTGTTTTCTTCTTTGCGATCGAGTGCACAGCCTGATGGTTAAAGTGACCAACGACACCGGTTTAGATTAGAGGAATACCCATTCGGTCGGTTGGTGATAGTGAGTGGAAATCATCCAGAATCTCGCCTGAAAGCAAAAATTCGCTGTCCAAGAAAAAGTGCCGCGAATTTTAACACAATTTCTATATCGGTAACCGTCGGCGTGACACCGAGAGTGTAAAAATAAAAAAAGGAAAATCTCTGCGCGTAACCACGCAGGAAAAATCGGTGGACATCGGAGTGTGTTGATAAGAAGAAGCCGGTAGAATCGGCGGCAACGTCCGAAGATTGGCAGTGAACCATTTTGGCAGAACTGAAAAATGAGAATTGCGACGATTTTCTTTCACCACGATTTATGTGTCACACATTGTGCGCGCCGTTTGTGGGGGTGACTTTGGGTTTTTCGCATCTCTCAAACCAAAATGCATTTCTACGATGGTAGATCCGGAGGGAACGTATTCAGTCCCACTCGCGGCCAGTTCTATCAACTGGAAACTGGATTAGTCGAGCCCCTTATCTGCGGAGACATTACTTCTTCCGTCACCACATTACACACGACATTTGTTTATGCCAGAAGGCGCGGTCATTCGTTAAGCATAAACATGTTGAGTCGAATTTAACCTTGTACATCACGCCAATGAATGACATAGGAAAGTGCTATAATTAGAAAATAAAAAATCAGTTCTGTCTCTATCTTTACAGAATGTTGTAAATATGATTTTGTTTACAATTGATTACATGAAAGCATCGAACAACAAACCTAATGCGCATCGATCACAAGTCATTGATTGGAGTTGCAGGAATATCCAGCGTCAGTTCATCAACAGCTGACTTTGATCCCAGTAGAACGCGCTGCGCTCGACGTTGAAAAGTTGTTTTTGTTTTGATCCAACCTTGAGCAACTTGTTTTTAATTGATTTAAGGAAAAAAAATGCACAACTGCCCCTGTACGGGCACAACCGATGCCAGAGTATTTAAATGGGAGCGTTACCACGCAGAAAATATATATTAAAAAACTGGACCCGGCTACGGCATTGTGACCCATTAGACTTGCATGTGAATGCAACAAAGGGAAAACAGGTTACCGAACGGGTGGGGGATTGTTTTCCACCGAAGCAACTACAACATGCTGAATCAGCAAAGTAGTAGTTGCACAAATCAGAACCGGTGACCTGCATTCTTGAGAAATCCGGCAAGTGTTGTTCGGGTTTAAGTAGGCTTGATTCCAGAGCGACCAGCTGAGGTGTTTTCAGGGGGGCATACACTGATGAATCATGATGAAAAAAGCCATGCCCTTGGATGGGTTTGTTTGACTTAAAAAAATCATTTATGTTTCAACGTAGGCAACTTTCAATTGATATTCTCTAAAGCATCACAATAAACTGAAAACTCCACTACACTCAACCAAATAATCTTATGAATTTCACAAGGTTCAACTTATGAATGATGCTTTGGATTTTTTAACACTGACTTATGAATGGATTTTGCTTCATACGACGTTTTTCTTGTATGCCTTTAAGCTTTACTGGTTACATGTGTAGATACCTCAACGTTCAAGGTTCAAATCCAGGTTTCTACAAATTTTTATTTTGTCAACATCATTATATTTCATAATATAAATTTATGAAATCCATACTGATTTTTTAAAGCATAAAATCATAAGGCAGTCTTATGAATATCGCTGGTTTATTTCGCTGAGTGTATGGAACTTAAAATAAAACACACTTCACGGTAATTCTAAGGTAATCATTTTTTGACTACATTCTATGCATTTTAGTGAACATCCCGAATATAAAATTACCATTAGCTGTATGATCATTATTATACATTTTTCATTCATGTTGTAATCACCATCATACGTATAATCCGTGTGAAATGCTGGTGTGCTGTTAGAAACCATTCAAACTTTAAACAACCATAAAAAACGTATTCTATATATGATAATGATTTCATAAATAAGATATTAACAGTGCCGTATAGTAAATCCCATGCTTATTCATTGTATGATATAACGAATGAAAGATATGAATTATGGTCACGATAAACAAAATAAACAGGAAGTTGTTTTAACAATACGTAATTTAAAGTTTATTATCACAAAATGTATGACTCATGATATAATACTGATGAGTATAATATGTATTTGTAAGGGCGGTGTTTTATCAGTCTACGTGAAGGGTATGTTGCAATATAATGAAGTAGATTTTTTCTAACTGAATTTTAAACTACTTGTGAACAATATTGTTGACATTAATCATATAACTTTGATTGTCGATTTTCACGGTTGTCGATTCCGCTGAGCTCTTATTATAGTAATAATAGTATATTCTAGTTTACTTAAAGTTCCATAAATCAAGGTGTTTTTTTTTTGTTGGATTTCCTTTGCTTTGGTTTGGATTTACTTTTGCTCAATTTCTATAAGTTTTTCATAACGAAAAGCTTTTAATAAAGAAAATGTCTACATCAAAGGTGTGTTTTTATTTACTTGGATTGGGAGAACGAAAAACGAGAAAAGTATTATTCATTATTGTATCATGATTGTAGCAGTTATCATCATGATTGAAATTCTCATATAATATTACTATACTGTAACGATATCTATTATCTTTTTATATCGTACTTATTAATAAATTATGTTAACGTATATCGTAATGGTTGAAAAAAATATTTTATGATTTAACCAGATTTGAACGATACCACCTAATGTAGAACTGCAGAAAAAAATATTATTCACAAATTATTTACTGTATAATACACCGGAAATTTTGTTCGAGAAAAAGTCATTTTTTGTATGGTAACGATACTTAATAACTTATTAGTGTTATAGAAGGATCTTGATTTACCATAACATATATCATCGATATGATACACTTTATCTTTAGTTTATAATTGTTGGAAGATAACTTGAATAATTATGAAACGATAAATGGTATAGTACCTTCAAAATACTTGTTTATTCGGGATCCTTCATACGACAAAAAATGCCTTCTTTTTAATCCAAAAAAAATGAATACTTTCAAGTTCTTTTCTAATTCCAGTGTGATATGCATAATAACAAAGCTATCATCAAAGTGTCATGAATTTGTATGTTGTCATTTTTTGTTCATGAAAAGAGAATCCAATAAAGCGAGAATTACATAGCATGTGTTCATAATTTCCGAGATCAACCCCCAGCGATTGTCATAGGTATTCTTCGACCTCATAATTAAGGGCATCTTCAACAGTGGTTCGAGGTTTGGAATTATTTTTCTAGACAAAGGCAAAAACATCGCTGCACCTGTATGAATTTTGTTTTATACCGGATCTATTTTGCATCATTCTAAGCAGATTGAAAAACGGAAAATGCCGTTTCAAAACACTACACCGTACTTGATAATACCAATTAATGAGTAAAATCAACTTTATTGAGTATATTCTGAGATATATTTATGAAACGAAAAGCGGCCGTGTTTTTTACAGCCTTTGCATTTTCCGGAAAACGACTAGTTCGGAATGATGAGGCTCCTAGAATTGTGACTATTGTGGATTTTACGACTAATCACCAACAAATTTGGTGGCAAATTCCGATACCGAATAGTATTTCGATAGATTGAAAATGAAAAGTAATAAAGTCTTAAGAGTAAACAATCGGTTTATTGATGGATTGGTCGTGATAAGCACTCGCAAATTTGTATTTTGTGTGTGTATTTTACTGACGTCAATCAAGAGTAGACCATTTTTAACATTTTGTTCTTAATCCTAGTTATAACAGAGGTAATAAAATACATAAAGTTATTCTAAATAGCGGCTGGTTTGCATTATTTCTATTTCGTTTATATTAAAATATGAAATATTAAAAACTTGACTTCATTACTTATTGATCTATGCTAAACTAACCTTAAAAAGAAATTTTGCCTAAGAGTGTTTTTATTCATTGTAATATCAATTCTTTCACAATTTGCATTGTAGCAAGATGTAAGTTTATTCAAAGGCCCATTTATATAGAAACCTTCGGCAGGTTCACTGAAAATCAGGATGTTCAGGCATATCTTCTGGGGTAATAATGGTAATTTTTATAAGCTATGGCAGCTTATATGCTTTCTGGGGGTAACCGATGATATCTTTGAAGATATCTCGTATTTCTCCGAGGTAAAGTTCGAAAAATCTGTGATTTTTCCAGGAACTGTTGTTAACCATTATATTTGCATTGCATATTCTACAGTTTTTGTAAAATCTTATGCACTTCTCGGCGGTTACATGAATTATAACTTATATAAACTTCTAAAAACTAAACAAATTCTTCAAAACATTTTTTCTCAATTACTATGAAGTTCGAAATATCTATGGAGGTTGGATGGAAATATAATGAACTTGATAGAAGGTGATGAAGCTTCTTGGAAGTTGAATAAACTTATTGAAAGTGATTTAGAAGGAGATGTTCGCTCATCACCATGAGGCACCAAGAGTGAACAACAATGTTTTTGGCTAGAATGAAAGATGTGAAGAGAAAGTGTTGAAAGGTCCGTCAGAGTGCGGCAGGTAGGAAAATTAACAGATGTTTTTGAAAATTGAGCGAAAAGGCATGTATCCAATGGTACTCGAACCATGGACGCCTAACATCCCACTGCGGGGTAGGTTGTAGCGACGGAACAAGTCCGCCACTTCAACAGGCAAAAATTGACGCATGGAAAGACGCTCATGTACCACTGTGGCTTGTATAGTTTATTCTTAGCGATCTATTGTGTGCACTCTGTTTACTGATGCGCACATGGGAGAGGAACTCTCTCCTTTTTTGGGTTTGTTTTGATTCGCAACGACTGACGATCACTCAATGTTTTTCTCGTCGTCTCCAACGTAGAGACCTCGGAGAGAAACATCGTGAAGCGATGCGATACTGGTCCCCACCAGTATAATTAATGGTTACCACCATTTATGGGTTTACATACATTAATTGTTATGTTATGTATTCTCCGTGCGAGGAGTAACGATTACTCTACGTTGGAGACGACGAGAAAAACTTTAGTGATCGTCAGCCGGTGCGAATCAAAACAAACCCAAAAAAGGAGAGAGTTCCTCTCCCATGTGCGCATCAGTAAACAGAGTGCACACAATAGATCGCTAAGAATAAACTATACAAGCGGACTTGTTCCGTCGCTACAACCTACCCCGCAGTGGGATGTTAGGCAAAGATTGACGTCCATGGTTCGAGTACCATTGGATACATGCCCTTTCGCTCAATTTTCAAAAACATCTGTTAATTTTCCTACCTGCCGCACTCTGACGGACCTTTCAACACTTTCTCTTCACATCTTTCATTCTAGCCAAAAAAAACATTGTTGTTCACTCTTGGTGCCTCATGGTGATGAGCGAACATCTCCTTCTACATCATCTTTGGAATGTTTCCTAAACTTTTGAGAATGCTCAAAGCATCCTTAGAAGTTTCCTGAATTTCTGGGACATTTTCTAAAGTTCTGGAAAGTTCCCCGATTTTTTGGGAAAGTTCTCTGAAATTCTTGGAAGATCTCAGGACTTCTGAGAGATTTCCTGAATTTCTTGAAAGTACCTTGAACATCTGGGAAGTTCTTTGAGCTTTTGGGAAGTTCCTTGAACATCTGAGAAGTCCTTTGAATTTCCTGGACGTTCTCTGGACGTATGTAGTGTTCGCTGAGCGTTTGAACAGTTTGCTGATCTCTGAGAAAGTTCTCTGATCCGTGTAGGCATTTCCTGAAGTCCTGGGAAGTTTTTTGAATTTCTGGAAAGTACCATGAACTTCAAAGAAGTTCCTTGAACTCCAACAAGTTTTTTTTTTTTTTGGACTTTTGAGAAGTTCCTTATACTTTTGGGAGGTTTCATGAACTTCTGAAAAATTTCTGAATCTCTAGGAAATTTCTGAAAACTTTTGAAGGCTTCATAAATTTCCGGAAAGTTCTCAGAATTTATGAAATGTTCTCTGAACTTATGGAATGTTCTATAATTTTCTGGAAAGTTCCCTAAACTTTTTGGAAATTCCTTGAAACTCTGGGAAGCTCCTTTAACATCTTGGGTAGTTCTATGAACTTTTGAGAAACGTTTTCTGAACTTCTGGGAAGCTCCCTGAATTTCTGGATAGTTTACTGAGCTTCTAGGAAGAACCTTTGAGTTATGGAAAATTTCCTTAACTCATGTGAAGCTCCCTGAATTTATAGAAAATGTCCTTAATTTAACGGAAAGGACTTCTGGAAAAGACCCTTAACTTCTGAAAAGTTTACCTGATGTTCTGGAAAGTTGCCAGATTTTCTGGGATGTTTCCTCAACATCAAGGCGAATCGCAAAACTTCTGGGAAGATTCCTGAATTCCTAAGAAGTATCCTGAACTTCTGATAAGTTGCTTGCATTTCTGGGAAATTCACTGATTATGCGATTTTTTCCAACTTTTGGAAAGCATTCTCGTTTATCAGTCTCTACACCTCTTCCAGTGTTGGGGTACGCAAATACTGCGGGTCGTGAGTCTTCAGGATAACTTTGCAAAAATCCTCAGGATCAACAGGCTGGTTGACTCCCCAATCCTCACATTTTCGTGTACAGAGCTAGCTGAGGAACCGTACGCCAACATCCGTATCGCCAATATCGCAACTTAGCTGGAAAAAGTCATGCGATGACTTTAGTTGTCGCATAATGTCCACGAACATCTCCCTTGGCATGCGGAAACGACGCAGAAAGTGCATCTCGTCGTAGTTTGGTGTGTCGCTAAAGTAGTCCCGCAATAGCTTCTGATGACCGAAACGAAAATCATGATCGATGTTGGGGCGTCTTTCAGGACGGGACCCTCACCGTTTCGACTCTTGTTTTTCCACTGCCAAATCACAAATCAGCATTATCTGAAATCGTTTCAATGATATGCATGTATTCACACACTCACCTTCAGTCAAAGGAAAGAACAAGTATTCCTCGTCGTCTGCTATCGACGCACTACTGGCTGGGAACATCATTTGGTCAAACCAATCCATTGTAAAAAGTTTGCGAAAAATCTGCGGTCTATTTAAAAAAAAACTTCTGATCTCTGATGTCCAATGATTGACAGGATGAGAGGTGTTTGCGAGTTTAACAACAAGAAATACAACACTGGTGTGGGGAACGCAAAGTGGGTTTATTTTAGATGGTTCTATTCAAGTTTTTCTTATGCAAATCAAGTATAAAGTTGTCCAAAAAATAGACCACCGCTGAAGATGCCCTAAGAAGTGTGTATAGTTCTAGCCGAAATGCGTGATTATTCACCAGCACAAGCGATCTGAATATAATTCACTTTACCAAGAACTGTAAATGGATCCCCTTCAGGATAGCAAAGAAATAACAAAATTCTTGCTAGCCTTGTTATGCATACAGGTCGGACTGGATTATCCGGATAAAATGGGATGATTATGCCAACCAAAGAAAATAAATAAGAAATTGAAAAGTTTCATAAAAACTCAAACGAACATAAATAAAATGAAACTTTTCGTAAGTTACTAATTCGCAAGAAGACATTTAACATCTTTCATAAGAGAATCCAAATCTTCAATTGAAGACGGTATCAAAAACAAACTGACAACACATTTTTCTCATTGCATGCAATTAAATAAGAAACAACAAATAAATTAAAACAACTGTATCATGTAATTCATGTCTTTCTCTCTTTGTTTAAAAAAAAATAATGAGTGCAACTTTATTTCGAGAATTTTCTGATTAAGAATTCGTAGTTGAAATTATTTTATAATTTTAAGTGGATTCATTTTTTGCTCTTGTATCTCGTGAAACTTGGAGCAAAACACCAGATTTCTCTTCAAATGTCAACAATCTTTGTGACATTTTTTAAAATGGAACTCAGAACTATACGTGTACTTAAAAAGTAGGAAAGTAATTGAACATAGATGTAGCGCAGATTAAAATTACGGTTAGTACTTTGACTGAACTTTGTGTAAGAGATTTTTTGAAGTTCAAAGCAAGTTCTCAACTAAAAACATATGAACTTGAAGGTTGAGTTGAATAGCATCAAGAAACATTTCTTGAACTTTAAAGTTGCTTCAGATGTTAATGACACTTGAAAGAAAATTAAGTTTTGCCTGTACGTGAAGTGTCTTGTTATTCAGAAAAAAAGTTCCATGAAACTAAGTTTCAACTAAATGTGAATTTCTGAGTTCTCATCTCAAGTAAAATTCGAACTTATGGTTGCTTAGGGAAAGATATAAAGAAAGAGTGTTGATAGTTCCGTTAGTGTATGGCAGGCTGTGAAAAATTGAACAGAAGTAGTTGATATTGAGCGGAGGGCCTTTCAACTTGCACACCGCTCAATTTCAACTACTTCTACTTAATTTTCCACAGCCTGCCGTACACTGACGGGACTATCAACAATTTATTTTCATACCTTTCGTTCTAGCAAAATTACTGTCCACTCACTCCTAATGGTGATGAGAAAATATGTTTCCTTCAACATCAACATAACTCC
Organism: Aedes japonicus; assembly: GCA_034211315.2. Classification (NCBI taxonomy): domain Eukaryota; kingdom Metazoa; phylum Arthropoda; class Insecta; order Diptera; family Culicidae; genus Aedes; species Aedes japonicus. The sequence continues at coordinate 56,760 of JASCZW010001760.1, forward strand.
TTACTCCGCGTATGAAGGATACAAATATAATAATTATAGTCGGTATCTCATTGCCAAATCACACGTAAAAACTGATTTTTTCTCCTGAATATAATCGCCGACTGTTTTGTCCAATTCGACATTGCGGAAACCGGGTATTCTTCCAGTTTTCGGCAGATCCTGGGTGTACTGCTCATCCTACTTTTCAATCACTCGTTTTACACTTCCTGGATGCAATTCGACCTTTTTGGAAATCCAATGGTACGTTACGCCCTTCTCAGTACACCAAGTGTGCACAATTTTTTTCGTACTGTAATTTCAAACCACGACATTTAACAAAACCTGTGATATTGAAATGAAACGATCCAAAGCAGGCTATTCGATGTGTAAACAAAATGTAAAAGAATACACGCTAAAATAATATGCACTAGTGAGCTCAATTTCGTATCAAAAGTTTATAACTATTTTTCGACACATTTCTTAGTATTCGGCTATTCATGATCCAGAAGCAAAATTTCAATGCGTTGCTCCACTTGCTTAGCGTCATGTTGCTACCTAAAGAGCAAATGTCAAAATCAAAATAGAGGCAGCATTTTTCACGCAAACACCTACACAGATAAAGAGAGACATTGAATGCGTTATCTAATGCACATAAAGGGAATGCTTGATTTGGCAGAAAATAATGGGATATTTCATGTAAATTTAAGCCAGATAACGCCTAAATCTAGCCTGTTGTATGAAAGATTGCAAACATTGTTGCATGGCGCAAGAAAGATTGCAAACAATTTCGTTGTTTACGCTTCTTTTGGCTAGGAATTAAACGAGGGAAAATTTTACGCTCCTGCAAAAATTCATAAAATAAGGATCTTCAGAGTCATCTCCAAATTTCATCGAGATACTGAGTTGAACTCAGATAATTGTGACCAAGACTGCTGAAATTTAAGGGAAACCTCCTACTCCGCAGTAACGTACAGGTGTCACATTCAATCATATTCGACAGTAATCCGTCGAAATTAAACCAATCAAATCTAACGTCAAGTGACCAGACGGCCAAAATTCCCCCTTTTAATTGACACCGCCGACTTCGATGATTGATTGCCATCGGGCGCTCTGATATCTGAACTGTTATCACTGCTTGGGTGGGTGGCTACCGATGTTGGATTAAATTCTAGGAAGCGCACCACTTTCAAGGCGATCTCAATGCGGCACCCACTAATGCCGATAAAACATCCACGAAAAAAAAAGAAGCAAGGCGCCACTTCTGCTGCTGCAGGTGAGGCAAATTGTGCATTGTTCGACCCAGAGCTGCAATTTGCGCCGCGTGGACTTTTACCCTCCAAGCCATATGGGCCCCTGTTGTAGCTCAATTAGCAACCGCGCAGCAAGCCCCGAAATAGATTCACAAAAGGATCGCACTCCCGGTATGGAATTCGCTCATCACGCGCGCCTGTTTACTACTCACTTTAATACGTCCATTGTGTGTTCGTTCAATGAGCACGAGCTGCATGGAACTGCCCCCTTCTCCGTCCGTGGAAAATTTCGTACATCGCAACATAAGCTAGTATTATTGACAAATTCGCAAGCTCGTTTCGCCGTATTCAATGCTGGTTAAGAAATGATAACTATGTAGCATAACGACGCGACTTCAATACAAACAAGAGAGATTGACTTGTCTATTGAAGTCCACACTGTAACGTACCATTGACGGGTGACTGATTAGACCGGTAATGGCACAGAAGACAGACGCCACAGCAAAGGACACTGACTGGGTGGGGGGGGATATTGTGAATTTAAATAATGGAAGAGAAAATGTTGTTGATTGGCACGTAGAAATTGACAACCCTTGCGCTTCGGCCAAATTGTAGCAATTCCACGTGACAGCCAGATCGTTAGGAAAAAATGAGAAAAGATAGGGGTTAAATTTGAACGTGAACTTGAATTGGCGATGCGGTACATATTTCACCCAAACAGAAAAATTAACTCTTCTCAACAGACAGACCCATTTGTTCAAGAACGTAACGATGTTGTGACACATAAATCGCGCCAGAAAAAAAAATCACGCTGAAATTTTCTATATTTCCTCCCCCGACCAAAACCGTGTCTGACAGCAAGAAAACGCAGACACGAACAAACCGAGCGCTGCTCAGCCATGAACTGTGAAACTGCTCGCTGAAAATAATCAATCCCTCAACTCCTCCAAAGAACCATCATCAGGTGAACGGAGAAAACCCCATGCGTTTCTCTAGTAGAAGCAGAAGAAGAATAAATAGAAGAGAGAGTGTGTATTGTGAAAGCTTTCATCGCAACAGTGTGCCTTCCTAAAAGTAAAACTCATTCAAAATTGCGCGCGGACTGAGAAATGGACCAGAGGTGATGATCCTGCCCACTCTTCGACGAGATGTGCAGATTTGTTTGAATTTGGTTTGCCAACCCCTCTAAGCAAGTGCATGCAGCGAATGTGTTATGAACTGTATTTTTTCAATTTGAATGTCGTGATTTTGCTACTTTCTCTCTCCATCGCTCTCTCTCTTTATATTTATCGATGTACATTGTATCAAATTTGTATATTTCTATTCTTACAGCTGTCAGTTTTCCCATGTTGCATGATCCTGTGATAACTAACTGTGATTTTTTTCTGTGTGACAACCATTAAACTAACCAAAAAAAAACAGTCATAAACGAAGATATGTACGTTTCTGAACCGAAGCTTTCATTGAATTTAAGACAATCAGTATTACAATCCCGCAACCTCAATGCTCAACCAGTGAACCTTTGAAGCCAAAAGTACAAAAAATACTCGCACGCACACCAAAAACCAAAAACCAAAATTCTAAACACACCCAGCGGCCTCGGGAACTCCACTGGCCACTGCAGCTAGTGCTAGTTGAAACCAAATCATCAACCGCCCCACCAAACACCGACCACCTTCATCATGCCTGCCAAAAACAAGCACAAGAATGTCGTGTTCAAGCTGCTCAAATTCAATGAAGACGAGGAGACGAACGATTTGCAAAAGAACGGCTGCTCCACGAAAAAGCTCACGCCTAACTACTCTATTATCTCTCTCAGTCAGGTGACGGAGGCATCGCTCGAGATATGGCGCACACTACCGGCCGCGATCCGGCAGGATCCCAGCCTGGCCTCGTTCCGGCAGGAGCACGAGCGGTTACATGGTGAGTATCCTTTTATGTTTCTCCTTTGTAAATTAGTTAGCAGTTCTATGGCAGGTGAAAGGTGAAGTTGAATTTCAACCACCATGCGGCTCCTTTGAAATCATGCTGTTCAGCAGAGGCGACCGAATGTTTCGGCTCATCAGAGTCTTGGAATGGGGAAGTTCATCGAAGTTCACTGTGATTCGGTAACTTTTCCTCGTGAAATACAACGGTGAAAATTCTAAGGACTTTGAATGAGTTAGTTTCAAAAATGTTTCCTCACTCTAATCGGTTAATGAGTCACTTTTGCAAATGAACCTCTCAATTGCAGAGGAAAGCTAAACACTCGAGTAATTCATGATGAAGGCCTAAAAGTCAATTGTTATCAAGGTCTTTAAACGTCGATTTCTCTTCAATCTAAGATCACTCTCGCGAATTGAAAACAGAATCTGGTAGAGGAATGTTAGTTCTACCACAAGAAGTAATTGGATATCGATGGATTTTTGTGATTCGTGAGAAACTCATCATGAATTACTCGAGAACAGTTCTTTTACGGAACTGTTCACCGCAACAGCCAGAGAAAGTAAAAGGTCACTGATGTCTTCACGACCGTGCGTCTTAGTTTTGATTCCTTTTAAAAGTTTGAAGACTAGTGTAAAAATCCACAATTCTCGAGTATGTTTTCAAATGGGCGTATATCGAAACATCTGTGTGCTTTCCTATTTAAAAACTAAACAATGTAATGATTAGTCAATAATTCTAAACGATAGTTTGAATGAAGGTTTTGGCTCATTGAGATTCGATTTTTTGTAAAAAACCTGAATTAATCCACCGATGGTGCGACTGAACCCTTCTTACACTTTATCAGAATTACGAACTCAAATGTGGCCAATATGGTAGTGGATACATATTTTCATCAGAAATTCCAGGAAGTTCCAGGAATATTCGATATGTCATATTTTGTGTTTGAAAATTGTACTGTTCGACAATCCTTAACATACTGTTCATTGATGAGATTAAAATATTATCATTAATAGTCTTAAATGACCTGTTTCTGTTAGTTATATAATATGAGAAATTAGATAAATATTAGCAATTTCATATAATCAGTCCATAGAATGAATTATAAGACAATACTAACCGTCAATTTTGATTATCGATATGGATTCAATATGCTTAATAAGTACAGGTTCGTTGAAAATTGGTTATATTAAATGGAGACTTTGTGTAATTTTCGAATATACTCGTTGCAGTTCAAAACCAGACCACTCGAGCCAATCGATGCTGCTCTAATTCTATACAGTCGCATAGTGTGGCTAGTCCGCTGTATGTGCTATACAACCATCCAGATGCGACACAATAGAATGCAAGCGGTGGTGTGATTGGTATTGTTTGGTTTTGCACTGCAACGAGTATATTTTCATCTCACAATTATGTGCTCTCAGGTATTGCTTTGGTCATATCTCCATGAAGGATTATCCAATCATAATGAAATTTTGACCAGTTATTAGATTTCATAGCTTGGATTTGGCACCAACAAAACTAAAATCGGTACACAAATAGCTCAGCATGTAATCGGAGACTAAACTGTTTGATTACTATTATAATAGGCCTTCAAGTACTGTTTCGTTCATATCTTCGTAACGAAATGTCCGAATGAAAAAAAAATCAATAGCGTTCTATGAGAATGTTGTAGCTTCCATTTGCCGTCAACAGAACTGAAATCGGTTCACAGATGGCTGAGAAACCGATGTGACATTATTTGTAACGCACACACACACATACACACACACATACATACACACGACATGTGCTCAGTTCGTCGAGCTGAGTCGAATTTTATATGACACTCGGCCCTGTGGGCCTCGGATAAAAAGTCGAGTTTTCAAGCGATCTTAATACCCTTCTATTGATGCAAGAAGGGTAAAAAACGGAATTAACGTAGTTTTTACAGCTAGTGTGTACTTGCGTCTGAGCATTACGCGATGTTGTTGGCTGACATTTCGCTTAGTTTAAGAGGTTTCTTCAAGTTAGGAAACTATTATGCTAAGTCTGTCACATTTCAAGCGAATCTATGTAGTTCTAAAAGAAAGTAAATAGGGATGTCCCACACCGTTTATATAAATCTACGCTACACTCTTAAAACTAATGAATGAATTACGAGTAATGTAATCTTTGCTGCACGTAAATACTTTGAGACTCAAATATAAACCTGACCCAATGATGTGTTCCTTTTGATGTATTGTTTGACATAAATTTACGCGGGTTTCAAAATTACATAGCAGTAAAAACTCAAAATTGTAATTTGCATGTCATGTAAAACTAAATCATAAAACATAAAATCAAATATTGTAATGTGCTAATCTTCAGTAAAATTTTCAATGGCGTTCGTGCTATAGGATTATTTCTTGCTATTGATTTTGAATGATCTAATCTAGATGCTAGATTTAGCTGAAAATAATGGGATATTTCAAGTAAATTTTAGCCAGATAACGCCTGAATCTAGCCTGTTGTATGATAGATTGCAAACATTGTTGTATGGTGCATGAAAGATTGCATACGATTTCGTTGTTTACGCCTTCTTTGGCTTGGAATTAAACGAGCGGAAATTTTAAGGGCTTCTTAAAATTCATAACTTTTTTCTGTGCAGTTCACCATCCCTTGTATTATTTTGTGTCGAAAATAAACGAACACATTGTTTTTTGTTTATTATTGTTTATTACAGTCAACAGGTAAAATATTTGCCCCAATGACCGGCATCTTAAAACTTAAATCACCAAACTACAAAATTAATCAAATTAACAAAAAATACGTCTAAAACTACACTTATTTGTATCCCTATGTACATTAAAATCAAATACAAAGTAACAACTATTGAAAAGACGACTCATGCTGCGTATTGGCTCATGGAGCCCATAGTTGGTTCTTGCCGCGGGAAGGCTCAGGAATGCATGTGCGCGTAGATTACGGCGGCGTATGTTGATGTCCAACATGCTGAGCAGTCTAGAACTATCAATGTTCCCTTGCAGGAGATCGCCAATAAAACATGCTTTTGCCACGTTACGCCTTCCATCAAGTGGTTGAAGGTTGATGAGCTGGCACCGACTGCTATAGCTGGGTAGATTTAACGGGTCTCTCCACCTGAGATGACGTAGGGCAAATCGAATGAATTTCCGCTGGATTGCCTCAACACGCTGGATTTCATTCTGGTAATATGGACACCAGACAACCGAACAATATTCCAGAATAGGGCGAACGATTGCGCAGTAAAGCGATTTCAAGCAATAAACATCCTTAAACTTTTTGGCAAAACGGAACAGGAAGCCTAACTGCGATGATGCCTTAGACACGACGTATGCTACGTGGTCTTTGAAGGTCACTTTGGAATCGATGAGAATCCCCAAATCCTTAACCGTCGTTTCGCGCTGCAGCTCAAATCCTGCCAAAGCATAACCGAATTGGTAGAGTTCGCGTTTACGGCCAAATGAAGTCACCGAGCACTTGGACGCATTCAATGTCATCCGATTGATGCGACACCATTCAGCGAACGCCCCCAGCTGTTGTTGCAGAAAAACGGCGTCTAGTGGATGCTTTATCGCGTAGAACAGCTTCAAATCATCGGCGTATGAGAGTTTTAGGCATTTGAGGATGAGATTGACATCGTTCATGTAAAGCAGGAACAAAAACGGTCCAAGGTGACTGCCTTGAGGCACGCCGGACAAAACTTTAAATGGTGACGAAACGTGATCACCGATTCTGACGGACATACTACGATCGGTTAGGTAGGATCGCAGCCAAATAAGCAAGTTGTTGCTCATGCCTAACTTATCAAACTTGGCTATTGCTATCTGGTGGTTCATTTTATCGAACGCAGCGGAGAGATCCGTGTAAATAGCATCCACTTGATTACCGTTTTCAAGTTGCTTGACCAAGAAAGAGGTGAAGCACGTCAAATTAGTCGATGTCGAACGTTTAGGAATGAATCCATGCTGATCCGGTGAAATATAGTGCGCGTAGCTCTGCACTAGCTTCCGAAGAATAATCATCTCAAACAACTTGGCCCATGATAAAGTCGAAATCTTTCGAATTCCGGACGAAATGCCGACGGGACTCGTGCGTGCCGCTTGCGATGCACAGATAAAAATAAACATTGAATTTTCTGCATTATCCAATGCACATAAAGTGAATACTAGATTTGGCAGAAAATAATGGACTCTAGAGTGTTTGAGCTGTTTAGTGGAATACCTGTAACTACAAATTAGAAGAAAAATTAGTATTTTCCATTTAATTCCAACTACCTTTGCTTATCTTGACAACTTTTCTTCTAATTTCCCTTCATGTGCATTAGATAACGCAGAAACTTCATTGTTTCTTTTTATCTGTGTAACTTTTTTCTTGGCATGAGCCTCCTTTGTATTTTTTTCACGAGTTTCAAACGTTTCTCGAACGCGTCGCAAGAGGCACTCACGAACTGCATGGGTATTTCGTCCCTGATTTTGAGAACTGGTCCAAAGTGCTGTCCTTGTGTTCGTTCAGCTTCGACTTAAAATGTGATTTGATCATTATGCGGCTGCTGCAGCACGAACAGTTTCTCTTCCGAAAATACGAATTCCTGACGAATTCCAGCGTGCCCAGAGAGGATAATCTTGGCCATGGATCTTACATTTTTGTAAGGGTTATAACAAAAGTCCTTGCTGAATATGGTATGAGCGGTCCCGATGGAAACGTTGAGGTAAACAGCCGTTTTTCGGATTGAGCTGTCCTTTCTGTGGCGTCCTCACTGAACGCGGCCGACCGTATCTCACACGGACATCGGTCGATTTAGCAGCTGAAATATATCGCAGGATGGCTCAGGTTCAAAACACGCTTAATTACGCTGTCCCAATACTCTTTCATCGCGAACCACAACAACTGTAATTTTAACACCACGAACATTCGTTAGCGTATATATGAAGCTTAAGCTGACACTAATACCCAATACAGAATATGTACATGGTGCATACTTGGAAGGAATGTTCTCCAGATCGGTCTTTGTATCAAGAAGTGCCCTGGTATGAGATCGTTGCTGATCGGCGTGAGTGATCTGGAGTTTAATTCTGCTTCGATCTGCGTCCTCACATCCTTTATCATACTGCAATATTCGGGTTCCGGTGATGTTTACAAAAGTTACCTAGAAGCTCTTCACGGCGGCTTCCCGAAGACCACCGAAGTTTGGCGACCTGGTCGGAGTGAATTTGAACCCATCCGCCCGGCAGTGGAAGTACTGGCTACAACGTTTTGAAACTGCTGTTCCTCGAATAGTTTCAATAGTTGTCGAAGTTCTCGCTTACCTCCGACGAAGTTCTTATGGCTGACCCACAATTGATACGTTGCGGATGCGTTTGCGTGAATTTGACAGTTTTCCCATAGGTTTTCTGTCAAATTTTCGTCAACGGAACGCAAACGTATCTATTGTGAATGGCCCTTTAGCATTGTCACACATTATAAGAGATGGACGTCCACAAGGATCGGTGAAACGTTTCAGTGCCGCCAAGAATGCTTCAGTGAGATCAGCGACCTTAGTCACAAGACAGGCACAGAATTCACTCTTTCCAGGACCTTCATCTCGAGCTTGCCATTGTTGTCTAGCATGCAGCATTTTCTAATGATTCGGGGATGACAGTGATCGAATTTCATCGGATGCTTTGGATTTTCTGAAACAAGTGCGTTCCGGCTGCCAACTTGAAGTGAACCGTCTTGAACTCTCTCATCTGAACCTTCCGAAACAAACTTAAAATCTCTTAAGGACGGGATAGCCGAACCAAATTTAGCAATGCTGCTTCGTCCTTCTGTGTCCTTATACAACCGAATGTTTTGCTATCTCGGTTAACCCTTTGTGAGTTCTTCCGTAGCCAGGTACCAAAACAAACTAGCGGAGTCAGCGACGAGCGTAATCCGGAAACTTCACTCAAAAATTTTATTTGGGGTGGTAATGCTACACCTTTTCGTTTTTCTAGGAATATTACCAAATTGTTCGTCCTTGATGCAACCAAAGCGGCTTATTAAACCAGAGAGATTGGTCTTCAAGCTGAGAAGCTGACATTCCACGCGAAAGAACGTCAGCTGGGTTCCCAACTCCCGCAACTCCCCCTTTTTCCAGTTGTTGGATCTCGGGTACCCTGTTTACGACAAAGATCTGCCATCGTGATGGTATTGACACTATCCAATACTTGACGATGTTGGAGTTGGTCCTTTAAAATGACGGTATTGTCAGCTGAGTGGCCTGGTTAACCTTTTAGTAAAGGTGACTTAGCAGCAGAGCGGTCGACAATTCGAAGCGGGGTATTAACGGCCTGCGTTTCTTATTCTTCAGATCATCCCCTCTTCACTTCGACATCACTAACTGAACTCGGCCGAATCCGTCTAGAGAAGCGCATCAAAAATACAAACAGGCACCACAAGTGTTGTATGAAGCATCGCAGAAGCCATGCCATTCAATTGCCTGGTATTTCTTGGTATAGCCAACTCATCTGGGAATAAGGAGTGTATCGAAAATAAGCTATCCACAAACTTTCTTTCAAATTATGTTGAAAATCGATATTTTATTCATACAAAAAATTGATCCTTTATTGTACGAGGTTAAACTTGAACATAATGAAGACCGGATGAAATTTAAGTTATTCCTTCACGAATTTTCGAACTTTGGATCGAATGATCTTCATCAAGTTCCGAACAAGTGTTGCATCGCATTTTTTGGACGCTTGATCCCAAATTTTTTTGAACTCCTGCATGTTCCCAGCTGCCTTACCAGTCTTCTTGAAGACCCTCTTCACGATTGCCCAGTAACGTTCGATGGGTCGAAGCTGAGGGCAATTTGGTGGATTGATATTTTTCTCAACGAAATCTATACCCTTTTCCGCAAGCCAATTGAGAGTGGTTTTGGCATAGTGAGCCGACGCTGAATCCGGCCAAAACAGTGGAGGTGTACTATGCTTCTTATATAAAGGCAACAATCTCTTCTGGAGACACTAAGATCGGTAGATTTCCGCATTTATAGTTCCGGCAGTGTAAAAAATGGTTGACTTCAAACCACGGGAACATATTGCTTGCCATACCAGTATCTTTCGACCGAATTTCTTCACTTGAATCGACCTGTCCGCATCGTTCACATCCTCCCCAACGACGGCAGTAAAGTATTGTGGACCTGGAAGGGTTTTTGAGTCCTCCTTTACATAGGTCTCATCGTCCATTAAAACGCGGTCAGCTGCTCGCTTCTTCTGTTCTGCACTTTGTTTCGAGATTTTCTGCTTCTTGTAGGTCTTCAGGTGGTTTCGCCTCTTGATACGCTGGATCATTCCGACACTCGTTAGTGCTTTTTTGGCCAAATCACGTATTGACATTGATTTGTTCTTCATGATTAGAGTTACCACTTTCTGCTCCGGGTTTTCTGCCTCTTCCTGCTAGCTCATCCAAAGAATAGTGTTTCCCAAACTTATTAATGATGGTTTTAACACTCGCATGATGAATTCCAAACCGCTTCGCTAATTTTCACATAGTAATACCCTTCTCACTTAGCCATGTGTCCAGAACCTTAATTTTCACTTCCTTTTCAATACGCGACATTTTGAAAACGCAGAATTTGAACCGCACAAACAAGTAAACAAAAGAAAGCTGACAGTCAAACGCACAGCATGCAGTGTTCAGAGCATAAAAAACCATCACAAATACATGTGTACAACGCAAATGTATGTGGATAGCTTATATTCTATACACTCCTTAATGATGGATTCCAAAGCGTTGAGATTTCTGCGGTGCTTCAACCAAAACGTTTGCTGGCTTTCAGTGAGTGAATCGTCCTTGTTTACCTGCAGCTTCCACACGGTCTGGATGAAAATCTTGGCTTTGGCGACTACCGGACCTATTAGTCCAACGGATTGAACAATACGTAATAGACCACCGACGTAGTCTTCAGCTTGGGAAATGCAATGAAAGAATTTTGCTGATGATAAGTTGTACGAATATTGCTTGTACACATTGTTTTGTTTGCAATTGAGCTCAATTGACCGAAAAAAATCTTCAATAGGACAAGACAGCGGAAGATTCAATGGAGTCTGGTCTTTTGGCTTACTAATCTTGAATCCTGAATAGTGTAAGTTGTTTAGTGGAATACTTGTAACTAGTAAATGAGATGAAAGATAAGTACTTTCCATTTCGTTAACAATGTGCATAATACTTCAGTGTCTTGTACTAATATTCGACTGATACTAATCTTACCAATCCGGCTCAGGCCGAGGTAGCCTCAACTGAACACAGAAGTTGTATTTTCTTGTTCACCTTTGTATTTTCTGCTGGTGTCGTTATCGGTACTCATCAACGATACACCCAGATACACGAATTCGTCTACCACCTCGATCTCATCACCGTCGACCTGAACTCGTGGTGGAAGGATACCGATGTCTTCTGGTTAACCGCTTCCAGTCGTTTATTTTGCCCTTGACGCAATGCAATGTTAAATAGCCAACGCGATAATCCATCACCTCGATTACTCCATCAGCTCACGATTTGGATTCCCAGCAAACAATATTATACGCGAAAGATGTCTTCAGCACATTTTTAGAACGCATTTAGATGACAGTTTAATCAACATGGTCTTCAGAAGTTTTGCATTAAACGGAAATTGCTAGATCTTCTCATTTTCGACATGCACAAGATTATACATCAAACGATATGCCAATCCCTCGTTATCTTGTACCCCACGTCGAAGCAAAATCCGCTACATACAGCATCCATTAGGCTCTGTCAAATTTATCTGCAAACAAATTGTTGCAAATTATGCGTCTTTCAATTGGTTCTGCTTCTTGATATGAACGAGCCTAAATCCGCTCAATTGATATTGCAAATACAGAAATGTTCAATTTCCTGCAAAAATCGTCTTAAATCATCCGAGTGATGATGATGTGCGGCCACTGATAATCGCTCCCAATCGTAGTCACGGTGATAAACGGCGAAATCACACAGATACGACACTGCTGACCCGGCAGCAAGCGGCATCTCGGAACCCGCCGTAAGGGATACACCCAATCAACGGGGGCCGCCGCGATGCGATGAGCATCTATAAATCATCCGGTAATGTCGCCTTGATATGGAATCACCTTCGTCTAGGTTTTGAACGGAACGCAAAGACGAGAAACAATTAGCATACATTTTAGTCCGCAATAAATCAATTGCTGTGAGTGCTGTGCAACTAGCAACTCTCGCTGGGTGCCGTGGCGAAGGCGATAAGATTTCACTACAATTGATAAATTGCACCAGCTTACATTTCCCCCGAAAATTCAACCAAATTTGCACACCTCCAGAGTAAGCTGACATTGACCTTTCTCCGTGAACTCGAGTCGTTTCCGATTTTAGCATTTCTGAGCACGTAGCACTTCTGGTCCTCCTTCTCGCTACGCCCCCTCGCCCGCTTCAACCAACCCGGCGTCCGCAGACGCACTATGGGAGGAGGCGCCACCGGCCGGCAATGACGTAATTATCGATTTTCGTCTGATTCAATTTTCGGCTTGAATCTCGAGCTTGGTTTGTTGTGGAAAATAGGAGAAGCAAAAAATGGAGGCCTAGTTGGCCTACTGCAGTGAACTGCACAGCGGTTCAAAGTGTAAATATAGCGCCTAATATCGTTAAGAAGTATGTACACGCAAACCAAAACCTCAGTAGAAACTACCATTTCGAGGGTTAAATTAAGCTCTAACACCAACAATTTTCACAGCTGACTATAAATGCGTATGATTTTACCATGCCTGCGATTAGATCAACCATGGTGCGGTTGATATCAATATGAGGTCTGTCAAATATACCACAAATGATGAAGGTTTTACCATAAACGTAGTAAATTTGACTGAAATTTTATGGTAGTTTTAAAGATAGGCATAGTGGGGTAAAATGGTAGTTTTTACTTCAAGATTTTTTCCTGTGTAGGTTAATTCAAGCTGAACAATGCATTAGGTCCTAAGTAACATTGAGAGACTCTCTTCTTCGACTTTCTCTTTGCGTTCCTACGGCTATGTAATAACATGTTAAAGTATTTTCAACACACTGTACGGTAATATAAAGTGTAATTAAGGATCCCATACGTCAAAAGCATCAGCAAATCGTTTAATAGACAAACTATCAATGAGAGAGAACGTCGACAAAGAGAATCTCTCAATGTTACTTGGGACCTTATGCATTATTCAGCTTGAATTGTTGGTAAATTACGTCCCTTAAAAAACTAATCGATTTCACCCACTAATTGAAGCATTAACACTAATCAGAAGCATTTGGTATATTTAATGAACTCATGTAGTTGTAATATGCTTTTTAATAAAAAAAAAATGAAAAACTATATTAACTCTCAGGCAGTGTCCCAATTCGCGAATTAATTTTAATTTTCACTTAAACTTGGCAGATGCAAAATAATCGATTAAGTCTGCTACTCGAGTTAACTTGTTTCTGACAGACGGGAACTCAATTTAGACAGACAGACAGAATAATCGATTATTTCCCATCTGTCAAGTTAAGAAAAATTAAAATTAATTCACGACACGACACATATTGGGACACAGCTTAAGGCGAGTTATTTTCAGTTTTCACTTAAACTTGACAGATCGAAGATCATCAATTGAGTCTGCTACTCGAGCTGACTTAATACTGACAGACGGCAACTGAATTTTGACAGACACCTTAACGAAAGTTTTTTGATCAATAACAAATGGATTTTAATCGATTAACCGTTTTTTTCCACCTGTCAAGTTTAAGTTAAATAAAAAGTAATGCTTTGTTCAGATGATAAACACCTTTATGATTGTCATTCTGAGGCCGCATTCATTTCAAAATTGGATTATAGTAAACAATAGTGTGAGGCTTTGTATTCGAAAATAGAATGACGGTCAGAAACGTATCAAATGAAGTCGGGATGAAAACTGAAGGAGAAATTTTATGTCTTGAATTGATATGGAATCAAAATCAAAGGAAACTAATTATTAGTATTTCTTTCAAACAACCAATAGATGAAGCTGAAAAAATCGAATTTCCTTAATTGTTTCGTGTTTGTCCAATTTCAATTATGGTAGGAAACGGAACAAGCCCCCTATTCAAAGCACGAGGCACGATAAGTTACAACGCTCATCATGCTTCATGTTGGTATCATACTGCCTAATATGAGCGCTGTGAGTCATCGTTAACCCCGTGCTTGGAATAGGTTCCCGGGAGCTTAATCCGGTCCCTACCCTAAAAGCACCAGTGTTCGGCCTATTACAATTCTAAAGAATCTATGGACATGACACAAAGTTGCTAGGTTTGTAATAATTTGCAAAATTTCATGTTCTTCCAATTTCGACGATTTTATTCCTAACATTCAGTTGATTTGATTTTCCTGCCCGTTTGGTATACTGCCCGGTTGGTATAATTGGAAACTAATTGCAAATGGCGGATTTTCTTGACCCGCATTGATCAGGCTCGCATTACAAGTGCACCGACATATTCATTCCAAAATATTTGTGTAAAAAGGCTAAACCAATACCATTATCATATCATTTCAGGACGAGCATCAATCCAATTGAAAACGTTTCATATTTCAGCTGTAGAATTATTCTCTGTGTATGCCAAAGTTCATTCAGAGTACATAAGACATCTCATTTCTTATAATATTCTTGTCATTCGCTTGGAGTTCTTTCGGTGGCCGACGGATTGGCATTCTGAAACACGATTTTGATGTGTATAAAGGGAGAAGTCATGCGAATTAATGATGACGTTTAGCTTTAATTTGCCTTTCTACCTATTATAGATCATTGCACAATGGCTTCTCCAACGCAGTTTTGACTGTTCAGAGAGCTTGTTTGAGCTTTTGTGTTTGTAAAATGTTTACGATTTATCTAGAAAATGAGAAGAAAGATTAGTAAAGTATATTTAATTCCAACTACATTTATTCTTATCTTGACAGATACGCGTATTTTGTCTACCCTGATAAAAGAGCGATGATAATATCTATGTGTCCGACACATGCATCTTTGCAATGCGATCAACAAATGATAGCTATTTGTGATCACACATACTTCCTATGTGTACACATAACCACTATATGTGACCACACATACTTTTCATTTTTTTTTAAAGACCGTGCAATATCGTAGTTGCTACTCCTTTACTGATCAGAACTAGTGTAACTGCACAGAGAACCACATAGATGGATCTTGGGAGTGGCTTTTACATCTTCAATGTACAAGTTCACTAATTCTATTTATAGATCATTACCGGTGCCGGCCACGTCCTCACGGTCTTTGGGGAGAGGGGAAGAAGGATGATTAGTTTGACAATCGTTGTTATTAGAGACCGTGAGCACCACTGCATCTCTACAATTGCCAAGGAAAGGATAGTTGTGTTAGTAAGGCAGGTTTATTTTTAGATCATGGATGCACTGTGGTAAGTGAAGCGATCAATTAAAGAGAGCGCAGTAGATTGCTTTTTATTTTAAATCTAGTGGTAATAGAAAGAGGCAAGTGACAAATGGCAGGTAGGGGGACGGGCCTGGGATTGAACTCCCGACCATCTGCTCAGTAAGCAGAACGGGTAACCACTGAGCTACCCAGCCGCGTCCCACACATACTTTTCGTTTGTCACATAAACTTCATTTGTGTATCTCAGAGGGGTTTGTTTATGTGTGAACACATCAGTATTATGTGAAATTTTCTATGGATTTTTGCCAATAAATATGTGTAGATTATTTCCGGTGTACAATGTGCAGACTTCTTCAATGTCGTGTACTAATACGCGAATACTTTTACATCGTTTTTTACGATTTATGTTAAGTATTCGGAAAACATACACTTGTGCTAATTTGAACATAATTGTTCAAACCGAATCAGAAAAAATAACGAGACAATGAGAATTTTCATTTGTTTTTAATTTTTACTTAAATTATTACACATTGTAAACAAGCTCCCGGAATGGTCAAAAAAGTAAAGTTAAATCAGTGCTAAAATTCAAAAGATGACGAAAATAGCGCAACGCAAATTATACCACCCGATATCTTCCACTTTCTGAGGATGTCATCGAAGTGCCTGCTACATAATGGCCCAGTAATTCCCAATTGGCCGTAGTTTCGGTGAGTTCGGGGGATTGAGATGCTTCGGCAAAAAATTGCCTCAGCCTTGCACCACTCCACACAGAAAAAAAAAAAGAATTTCAACAGACGTGTAAAATTGCAAGATAAAGCAAGCTTAAACAACGTAATTGTTTGCCATCTTTCAAACAACATGCAATATTGTTAGCAATCTTCCATGCAACAGACTTGATCCCAGCGATATCTTGCTTGAATTTATTTGAAAGATTGCATTAGTTAATACCAAACCTAGCATTAGATAAATGTTTTTTCAACTGTGCAGAACATCCTTCGAGTAATGACATGAGGCTAATCCTGTCCAGAAAAGCGTAAGATCATCGTGTGACCTCAAAAACGAAAGTGGACGCTCTGGAGGCATCCCTTCAGGTACTCATACCTGACCGTTCCGGTTGTCACGAATGGAAATCTCCACTTTCCACACGAGCAAACTGCTTGCCAAATCATGAATTTTTTGACAAACGTCGGGAACATCGACCTTATGATGAGCAGTAAAGAACAGGAGCCCCAGAAGTTATCGGAAGTGAACAGCTGGTTGTAAAGCTTCCGTGCACGTTATTTTCCCCACTGTATTTTGCCGTTTCGCGGTTCTGCGACTTGGACTTTGTACGCATGCAGTCCTTCAAGTTTTTTTCGCATCTTGCACTAAAGTTGTGCTTCAATTCAGTTCTTTCGCCACTCACGAACTGAATTCCTATTGAAAGCTATCACAACCCGCTTATGATCCTCCTGATAGTTTAATACGGCGATCCATTTTGGCCACTCTTTTTCTTCCGATTGATGGTCAAACGTTCGTTGTACCGATTTCAAACAGGAGATACCGTAGATTGTACCATTACCAGATTCCTTGTAGTGGTACAATCTTGAAATAACTCACTATCCAGATCCGGGTAGAGGTTTTTTTTTATATGTTGAGAATTAATATTCATCCAAGCCTTTTCCTCACGGCCAACTTCGTGCTTCTTTGTCTTCTGTATATTTTCACCAGCAAATTCACGCTGTTTATGCCCGACGAACTCAAAGTTGCCTTATCACTCTTTTATTCCATAATTCCAACGGCTTTTAGATGTACTTTTTAGCAAATTTGAGACGTTTAATTAATTTAAATTAAATCGAGAATTAAAATCAGTTCTTAATAAAGTCAGAGTAACGTAAAGTAAAGTAAACGAACCTGTTCATATTTATAATTGGTCATCGTTGGACAAACCCATTTTTTTAAGTCTGTTTCCTGCAGTCTTGGTAGCGACCGAATTTTTCACCGCTTCTCGAGACATTTGGCGATCATTGCTGTTGTAGTCTTCTTCTTACTTCATCTGCCAGTTTGATCGCTATAAAGTTTTTCTTACTTCTTGCAAATTTTTCGTACTCGTCCTTTACTTGCTTTATATATATTTGATTTCGCTGTTGGAGAGATCTTCCTGACGATTTTCAGCGATATGTTTGTGGATATCTACGGAAATTTACTTATTTCTCATCAACAGACTAAAACGCGCACCAGTAATGAATCAATAACAAACCAATTGTTTTGACGTTTCGCTGCAGTTTGAGGGGAAGGAAATTATCCGCTCGCAAATAACGGTCCATTTGTTCGTTATTTCATATCACGGGGAATAAGGACCACCTTATTCACGCCAACACGAAAATGGGCGCCACATTTTGTTCAAAAAGTTCAAAATTATTTTTTCTAAGTAAATTTACATTCGGAACCACTGTGCACTAACCAGCTGTGAGTAGTGGCAGAGAAGGTGGTAGTGGAAGATGAGTGGCAATGTGTTTGTTTTGATCCGAGGATTGAAAGACTAGTTTGCGTTTCTGCTGATGGATCCGACGGGCTAACGGAGAAGTCGACAATTGATTGATTTGTTGGTTTAATTTTACGGGTAAATAGACTTGTAGGGGAGAAATAAATAAATGACCTTTTGAACAAGAAAAGCAAAATGCGTTAGTGCAGTAGAGCTTACCATGTTGAATTGTAGAAGTGCAAATGAGAATGGATTATGAGAAATTGTCTACACTGATCAAATATTTCACTTAGGTACTACTGGAAACACAAGTAGATGTTCTACAATACTAAAATAAGTGTCTTTTACATGAATATAACATAGAATAAGAAATTCTACTTGACTTATCATTTACATTTCACTTGACAGATAAGATTAACTTAATTTTGAAAAGCATTTTCCAATTCCTGAATCTAGTGAATTGCTAGGGTATTCCAACTTTTCCACTGATTTTGTGAGCCAGTGCAATCCATACGAAACTAAAAACAAGTTTCGAGCAACTTTTTGCCCACTGTACTTTTCTAGGGATTGGATCTCAGGGACCAAATTCACATGACTTCGCATTTGCCAGTGTAAAACATGGCTTCCTCAAGATATTAATGTTGCAATAGTAAAGATGGACCACAGATCGGCGTTATCTAGGCCATATGACTTACAACGTAATTAGATTTGAAGTTTTACACAACAAATTTGAATTGTTTTGTTCGAACTAGAACGTCTGTCTGCGGTTATACGGTTGTACTTTAGTCTTTATATCTACTTTTGTGCATTTTTATGCACGTTTCTGACATGTTTTTCTTCAACAATGACATGCTGTGGGCCCCTGCACCTGCCTTTTTCAGGTTCCGCTTGAGGATTGTCCAAGGAGCATTGGATCAGTCGCAGTTAGGGACATTTCGGTGGGTTGTTAGCTCCTTCTCAACGAATTTTTCCATCGCAATCATTTCTTGTCTTAATCTGCTGTATTATCCTGATGCCAGTACAGTACTTTTTGGTCAAATTACGAGTAACGTTTGCATTTTAAAAAAAATGGACTTTTTTCGGATGTTGATAAAAAAACTAAGACAGACAATTGCTTTTGATAAATTTCCCAAGGAAGGTAATTATTTAAGCCTACTTCTGGCCAGATCCGGCCAGAACACCGTGTCTTCGTATATCTTGATGAACGACGTAATTTTCGGTAGGCATTTCGTACTATAAATGTACCCGTTCACGGCCACTCCGGAGCGAAAGAAGAGCGGCTTTGACATCCCCTTCTCGCTGATTGTCACCCACAGCAGTACCTTCTTGGGGACCTTGGTGTGTGAAATGAACTTCACCCCGGAGCTCACTTCCTTCGTTGGGGAAGTAAAATATGAAGTGCCCTGCCAGTCGTTGCCATATAGGGTGAGACAGGTCTCGTCGTCCATCATCACCACCACGTCGCGATTCGCCAGGAAACGACCATCGACGAGTTGACCATCTTATTCATCCGCTGTCGCTGCGTCATTGTCTGCAGCTCCGAAACCAGTTGATGCGACTTCCGCTTCCTGACATGTATGTTCATGTTCGCCAGGTACTTTTTCACTGTTTGGCCGGTTGAACCGACCTCCCGGCCAAGCGCACGCAGCGATGTAGCCACTTTTCGGTCTTCCTCTTCAGCATCCTTTGGAGCTTCTTGTCGCTCAGGGTCGTCGGCCGTCCGGAACCGGGCTTTCTTTCGATGCTCTGATTGTTGTCTAATGGTGCCAAGATGTTGTAGATGCCAGAACGGGCGTATTCGGCTTCCACAAAGTGCCGCACGAAGTCCGTTTTCGACGCGGCGGGGTGCAGTTCTTTGAACACGCACACTTCTGAACGGAGTTGCTTCACCGTATTCGCCATCACGGTTAGAGTTTGACTGATAGAGTTGTCAAATTTTGTCTGATGACTCATGGGTTACTATGATTGATGCTGCATGAATAGAAAAGAAGCAACGTATCAAAATTTTGCACGTGCATGGCGAAAATCCAAATTACTCACACGCCAAGTTGGCGAAATTGTTGAATGTGGCTAAATCAACTGTTATCAACGTATTAAAAGTGTTCGGTGACCGATTGTCGACAGCCAGGAAAGCTGGATCTGGGGGAAATCGAAAGCCGGAGGCCACAGCGACGACAAAAAGAGTTGTCCGCCGTTTAGAGCGTGAATAGAGCTAAAATACGAGCTGGACTGTCGACTTACAAGCAAGTGGTGACTCCAAATCACGACGATAAACAAAACACGTCGGTCAAAGCACGATCGCGAAAGCTGTACTCGACAATGCTGATGAAGTTTAATTGCGTTGTACAGGACGATGAAACTTACGTCAAGGCAGATTTTTAACAGCTTCCTGGACAGGAATTTTATTCGGCAACCGGACGGGGAAAGGTGGCAGAAATTGTCAAAGTTCGTGAAGAAATATCTGGTGTGGCAGGCCATCTGTACGTGTGGCTTGAAGTGCAACGTTTACATTGCGACCGGAACCTTCAACCAGGAAATTTATCTGAGCGAGTGCCTACAAAAACGTCTACTGCCTTTCCTGAAGCGACACAATTGTTCCGTTCTATTTTGGCCGGATTTGGCATCTTGCCATGGAGTGGTATGCTGCCAACAACGTTCAAGTGGTGCCCAAGCTAAGAACCCTCCCAACACGCCAGAGCTCCGCCCAATCGAACAATATTGGGCCATCGTCAAGCGGAATCTTAAGAAGACTCAAAAAGCTGTTGTGAGCGAGAAACAGTTCAAGGCAAACTGGCGTTCTGCGGCGAATGAAGTGGACAAATAGCTGTACAAATTCTTACGGCATTCTTAATTCGCATTCGGTAAAAAAGGAAGCTTAGCTGAAAATTTCTCCTGTTTTCTGTATTAACTGAACATGAAAAAGAAAACGAATTTCACCAATTAATTAAAACTTTGATCGACTCACACACATAACTGTTTGACTAAATTTTGATAGGATCACCCTATTAATTGAATATGTTTGAATAACTATTGTAACTTTGTATTTCAAAAAAATTACTGTTACAACTGTATTTCTTAAGTTCTGAACGCTAGGACAGCTTGTATGACCTGGACCATCTCAAGATTATCTTCTTATGTAATTTTACTTTCACAAATATTCACTGAACATGCTAGAATACGTGGCGTAACTTTTCATAACCCAAGACCTGCTGTTACTACCGTAGATTTCAAGTTCTGAACTCCAGGACAGTTTGTTTTACATAAAGGATTATAAAACAATGACTGTTGAGCTTCCAAAAGATTCATTGAATATGTTTGAATACAAATAGTCATCTTATTTAGCCCAAAAACCTGCTGTTACAACTGTTGATCTTATGTTCTGTATTCTCGGACTGGTTGGATGTCCTAGATCATTCCTGTTCAGATCATAATTTTTTTTTTACGTTCGAAGATATTCTCAGAATATGGTTGAATACGTAGTGTAACCAGGATTTTTTTCTTGGCTCAGTCAGTACTAGCACATCGGTCCCAAGTTCGGTCCCAAGCTTAATAACGTGCCCTTAATAATGAACTCACACGAACACACTCTCAAATATTCTGTCAAAATAACACAGCAAATCAAAACAAAGGCGCAAATATGTACAGCAAGGTGCTTGCTTCAAGGTGTACTTCGGACCGAGGGGTTCTACAACAGTGAACTAATTTCAAATCGCTAGTTGCATATTGATTGTTGGTGTAACTTTCTATGCACCAAAAGCGGTAGTTACTACTGTATATCTTAAGTTCTGAACGCCAGTTTGGATGACCTGGAAAATCGTAAAATTATCAAATAATGACTGTTGGTCATCCAAAAAATTCATTCAATACGTTTGAACACATTAACTTATATGGCCCTAAAAGCTACTATTACAACTGTAGATCTGAAGTTTTGAGGTCAAGTTCATTTTGGACACCCAAGAACACCGCAAAAAGATCCTTAAATATTTAACGTTTATCAACCGGAATTTAATAATACGTATGCATATGAACCTTATCCTTAAACAACGTTAATGATTTAAAGCGTAAGGCATTTATTTTTTCTTCCTGAACTTTATCATATTCAGGATGTTCTAGGTCGTTACCAAAGCCTTAAACTTTTGTTTTTAATTTTTCTTACAAGAATTCATGTAAAACAAATTTTCCCAAGACAGTGTAGATTTTTATTCAGCCATTTTCCTTCTGGGGTCATATATGATCCCTTAGGCCTGAAGGGGTTAAGGTTCCTTTTAATACAAGACTTAAAATTTGTGCGTTTTCAGTATGTGGTCTGATATCAACAATATTCTCTATCAAAATGACGCGTAGAAAAATTTGCGACGGACTGGTGCATAAAAATTGAAAATCTGTTGAGAAACGAGTGAGATATTGACGCTCAAAACCTGATCACTTTTCGTGACGGTCCCAGTGCGATTTTTTTTAAATTGTGCCCCAGAAAACAACGACGTAGTCCTACGTCAAAAATCTTTGAATTATCGGCTAACACAATTGAGGCTCCTAAATAAATTAACTAGTTAGAAAAAGGTAAGTGTTGTAGATTTTGTTGGGTAAGCATACGTGTTTAGGGTTTGTAGTATCCACAACAGTGAAGAGTCAGCCTAAATAACGAACCTTAAAAACGAAGCGCAGAAGGGCCTGAAGAATACCTAGTAAGGTCTTTTTAGAAATCTATCAAGACAGGTTTTCCCTCATTCCAGCTTTATCATGTAAGGCTTACTTTATTTAGAATTGGAACAAACTTTTGCTCATATTGTGGCGCTCCTGGTGGACGGATTTGTAAACAATCAACATGGAAGCCGAAAGAAGGGGAAAAATTGTGCACAGTTATTTGGAAAATCCATTGTGGTCTGCATCTAGGCTAGCTAAACAGCTGAAATTGCCCAGAAATACCATATGGCGCGTTATCAAACGGTATAAGGAAACATTGACGACGATTCGGAAGCCTCAAACCAATCGTCGGAGTGTAACTGTCGACCGGAAACTGCGTGGTAAGATTTTGAAGACGATTAAGAGGAATCCCAATCTGTCGGACCGTGATTTGGCCAGAAAATTCGGTGCTGCCCATAGTACCGTGAGGAGAACTCGACTCCGGGAAGGAATCAAGTCGTATCGAGCTAGCAAACAGCCAAATCGATCCATAAAACAGAATAGTGTGGCCAAAATCCGTGCTCGGAAGCTATACGACCAGGTGCTGACCAAGTTCGACGGGTGTCTTCTGATGGACGATGAAACCTATGTCAAGACTGACTTCGGGCAAATCCCAGGTCAAAAATTTTACTGGGCAACGGCTCGGGGGGATATTCCAGCCAAATTTAAATTTGTTTTTGCCGACAAATTTGCACGAAAATTCATGATTTGGCAGGGCATTTGCAGCTGTGGCAAAAAAACGAAAGCTTTCGTTACAAATAAGACAATGACGTCGGAACTATACTAAAAAGAGTGTCTCCAAAAACGAATTTTGCCGTTCATTCGATCCCACGACCATCCCGTAATGTTTTGGCCAGATTTGGCAAGCTGTCATTACAGCAAAGTCGTTCAAGAATGGTATGCAAAGAAAGGTTGTTCCGAAAAACCTTAACCCACCCAACTGCCCCCAGTTCCGCCCTATTGAGAAATACTGGGCAATCATGAAGAGGAGACTCAAGGCAAAGGGAAAGGTTGTCAAAGACATCAATCAGATGATGACCTGGTGGAATAAGATAGCTAAAACGATGGACGAAGAAGGTGTGCGCCGCCTAATGAGCCGTGTTACAGGAAAAATTCGAGAATTCCTTCGAAACCGTGACGAATAATTGTATCCGTATTTTTTCTTAAAAGTATGAAGAAAACGCTAAATTTGTATAAAAAAAGATCTTGAATTCAATAATAAATAACTGAAATACAGGCAATTGTTTTTGTTCCAATTCTATCTGAAGCAAGCTTTATTTGCAATCAAATGGCCATTCGTTCAAACGTTCAAATATTGCATCGTGTAATTGGCCGGAGCTGTACGATATAAATTCTTGGATGAAGCTTCGTTTCATTCCACATAAATATCCCAATTAGTGAGGTGCACCACTGGCATACAAACCACCAAATGATCATCATGAACCTTTCTTGCTCATCCATTCAATCTGAGCTGCTGATCACCTACGTCCATACGTATCGAGTTGCATTGGACGGTCTGGCTCTGGTACTTCGAACGCGGCCCTCGGTGTGGAACACAAACCAAACCGTATCAATGCGATAATGAGCGGAAGTGTTTCATGTTGGATATTTGCATAGAATAATTGAAGATAATCTTCACTTGGTTGGCTGACATATAACTGCACTGACAAGAAAGTAAGCGGCGTGTGCTTTTGAAACAATCGTGAATCGCCATTAGGGGAACTATCTACACTCAGGAAATTATCCGTCCGATTTTCATACGATCGGAACTATGAACCACAAAGTAAGGGTCCAAGAATCATTTCATACGAAATCGTATGAAATGGTTATTGCTGCATTGGTCGAGAAAAATATGCCCCTTATACACTCTCAATTGATATCACTTATCAAGCGTGTTTAGTCTCGTGGGATTGTGGCTCGACTCTGGATCCCGAGGTTCTTTGTTCGAATCCCGATTGCATTTTTTTTGTCTGTGAGGTAAATTTTCATACGATCGTCCTATGAACTTCTTTCCACAAGAGAATCGTATGAAATTTGCAATAATATCTTCTGTGCAAATTTTCATACGATATTCATATGAATTCCTCTCGATTTGTTTGCTCAGTGTAGGATTCTACCGGAGAGCGATCTCCGGCGGCTTTCATCCGAGTCCGCCTTGTTTTACAAATGTGTGTGGACAAATTCATTTGTTGTTTACTTTTCCATTTGCGCGAATGAAACACGTTGGATTTCGGATCTCGTTGGCTGGATGATCGCGGTCCAAAAATAAATCCATGCGTGATTCACGGCCACCAGTAGTCACCGTCAGCAAGTAACGCTGGACACTGGAGGATAATTTACGAGGTAAATTTAACGCCATCAACGGCAAGTGAAGCGCGTGAGTAAATGGCATCGGGCAGCGTACGCAATTTGTGTGAGTTATCATTATGCACGCAAATGTGGGAATTTCGATGAAAGTTGAAACTGTTTTCTACATGTGGCAGGAAAATCTATGCACCGTTGAAGTTTTATACAGCTGGTCAAGAGTAGCAATCATAATTGTTTTAATTGGCATATCGGACACCTATTCAGCGCTTGTCACACGCTAGACACCGCTGGTCAGTATTAGGTATAATTCATATTTTACGACGACGTTCTCGAGCGTTAATTACTGAAAATTGAGCTCAATTTTTCATTCATAAATGTTCACACCATCGCCAGTGGCCAGTGGTGACATATAGCACTGATCTCTGATCTTCGTTTCAGTGTATTTAAGTGTGCACATCTTATCGCTAATTGTGACTCTTTCAAGCAGTGCGCCAGCTATTCATTGAGCAATTATTCATCTGGCAGTCGGGTCATCTTCATCAGCCCGATGAATGGTTGTGAGACTGATGAACGGTAGCCACTATGAAAATCGATAAATTAATTTCCTTCTGTAACCTTGTCCCTTCCACCTTTCTAAGTACCGCTAAAGTTGGTTGTGCTGATGCAAAAATAGAGCTCTATTTCCATTTAATACAAACCCCCCCTCACTTCTCCGAGTTCCCCCAACTATCTCCGCTTCTATCCCGATACTACTAACAGTCTGTCAGTTAGCGAAGAGTGACGGTAAAAATAGATGATAACATTGAATTTCCCCCTTTGTTCCTCCTCAGTTCAATTAAACCAATGCCCATCGCGCAGCTCAGGTTATGACCGACCGGACGACCGAGGCGACGGCTTTCGGCGGCCACATGTTGTCTGAGTGTTGCTGAGAGGAAAATCGATCTTTATTTTTGGCCGGATCGAGGAACACAGCCAAACAATCTGGCCAAACCACATCAAACCAGGTCATAAATCGTTCAAGCTTGGCTGGTCGTTTGGTTGGCTAACTAGTGTATTGAAGCAAACACGCGTATTCGCAAAAGAATATGGTGGCATCCGACAGTATCTCACCCCTCCTACATCCGCGTGAGAGAGGAAAATACAATCAAGTCAAGGTTCGATCCGATGATATCGTGGGAAAAAGTGGGAAATTGAGAACGATGTTGACGGCAGTTTGGTTTGATTCTCTTTCGTTTGTTTGTTTTCGATTTGTCACTGACCGTTTTGAGGGTCCTGGCTGACGCTTACCTTACCTTACCAATCAGTCTAAGGCCTGTGTGTCCCTTGCTGTACATGAAAGTCGTCTCCGTTGCACTCGGTCCATGGCCAGCTGTCGCCAGCCGCTAGTCTGCGAAGTGTCCGCAAATCATCCTCCACCTGGTCGATCCACCTTGCGCTGCGCACCTCTTCGTCGATGTTCCAGTCGGATTATTGACGAGAACCATTTTTGCCGAGGTTGTTATCCGACATTCTGGTGACATGCCCGGCCCATCGTAATCGCCCGATCTTCGTGGTGTGGACGATTGTAGGTTCTCCTAGCAGCTGATGCAACTCATGGTTCATTCGCCTTCTCCACGATCAGATCTTCATCTGCACTCCGCCGTAGATGGTACGCAACACCTTCCGTTCGAAACTCCAAGGGCGCGTTGGTCCTCTGCGCATAGTCCACGCTTCATGTCCATAGAGGACTACCGGTCTAATCAGCGTTTTGTAGATGGTTAATTTCGTGCGATGGCGAGCTTATTGACCGAGAGTTTTGCGGAGTCCAAAATAAGCACGGTTTCCTGCCATAACGCCTCTGAATTTCTCTGCTGGTGTCGTTATCGGCGGGTCACCAGTGAGCCCAAGTACACGGATTCGTTGACCACCTCGATTTCATCGCCGTCGATACAAACTCGAGCTGGGAGACTCGCCGTTTCTTCCCTAGAGCCTCTTCCTAGCATGTGCTTGTCTTCGACACGTTAATGGCCAGTCCGATCCGTATGGCCTCAGCCTTCAGTCAGTGTACATTTCTGCCACCTACTCAAAATTCCGTGCCATGATGTCGATGTCATCGGCGAAGCCAAGTAACTGGCCGGACTTTCTGAAAATCGTGCCACTCGTGTCTATCCCCGCTCTTCTTATTACACCTCCAAAGCGATGTTGAACAGCAAGCACGAAAGACCATCACCTGCCGTAACCTCTCTGCGAGTTTCAAAGGGACTCGAGAATATCCTGAAACCCGTACTAGCACATCACTCGATCCATCGTTGCCTTGACCAATCTTGTCAGTTTGTCCGGAAAACCGTATTCGTGCATACTCTGCCATAGCTGATCTCGATCAATTGTGTCGTACGCTGATTTGAAATCGATAAACAGGTGATGTGTGGGCACGTTGTATTCGCGGCATTTTTGCAACGCCGGCGGATGGCAAACACTTGGTCCGTAGTTGCGCGTTCGCCCATAAATCCTGCCTGATATTGCCCAACGAACTCTCTGCAATCGGTGATAGACGGCGGCATAAAATTTGGAGAGTACCTTGTAGGCGGCGCTGTAACAATGTGATCGCGCGGTAGTTGCCGCACTCCAACTTGTCGCCCTTTTTATAGATGGGACCACGACTCCTTCCATCCACTCCTCCGGTAAAACCTCTTCCTCCCAAATCTTGGTAATGACCCAGTGCAGCGCTCTCGCCAGTGCTTCACCACCGTATTTTAGAAGCTCACTTGGCAGTTGGTCTACGCCAGCGGCCTTGTTGTTTTTCAGCCGGCCGATCTCCTCCTTAATCTCCTGCAGATCTGGAGCCGGGAATCTATCGTCTTCCGCGCGTGCTTCCAAGGTCAGTACCATGCCACCTTCGTTCTCTGCCGCATCGCCATTTAGATGCTCGTCGTAATGCTGCCGCCACCTTTCGACCACTTCACGCTCGTTCGTGAGAATATCCCCGTTAGTATCTCTGCACATGTCGGCCTGTGGCATATGGCCTTTGCGAGAGCGGTTCAGCTTCTCGTAGAACTTCCGTGTGTCCTTAACGCGGTACAGCTCTTCCATCTCTTCGCGATCTCGTTCTTCCTGCTGGCGCTTCTTCCTCCGGAAGACCGAGTTTTGTCTGTTCCGCGCCTGTCTATATCGCGCCTCGTTCGCTCTTGTACGGACTTGCAACATTCTCGCCCTTGCTGCATTCTTCTCCTCCTTTAACTGCACGCATTCACTGTCGAACCGGTCATTCCTTCGGTTCGGTGCCGCCGTACCTAGTGCTGCTGATGCGGTGATACCTATGGCGGATCGGATATCTCTCCAGCCATCTTCAAGAGTAGCGGCGCCTAGCTGCTCTTCCGTTGGTAGTGCCGCCTCTAACTGCTGCGCGTAGTTCAGGGGCCACTTCGTTGTCCCGCAGCCGGTCGATGTTGAGCCGCTGCGTTCGATTTCGACGCGTGTTAGCCACAGTCGAAAGTTTTGAGCGCATGCATACTGCTACTAGGTAATGGTCGAATCTACATTCGCACTGCGGTATGTGCGAACATTGGTGATGTCGGAGAAGAATTTTCCGTCGATTAGAACGTGGTCGATTTGGTTTCAGTTTGTTGATCGGGTGATCTCAGGTGGCTTTGTGGATATCTTTGCGGGGAAGAAAGTGCTTCGGACTACCATTCCACGGGAGGCTGCAAAGTTCACGCATCGTTGGCCGTTGTCGTTCGATACGGTGTGCAGGCTATTCGGCCCGATCACCGGTCTGTACATTGCCTCCCTTCTCTACTTGAGCATTCATGTCGCCAATGACGATTTTCACGTCTCGCGGGGAGCAGCTATCGCAGGTCTGCTCCAACAGCGCGTAGAACGCTTCCTTCTCATCATCAGGTCTCCCCTCGTGCGGGCAGTGCACGTTGATGATGCTGTAGTTAAAGAAACGGCCCTTGATTCTTAACTTGCATACCTTGTGTTAATCGGCTGCCACCCGATTACGCGTTGCCGCGTCTTGCCCTGCACTATAAAACCGGTTCCCAGCTCGTTGGTGGTGCCACAGCTTTGGTAGATGGTAGCCGCTCGATGCCCGCTTTTCCACACTTTCTGTCCCGTCCAGCAAAGCTCCTGCAGCGCTACGATATCGAAATTGCGGGGATGTAGTTCATCGTAGATTATCCTGTCGCAACCAGCGAAGCAAAGCGACTTGCAGTTCCATGTTCCGAGTTTCCAATCGTAATCCTTTTTTCGTCGCGAGGGTCTTTGCCGATTATATCGAGTCGTATTTTCTTCTATGTTATTCGTAATATTTGGTTTTTATGGGCGGCTTATTGGGCCTACGCCAACCATCCTGTCTCGCCGGATGGCCATCGTGCCAGCATTGATTAGCGTCCCAGCTGGACGCTGGGACGATCGCGCTGATGGGGCTGCCACCTTGGATCTAGCTGGACGCGATACAGCATTTCTTACTCAGCCGCTGGATACCAGAACAGACGCTGTTTGAGCCGCACCTCCGTGGTGAATCAGACGCTCGGCTTGGTAGAGCTTGAACTTTTACCCATATAGCGGGGTGGCTCGCTTTGACAGGGCTGCTTTTCGGATACGTGTGGGTTTTTGGAAGAAACTCAACAGAGTCCAATAACTGTTCAGTCCCCCACATCCTAGGCAGCCCCCGCTGCTTGTCCGGGGCTGTTTATTTAATTCACAACTAACCTCCATATCTGGAGGCCGTTCGCTATCCGCAACCTGCGACCCGTCGGGTGGCTTACAGCTCAGCCCCGTAGAATCTCCACCTACTCAACGGTACCCGAAACGGTACCTGGCTGACGCTGTGACCTTCTTAAGATCATAGTAAATATTTAACACACGTCCCAAGTAACATTTCCAAAACCATCCAGCTTTATTAAGTTTTAATAAAGTTTTATGAAAGCCACTAGAAATCAATTTGGTTTTATTATGGCAGCCAATTCAAATTATAGTCAGGTTTATGAGAATCTACACAGCTTTTTTGCAACGATCTTAAAACCTTGTCGTCTAAAATTCCTTTTACTCCTATCAAAGGTTTAATTTTGACTTTATGAACTTTGAAAGCGCAGTTTTGAAATTCCGTTTTAGGACTCATTCAAACTATCTTATTATGGTCAGTTTATAAAGCATTTTAAAACCATTTTGCCTCCAGTAAATGCATTTAAAGACCAATTGGCATTGAGCGAAGTTACCAAATGACCAAATAGTTTTAAAGTAGCCATCGCAAAGATCAATTGGCTTTTTGGCAAAACTGTGATTTCTACCACTCGCCATTTTCAAATACAAGAAATCATTGAATTGTGAAAATTTTAAATGTAATGTAAATGTAGATCAGAGACTAATTTCGACATTCTTTGAACTGTATTGCATTCCATAAATTTTCAGCCAATGTTCACCATAAAATCAAATGCGCATATGGTTTGGAGCATGATAGTCTATAAAAAAAACTCATTTTTTTATATTTTTCTATCAAACAAAATATCCGCAACACTAGAACTTTTTCCTAAGATATTTTTTACCGTTAAATGATTCAGAAGAGCAGAGAATCGAACAAAGCAGAACAACAAAAACCAACCACGATATCGCCATGAAGTTTGACAGCTGTGGCCATTTGGCCGTTTGCAGGTTTTCAATGCAGCCCATAGGTTTTATGAAGGTTCTCAAGTGGTCATAACCTCTTTCACCAGAACATTTTCAAAATCTTTCTGGCCTTATAAAGGTTTTATTAACTTACTTTCACAACCGTCTAGAGCGTGGGCCACTTTGTCAAATTTTGGCTTTAAAGAAGCATAGAGGAGGTGTTGGTAGACAAAACAGTTTTGAATGTAGTTTTATCAACATAGCCGGAATGAGTGCTATACGGCTGGAATAAAACTAAAATTGTTACTTGGGAGAGGCAATAGAATTAGTAGAATTGATTTATAGAAACAACATGCACGGAGGAAATAAACATTTTTTTCTGAATTAGGAGTGTATCGAAAATGAGCTATGAACATTGGATCCGTAATTGGGCATAATATGCACATAAAGGCAATGCCATATTTACGCGCTTGTTAAAATTAATTATTATTTTTTCTGTGTAGTGCATAATAGTTTAGCGTGTATTCGTATTATGTTTTGATTACGTGTCGAAAAGCCTATTTCGGTTCGTTTCATTTTTTTTCGCAAAATGTCGTGGATTGACTTTTTGAAGACTTGCAGTGCGAAAGAAAATTCTGCACTATTGGTGTACTGAAAAATGATGTAAGGTCAAGCCTAGCAAGCGTAAAACGAGTGATTGAAAAGTATGATGAGCAGTTCATCCTGAAGGATATGCCGAGAACTTCACGAAAACCCGGTTCCAGCGATCCCGACTCGAACCAGAAAGAAGAACAAATCAGCCTCTAACGTTTGCATTAAAAAAAATTGACAAAAATTGCCGATTTTGCATGGATTTACCTTCACCCGCACTGACAAAACTACCCATGCAGCAGCAATCATAGTAACCCATGAGTCATCAGACAAAATTTGACAACTCTATCAGTCGAACTCTAACCGTGATGGCGAATACAGTGAAGCAACTCCGTTCAGAAGTGTACGCGTTCAAAGAACAGCACCCCGCCGCGTCGAAAACGGACTTCGTGCGGCACTTTGTGGACGCCGGATACGCCCGTTTCGGCATCTGCAACATCTTGGCATTATTGGACATCAATCAGAGCATCGAAAGAAAGCCCGGTTCCGTACGGCCGACGACCCTGAGCGACAAGAAGCGCCAGAGAATGCTGAAGAGGAAGACCGAGGGGAAAGTGGCTACATCGCTGCGTGCGCTTGGCCGGGAGGTCAGTTCAACCGGCCAAACAGTGAAAAAGTACCTGGCGAACCTGAACATACATGTCAGGAAGCGGAAGTCGCGTCCACTGGTTTCGAAACTGCAGACAATGACGCAGCGGCAGCGGCTGAATAAGATGATCAACTCGATTTTCCCGGACTGGTTGTGAACGGGGAAATTTCTAGTACAAAATGCCTGCCGGAAGCTGCGTCGTTCATCAAGAAATACCATTAGGGCAAAGACGCGGTGTTCTGGCCGGATCTGGCGTCAGTCCACTACTAGAAGCGATCGAGCTACTCCAATAATTATGTCGCTAAAACTGAGGAGGAATTTTATAAATCATACGAAGAAAGAACTCAAAAACATGCCTACACGCATGTTTTCGTTCGCCATGGCGAATGTTCTGGTTAACTGCCGGAAGGCCAGGGCGTAGAAGTTTTTTGCAAGTAAGCTTAAATAATTACCTTCCATGGGAAATTTATCAAAAGCAATTATCTGCCTTAGCTTTTTTTTATCACCATCCGAAAAAAAGACCATTTTTTAAATGCAAACGTTATATGCAGGTGCAACAAATTTGAACCCACACTGAGTTTTGATGGCCATGGAAATTTCACTAGCCTCCGTGATCTCGTTCAGGTTTTTACTCTGGAGAGTCACTTATGTGGCTAGGGCGCGCACTTTCATTCCCGCTCCTAAAGCTTGTTCGGCCCGCGTTTTGTATACTCGGCCTTTCAGTTTTGTGTCTTTTTTGAAGCCGATGTCCGATGAAGGATCATCGGACTAGAGCGGGTACGACGCATAAACCGCAGGCCGGTGCCCAGATTGTTCAAATTTTCCGAATCTAGGGCGAGATTTTCAACCATTGATGTCCATATCCTCAGTGTGGTAGAGAGAGATTTTATTTTTTCCACACTCTCTGCCTACCTTAACGAGAGCTTTTCTCTCCTGTTTATATTCACCACCGTGTTTGCCTGCGGGTAGAACAAGCGAGTAGGAAAAAAACGGTTTTTATTCACATAACACTCGTTCGCTCTAGACTGAGAAGCAGAGCTCTCCAATTCACTGCGGCGAATGCAGATAAACTGCCTGACGCGAGTGCGCCCCAGTTAGCTCACTGGCGTGGCACTTTGCTAATTTACAGAAGTGATTGCAAATTCGCTTAACCGCTACAAAACAAAAGAAGAAAGAATAATGTTTCTTCGCGCTTCCTTTTTTCGGACATTTTCTAAAACTCCGGCGACACTCTCGCTATCAACCGCACCGACGAATCACAGAAAGAGCACTGGCGCGTCCTCGCACAAGTGTACGCGGCAGCGATCGCAGGCGCGAGCACGTAGGCGAAGACAGATGAGAGCACCTGAGAGCGGCCGTTTAAAGGAGAGAGTGATTCACACACTCCAAGCCACCCCATAACAGGCGCACACTTTAACTCTGTCTATTTACCACCGAATAAAAGAGCACATTAGTACGAAATACCATCTCTTTCTTCAACCACATCTAAAGGGTGTCCCACATCAAATTGCACCACGAAAAAAAAACGCTGTAGAAAATTACCTAGTTGACCGATCCTTTTCAAACTTTCAGACTATAAAATAGAACCCATCAGTAAGCTTTTGGCATCTGTATTTTATTCAATTTCAATATCATAACCGTACGCTCGCACGTTACGCTTAACTCCCTTCATTGGGTTCTGTACAATATCTGGCTGCAGCTTCTTCTGTACGAAAACCCACTCTTTCTTCATGTCTTCCTCAGATTTGACCTCCTTGGGATGCTTCCATAGGGCTTGCTTTATAATAGCCCAGTATTTTTACAGTCCCGGTAGCCGCAAACGGCGTACTCTGTTTGCCACATGAGCTGATCGCTTGTCGAATCAAGTATTTCTTAGCAAACTTTGAAAGTTTTTACTTCTTTACTTCCTCCGGAACATCAAATTTGTGCTGGGCAGTGAAGAATTGTAGCCCAGGAGTCTGCCGGAAGTCCGCCTTGACATATGTCTCATCACCCATAAGGTTTCGTCAGCATATGGGTGTACAGTTTCCGGGCCCGTGACGTTCTCACCGTATTTTGCCGTTCGTCACTATTTGGAGCCTTCTGGACTTTGTACGAATGCAGCCCCTTCCGGTTCTTGGCTCTTTGAACGAAAGACTTGAACAGATTCAACTTGAACTTCAACTGGAACTCATTGAGGTTCCACTTAAAAGCTTTTACGACACGCTTGTGATCGTGATGACTAATACAAAATCAATTCTGACCACATTTCTCCTTCCGTTCGATGCTCAGAGCTTCGTAGTAACGTTTAATGACACGACTCACTTTTAACTGCACGATTCCAAGTGGTTTCCAATGTCCCGATGAGAGAGTTGAGGATTTTCCAGGTACTTGCGCAAAATAATTTCGCGACGTTGCTTTTCGGGTGACGCAATACAATACACGTAATACAAATGGATTGTAGAGCCTAATTTTGGCATTCTTTTAGATAGCTTTATTGAATTCCGTCAATTTTCAGGAAATTCATGATTAATTTATCGAATACCTTTTTGTTTCAATTTTGATTTTGTTGATGTCAACTCACATAATCTCCGAGGCGCATTTATTTTCAATATTCACCATAAAAATAAATGCGCATATGATTTGGAGCATGATAAGCTATAAAAAAAAACTCAATTTGTTTTGGTTATTTTGCTATCAAACAAAATATCCCGCAAACACTAGAAATTTTTTGCTAGATCTTATTTTCTGAATCAGAAGAGCCGAGAATCGAACAAAGCAGAACAACAAAAACCAACCACGATATTGCCGTGAAGTTTGACAGCTGTGGCCATTTGGCCTTATGCTGGTTTGGATGGCAGCTAATAGGTTTTACGAAGGTTCTCAAGTGGTCATAACATCTTTCACTAGAATATTTTCAAAATCTTTATAGTCTTGTAAAGGTTTTATTAATTTGTTTTCACAACCGTCTATAGAGTGGGCCACATTATACAGATTTCGGCTTTAAAGATACATAGAAGAGGTGTTGGTGGACAAATAGTTTTGAATGTAGTTTTACCAACAAAACCGGATGAAGTGCTATACGGCTGAAATAAAACTAAAATTGTTACTTGGGGCTTGATGATACTTGAGAAGCACTTCAGCGATACAAAGGGGCGGATTTCATTCACCTAACTGCCCTAAATTCCATCCAATGGTAACATATAGGGCTATCGTCAAGCAGAAGCTGAAAAAGAAAGGCAGAGGTAGAGGAAAAAATAGTCCTGACAGAACAATGAAGTATCCAAAAATACGCTATTTAATCAAAACCACATTTGAATAATTGTATGATTTCAATGTAATTTTCAAAAGAAAGTGCCAATATAAACTCGAACCCGTACTTTGAGTGGGCGTAAAAACGCAATACATAAAACAGGATTCCATTTGTTAATTAAAATCCATTACTAGACAATGTAGTTGACACAAACATCGACAAAACCGGTAATCAATGAGGTTGCGATAAATTGATAAATAAATTATCCCAGCGATAACAGCGTTTAATTGCGTGTTAATTTGAAGTTTCCATTCTCCATTTGACACAACGCCTGCAACACAGCTGTTTGAAGTCATACACATTTTTTTTATCAAACCGCAATGAGGCAGTAATGGTGATTGATCGATTTTCCCACCCATGTCATCATTTAAATTATTCCGGCAAACATCTGCCAAACAGACGAGCTATCGAATCCATCTGAACCACGTTGAGATCAATCACTCGTTTGAAGAGATTAATGACATCGCCTCAGCTCAAATGTGGCCCCCCTTTGATTAATGCTTTCCGTCATCTGCTCTCTCTCTCTCCCAACAGGTCCCGATGACGATCCGCTGCCGAACGAAGACGGTTCGGCGGACGACGGTGATGACAATAGCAAGGAGTTTATCACAATCAAAGTCACAAATCCGAGTCAGAGCGAAGATGGGACGGACAGTGCCAGTGGTAAACTGACGACGACGACGGTCACACCAGCATCCCGTTCCGGCGGTAAAAGTCAGCAGAATGGCGACAAAAACGGTCCCAACACCACCATGGATGCGGACGGAGACGAGCACGAGGTCACGATGCACAGTATGCACGGCCATGCACACGCCCCGCAGGGAAAGATATTCGGAATTGTCAAGATCTCCACGCTGCTGGTGGTGTGGCTCGTCTTTACCGGCTTCCTGATGTCGAAGAACGAAAAGGAACTGGAACCCCGCCAGATGACGGTTCCAGAGGGGAGGTTCAGAAGTAAGTCCTATCCACGATTGATTTTTCCGAAGTCCCAAAAATAACTGTATGATTGCCTCTTTCAGCGTACATTTTGCCAGACGCACCTCCCTCAACCCGAGTAGGAATCTACCTCAAAGGTGCCTTCCTCAACGATCAGCAGCACAACATGACGAGCAATTACGTTTCGGTGAACCTGCAGCTGCTCTACGTAAATAGCAATAGCTCCAACGTCACGTTCGTGCAGGATCACGATGTAAAGTATGTGGAGGTAGGTTCCTGAACTGTTCCGAAACATGACAATTTCTATAGCAATTTCCCTCCATAGAACGTCACCGACGCCTGGATGATACCGGTCCCGGTTAGTCCCGACCTGATGGACCGGATGGACGAGATCACGCGCAAACACGTGTTCGACATCGGCACTGCGAGCCATCGGAAAGTGGCCAACGGGAAGGCGGTCATCCGAGTGCACATGTCCAGCAACTTGGATGCCGACGTTCCCGTCAAGTTCACCTACGACCCGACACCGATCGACAAAGAAATCGGCGTCATCTACGCTGCGATCGTACTGTTAGGACTGTACGTTCTCATCATTTGGGAAATAGTGAACCGTACCTTCGCAGCGATGCTTGCGTCTACGCTGGCTATCGGTGTCCTAGCGGCCATGGACGAGCGGCCCAGTATGCCGAAGTTGATCTCGTGGATCGACGTGGAAACGTTGCTTCTGCTGTTCGGGATGATGATCATGGTCGCGATCCTTTCGGAGACCGGTATCTTTGACTTCCTGGCCGTGTACGCCTACCAGGTGACGAACGGTCGAGTATGGCCTTTGATCAACTGTCTGTGTATTTTCACGGCCGTTCTGTCGTCATTCCTGGACAACGTTACTACCGTACTGCTGATGACACCGGTCACTATAAGGCTATGCGAGGTGATGGAATTAAATCCGGTGCCGGTGCTGATGTCGATGGTAATCTACTCGAACGTCGGAGGCACACTGACACCGGTTGGAGACCCGCCAAACGTTATCATCGCTTCCAACAGCTATATCTCGAAGAATGTAAGTTTCTGAAACCTCTTAAGCAGAACGTGATCCTAAAATCCGTTCCTATTTTTTAGGGAGTCAATTTTGCCACCTTCACCCTGCACATGGCTATCCCCATCGCGATCGTCATGGTTACGACGTACTTCCAGCTGCGCATGAAGTTCAGAACAATCAACGATCTACGGTTCACCGAGCCACAGGATGTTCAGGAGATTCGCCACGAGATTGCCGTCTGGCAGCGTGCAGCCGCGTCGCTGTCGTCCTATTCCAAGGACGAAGATCTGGTACGCGAGACGCTGCTCAAGAAGGTCAACAAGCTGTCCCGGTCGCTGAAGAAGAAACTGATCAGCGGTTCCGTACCCATGGAATACAAAGCAACCCTGGAGGAGCTCAAGAACAAGGTTTGAAAAATGGATTTTTCGTTTTGTGATCATCAATTAACCCTCGATCTATTCCCTGCAGTACCCGATCAGAAACAAGGTCCTTTTAGTGAAGTCAGCCGTCACCCTGGCGTTTGTGATTACGTTCTTCTTCTTGCACTCGGCTCCGGATATTCAGAAGCTGTCGCTTGGCTGGACCGCCCTGCTGGGAGCAGTCCTACTGCTGATCCTTGCCGATAGGTAGGACTCACTCGCTTGCTTTGAAGAGGTGGGATCCGCAGTAACCATTTCTATCTCGTTTCGTAGGGAAGACATCGAATCGGTGATAGCCCGAGTGGAATGGTCCACCCTGTTGTTCTTCGCTGCCTTATTCATCCTGATGGAAGCACTCGCCGAGCTCGGGCTCATCGAGTGGATCGGAAAGCAGACGGAGAATGTTATTTTATCCGTATCGGAAGAATCTCGTTTAGCTGTTGCCCTATTACTCATTCTCTGGGTGAGTATGTTTGTTTGTGTGGTGGGGGGCGGGGTGTGGTTCATTATTGGAACAAGACCTTCTTCGAAATTTATTATGACGTTTTGAGGGTAGTCTTGCTCTGAACAGCCGGCTTGGACATCCCAGTGTTTTGTCTCTAGAATCTAGAATATTCTAAGCTGATGTGATTCTCGATGTCCATGAGGTTTGATTTTCTGTCCATAAGAAGATACATTACACCAATACTTACAGTTCCAGCAACTAGATTAATTCGGACCCACAGATGGTGGAGGGTCTCGCACAGTCTGCTGGCTGGGTCAGTACAACAGAACCAGCGTGTGGATACTGCAACAAGAACACCACCTCCTCTTGGCTTTTTGCTATTAAATTGGTTTAGATCTTTGAAATTTCAAACGGTGAAAGAATCTTCGCGGAGAAAATTTGATTATCTAGCCAAGACTCAATCATAGCAGGATAGAAAGAAGTTGTCGTTTGTGGGACGTAGTCCTCGCACATCAATAGACGATGGTTATCAGCATAAGAAAGTGACACCGTTTGAAATGTAGTTTCACGTCGTCCACGAAGCTATGAAGTGGAATGGTACCAGCACTGCTAATGTCCATAAATTAATGGTACTTGCCTGGAAGCCTGGGCCTCCAACCAGGACAATTCGCTCAAGTACGCTCAGGAACTCACGGGGCTCAGGGTCATCCGTATGACTGAGTGTTGTGCGTCCCGGGTGAAAAGAAGTTGCATAACATGGTGTGTGTGTTTCGACCAGCTTCGGATGGTGGAGCGTATTTCTTGAGTTCTTCCAGCGGGCTGCGACTAGAAACGACATCAAAGAGAAGGATGTTCATAAATTCATTGTACTTGCCTGGATTGTCCGATTTGGAAGGGCCTTTCAAATGACCCTAACACAGGACCGGGCCGACTGAAGATCACTAGCTAGCTGGTCTGAATTGTGATGGCTGATGGGAGACTCATCATCCGTAGTGCTAAGTGTTGAACGTCCAGAGTATGAAGAAGAAGCGTACAGAGTTAACGATGAAAGTTAACTGTGATTCCGGAAGGTGTACAGTAGATCCTGAAGCACCGGAAGGTGTACAGTAGAATGAAGCGTTTCTGGACTCTCTCAATACGAGCGATATGGACGGCATGATACGGAGCTCAAACCTGCACTCCATATTCAAGTACACTGCGAACTAAAGCGCAGAACAGGGCCTTCAGTGCATGTACGTCATTAAAATGGGCTATGCTCAGCCGTTAGAAACATAGCACCGCATTGGCTTTCGCAGTTGTCACTGAGATGTATCCTAGAGGGTTTGATCTGTTTAGTAGAATACCTGTAACTAGAAATTAGAAGAAAAATTAGTATTTTCTAGTTTCTAGTTACTGAGATGTGTTCGTTGAAGCGTAGTTTACTGTCAAGTATGACGCGAAAGTACTTGTTCGACGTGACTCTTTCTAATGGCAAATTGTTCAGCCAGTAGTGAAAAGATACAGTAGTTTAACATCGAGTGAACGTCATCAATTTACATTTTGCCGCATTCATCTGCATTAGGGCTTAACTGACAAGCGTATCTAAAAACTCGCCTAATCAATCCACCACGGCCATTTCGTAGAGGAAGAGTTCACCTATTCGAATTGGAAGCTTACATGGGTAGTCTTCGTGCCACGAGAAATTTACGGAAGAAGCCACGAGAAATTAACGGAAGAAGTCAAATAAATTTGACCTAGCATCGTGCACTTTGACAAAAGCTTTGCGCGCAGGCAGATATGATTTCAGCCACTGCATGATCCAAGAAGGTAGTCCCAGGCGGTTCAATTTTTCAATGGCCAATTCGTGGGGCACCTTGTCAAACGCTCCAGCTCATTGATCACAATGTGAGTGAAAGTCACGACCCAGGTAACCAATAAGCATTAGCATATGCAGTAAATCAACCCTAAATCTGCATTTTAGATGTTACTAGCATTATATCAGCATATTGAATGCTATCTGTTGTAAAGGTGGATTTCAAATGCTATTTAAATGCTTGTAGCCTGTAATAAGCATTTCGAATGTAAAATAGCATTAATGAAGCATTATCATAGCATTGTAGTAAAGCAGCAGTATATTGGACCTAAAGTGGCATTTATGTTGCATTTAAGGCGACTTAATTGCTTGATAGGCTGCCGTTAAGGCGTTTTGCAACTGCTTATTGGTTACCTGGAGAGGCTCGACGTGGTTGATGGCTTTTTACGAAACCATGTTGATGTTCAGATATTACAGGCTGCACGACAGAATACAGCACGTCGTGCAATAGACTCTCGAAATTTTTCGCTAGGCAGCTCAAAATAGATATCGGTCGAGAGTTCTCCGCGCAATGTGTGTTTCCAGCTTTGTCGTTTGGAAATAATGATGCCAGCTTCCAAGCATCCGGAAATACTCCTTCGATCAAGTATTGGTTAAAAACCACTGCGACGGGAACAAACAGCGACTGGGTGCATTGTTTGAAAAAGAGATCAGGACCAGGACCTTAGATGAATCGACAGCGCTAAGAGCTTTCAGAATATCGTCGTCATTAAAAGTGACTTGAGGATGTCGAAGGCTATACGATGGAAGACTTTCCAAGTATTGCTGCTACATCGGAGCTGGGTTGTCGTCGTGTACGGAACGAAAGAACTCGACGAATATATTCGCAGCTGTGACCAACGAGCAAAAACTATGAGACTTGTATGAAACATCAACGGGAACTATTCATCACCTTTTCACGGACATATACAGCTGAATCTAAATGAGACTATTCAAAATTCACGAAGAACAAATCTGGGAAGAGGAAGAATGATTCTGCTAACTTGGTGACACAAAATCCTGGTCCAACGGAAATGAGTATGATCGCTTCTGTTCTGTGAGTTGTAAATGGGCGTTATTTGGATACTGGAGCCCATGAGCAAGCGATCTATCAAAGCTCAGAAGGGAAATCTATCTATCCTTTTTACCCTTCTTACATCAATAGAAGGGTATTAAGATCGCTTGAAAACTCGACTTTTTATCCGAGGCCCACAGGGCCGAGTTTCATATACCATTCGACTCAGCTCGACGAACTGAGCACATGTCTGTGTATGTATGTGTGTGTGTGTGTGTGTGTGTGTGTGTATGTGTGTGTGTATGTGTGTGTGTGCGTTACAAATAATGTCACATCGGTTTCTCAGCCATCTGTGAACCGATTTCAGTTCTGTTGACGGCAAATGGAAGCTACAACATTCCCATAGAACGCTATTGATTTTTTTTCATTCGGACATTTCGTTACGAAGATATGAACGAAACAGTACTTGAAGGCCTATTATAATAGTAATCAAACAGTTTAGTCTCCGATTACATACTGAGCTATTTGTGTACCGATTTAGCTTTGTTGGTGATCAAATCAAAGCTATGATATTTCCAAATAACTGGTCAAAATTTCATTATGATTGGATAATTCTTCATGGAGATATGACCAAAACAATACCTGAGAGCACATAATTAGTGAGATGACAATATACTCGTTGCAGAGCAAAACCGAACAAGACCAATCACACCAATCGATGCCGCTTGCATTCTATTGTGTCGCATCTGGAG
Source organism: Aedes japonicus (assembly GCA_034211315.2). Taxonomy (NCBI): domain Eukaryota; kingdom Metazoa; phylum Arthropoda; class Insecta; order Diptera; family Culicidae; genus Aedes; species Aedes japonicus. Next base: position 98,310 of record JASCZW010001760.1, read on the forward strand.
CGTTGTATAGCACATACAGCGGACTAGCCACACTATGCGACTGTATAGAATTAGAGCAGCATCGATTGGCTCCAGGGGTCTGGTTTTGAACTGCAACGAGTATATTCGAAAATTACACAAAGTCTCCATTTACTATTTTCAACGAATATGTACTTATTAAGCATCTTGAATCCATATCAATAGACAAAAATCTGGATCAACAATAGAAAGGGCTCATCAACATTTGTAAACAAACACTTCTGAGCCCGTTTTCTCGCAAACCAAGCTACGCACGCAAACCTACAAAATCATCGTGTAGGGGAAACTTTCCCCTACATGATGATGGTATTGGTTTGCGTGGGTGGCATACGCTTTGCGAGGAAATAGGCTCAGAAGTGTTTGTTTACAAATGTTGATAGGCCCTTTTCTATTGTTGCTCCAGAAATGACGCTTAGGATTGTCTTATAATTTATTCTATGGACTGATTCTAGGAAATTTCTAATATTTATGTAATTTCTCCTTTTATATAATTAACATAAACAGGTCGTTAAAGACTATTTATGGCAATATTTTAATCACATCGATGAATTCAGGATTGATAAATAGTTCATATTATAATCTGTATGTATGACATATCGAATATTCCTGGATCTTCCTGGAATTTCTGATGAAAATATGTATCCAGTACAATATTCTCCACATTTGAGTTCGTAATTCTGATGAAATGTAAGAAGGGTACAGTCTCACCATCGGTGGATTAATGCGGGTTTATTTCTTATACAGGGTGCTCCGACCAAAATTTGGCCAAACAGTAGTGTATGTGAGTCGGTCAAAGTTTTTATTATTAAGTCAAATCCTTTTTTTTCAATTTCAGTCAATACAGAATACAGGAGAAATATTCAGCTAAGCTTCCTTTTTACCGAATTCGAATTGTCGGGTCTTTCGTTTAACACCTGCCATAAGATTTTCTACAGTCTCCTTGTCAACTTTATTCGCCGCAGAACGCCGTTTGCCTTGAACTGTTTCTCGCTTACAACCGCTTTTGGAGTCTTCGTAAGGTTCCGCTTGACGATGGCCTAATGTTGATCGATTGGGCGGAGCTCTGGCGTTTTGATAGGATTCTTGTCCTTGGGCAGCACTTGAACGTTGTTGGCAGCATACCACTCCATGGCCTTTTTTCCGTTATGGCAACATGCCAAATCCGGCCAAAATAGAACGGAACAATTGTGTCGCTTCAGGAAAAGCGGTAGACGTTTTTGTACGCACTCGCTCAGATAAATTTCCTGGTTGACGGTTCCGTTCGCAATGTAAACGTTGCTCTTCAGGAGCCACAGGAACAGATGGCCTGCCACACCAGATATTTCTTCGCACACTTTGACAGTTTAATGTGCTTGAAAATATCTGCCACCTTTCCCCTGTCCAGGAAGCTGTTTAAAGTCTGCCTTGACGTAAGTTTTATCGTCCTGTACCACGCAATTAAACATCGTCAGCATCGTTGTTTACAACGTTCGCGATCGTGCTTTGGCCGACGTGTTTTGTTTATCGTCACGACTTAGAGTCACCACTTTCTTGTATGTCGACAGTTCAGCTCGTTTTTTAGTTCTATCCACGGGTTAAGGCGCCACTCTAAGCTTTGTTCTGACATCACTGACCCAGAGTTTGAAAATCCGTTCGAAACAGCGGGCAACTCTTTTTGTCGTTGCTGTGGCCTCCGGCTTTCGATTTAACCCCGATCCAGCATTCTTATCAACTTCTAAAGAAAACTTTGAAGTTCACGATTGGTTGTTCACGAAGAAGTTGTAGAGAATGCTATTCAGCTCAAAAAGTACCTCAAACGAACTCAACAAAGCCATAAAAAAACCAAAAGACATTTAAGGAGTGTATCGAAAATAAGCTATCCACAAATTTTCTTTCAAATTATGTTGAAGACCGATATTTTATTCATACAAAAAATTGATCCTTTATTGTACAAGGTTATACTTGAACATAATGAAGACCGGATAAAATTTAAGTTATTCCTTCACGAATTTTCGAACTTTGGATCGAATGCTCTTCATCAAGTTCCGGACAAGTTTTGCATCGCATTTTTTGGACGCTTGAGCCCAAACTTTTTTGGACTCCTGCATGTTCCCAGTCTTCTTGAAGACCCTCTTCACGATTGCCCAGTAACGTTCGATGGGTCGAAGCTGAGGGCAATTTGGTGGATTGATATTTTTCTCAACGAAATCTATACCCTTTTCCGCAAGCCAATTGAGAGTGGTTTTGGCATAGTGAGCCGACGCTAAATCTGGCCAAAACAGTGGAGGTGTACTATGCTTCTTATATAAAGGCAACAATCTATTCTGGAGACACTCAGATCGATAGATTTCCGCATTTAATGAGAGGAAAATCAAAATTAGTTCAAGAGTTCAAGAAGTCGACAAAGGCTTAAAAGGACAGGGGAGGAAAGTGAAATCAGTAGTCTGTAAATTTTGACGTCAAGGGAAATTAAAGTTTCGTGGCGGAGATGTTAAGGAATGAACATAAGGGAAAAAAAAGCGTGAGAAATAAATGTGATGTTATCATTTTGGGCTCATTTTTCTGACACAACGATCAAGATGCCCTTACTCAGCAGTGTACTGCTGTCAAATTGAACGTTCAATGTGCTCTGCAGTGATTTATCTAGACTGACAAAGATTTTTTCATTGTTTTTTTTTCCTACTGGTATCGCTGCTTCTCTTCGATCGTACTCATAAATGTTGGTGTTGCTGCTGGGATGGCGGGAATCATTAATTTATTCCAAAATAGAAATCAAAGCTCTGTCGAGAGGAAGAACCTCATGCACAACAATCAAGTATCTTCTAACGCGTCAACATGGTTTAGTGAGATCAAGTGAAAATATAGGATCGAACTCCATGTCACAAAAATTACAAAATAAAACGCTGAACATCTCCTCGTGGTTGCGCTTTTTTGTTTCAATTATATTTTGAGTCGATAAAGTAGATCTATCAGTCATTCATGCAACCACCAGAGAGAGGTTTCTTTTTATTTTGTGGCAAAATATTCGTAGCTCTTTGTATTGTTTTCGTAGAATGAACGAATGTTCTTTCTTTGTCAACGTATGCTTAGTGCTTGTGACAGTTGCGCGTGTGGCATTAAAGTACAAATCAGTTTCGTTGCAGAAAACACCGAATAGATTTGTTAGTCCTACGTTCGATTTCGTAATATAAACGAGAATTAATTTTCAGTGTATCTATCATATCGATCATATCGTTATCAAGTTTATTCTACTTTCATTGAATCTGTGTGAAACACTTGATTCACTGATAGAACAAAGAAGTTCAGAATCTCCCTGGGCCCAGCGGATCAGCAACAAACAGAGGAGGAGGAGAATGCCCTGCTGAGCAATCTATATAATAAAAATGAGTTGAGGTTTCCTTTGTCACGATTTACCTCGCGATCGGAAGGACCGTTTGGCATGAAAATTTGTATGCACGCGTTTTTGAGGCCGGAGAATATTCTTAAGATAGTAAGAGACCCCTCCCTTCTCTGAAAGGGGGGGCTCCCATACAAATGAAACACATTTTTCTGCATAACTCGAGAATTAATCAAGTAAATGGAACCAAATTTGACAGGTAGAGGTTTTTGAAGGCAAGAAATGTTTCTAAAGTAACTCGAGACCCCTCCGCCCTCTGTAAGAGGGGGGCTCTCATACTAATGAAACACAAATTTGTGCATAACTCGAGAACTAATCAAGCATATGGAACCAAATTTTGCATGTGGAGGTTTTTGGAGGCACAAAATGTTTCTTTGGAAGTTTGAGACTCCTCCGCCATCTGGAAGGGGGAGGGAGGGGGGTTTCCATACAAAAACAACACAAATTTCTGCCTAACTCGAGAAATATCCAAGTAAATGGAACCAAATTTGGCATGTGGAAGTTTTTGAAGGAAATAAATGTTTCTATTGTGGTTTGAGACTCCTCCGCTTACTGAGAGAGGGGTCTCTCATACAAATGAAACACGAATTTCAACTCGAGAACAAATCAAACAGATGGAACCAAATTTGGCATGTGGAAGTTTTTGAAGAAAATAAATGTTTCTAAGCTGATTTGAGACCCCTCCGCCTTCTGGAAGGGGAGACTTCCATAGAAATGAAACATAATTTTTAACATAACTCGAGAGCCAATGAAGCAAATGCCAAATTTGGCATGTTGAGGTTTTTGGAGGCAAGAAATGTTACTATGGCACTTCACCCCCCCCCCCCCGTCCAATGGGGGGGGGGTCCCATACAAATAAAAATCAAATTTCTGCATAACTCGAGAACTAATCAAGTGAATTAAACCTTTTTAGCATATGGGGGTTTTTGGAGGCTAGGTTTCTATTTTATGTATATAGAATGAATTTCTGTCTGTCTGTCTGTCTGTATGTCAGACCCTCGAGAAGTTCTGAACCAACCAACGGGGAAGGTTCTTATGATTGTTTGAGACCCCTACTCTCTCCGGAAGGGGCGCTCTCATACAAATGAGACACACATTTCTTCATAACCCGAGAACTAATCAAGCAAATCGAATCAAATTTGACATGTGAGGGGTTTTGAAGGCAAGAATTTTTCTATGGTAGTTCAAGACCCCTCCCCTTTCTGAAGGGGGGGGGGGGGCTTCAAACAAATTAAACTCAAATTTTTATTATAATCGATGAGCCCAGTGTGATGGTTCGAGAACTAATCAAGCAAATGGAACCAAATTTGGAATGTGGGGGGTTTTGAAGGCAATGATTGTATGGTGGTTTGAGAAAACACCCCCCTCTGGAAGGGAGGGCTCCCATGCAAATGAAACACAAATTTCTACCAAAAATGAGAATTATCTAGCTTACTTAAACACAAAACGTGTGTTTCTCGGATAAGAAGCATGTTTTGATAGAAGTTTGAACCCCTGCTTAGTCAAGAAAAAAAAACTCATTTCGAAAAAAAACCATAAACGTGCCAGTTATATTAAATTTTCCTTCATTTAGTTGCAAGCGTAGCAGCGCACGCACCAGGTTCAGCTAGTACACAATAATACTTTAGATTAGTTGACAGTCTGCTGTACAAGGCTGTGAAAAAGACGTGAGAGCAAGCTTTTCTAACCAAGTACTACTGCGTCCGTGACCTAGAGATCGATCTGGGCAATATCTTATCTGAGGAATATTCAAATCTATTTAGTACGAGTTGGGCCTATAAATCCTTAAATAGAGCTCGCTATGTTTCACTTGCTCATACTTTGTAGAACTAGAAGAAGCTAGTGTTGATGTTCAAAAAAATATTAACACTAACCCCACCAATTTTTCCCACAGGTATCTGCATTCGCATCCGCGTTCGTCGACAATATTCCGTTGACCACGATGATGGTAAAGATCGCCATCGGCCTGGCCGAGAACGAGGCACTTGGCCTACCCCTCAAACCACTTGTTTGGGCACTTGCCTTAGGAGCTTGTCTGGGAGGTTCGTACCCACAACTGATGTCAAACCTCCAATCTCTTCTAACCATGCTAACGTCTCATTCCAGGAAACGGTACACTGATCGGTGCCTCCGCCAACGTAGTATGCGCTGGTGTTGCTGAGCAACACGGCTATAGGTTTACCTTCATAGAATATTTCAAGTAAGTTGTCAACGATTGTCTAAAATCGCAACTCCCTCTAACCTCACCTTCCATTCTCGTCCTTCTCGCAGAGTCGGTTTCCCAGTAATGGTCGGCAGCGTGATCGTGTCCACCATCTATCTAATGTTTGCCCACGTAGTCTTTGCCTGGCATTGATCCGCTGGGATCCGGAATCTACACTATTATACACCACTCGTGCGCTGCCATAAATTCAAGGTCGACGTTCAAGGTCGTTTGGAGCATATCTGAGAGAAAGCCAACAACCAAACAAATCGGATTCCGCACGAGAGTTTCCCAGAGCACCGGACCGGACCCCGCGCGACTGGAGTGAATAGAACAAATGATGTGATATCCTTCCGAAATCCCAATCAACTGTATAGATTTAACTAACTGTTAATGTTTATTGCTGCGAAATCCAACGCCGAGCAAATGGTAGATCACACTATATAACATTAGGATACCGAGCGAGAGAGCGAGAGAGGGAACAGCAGAGCCAGGCGCACAGGATCAAAATCAAGCTCCAACATCCAGCAGAGCGAACAAATTGTCAATTTCATCCATAATTAAACTCAGCAGCCGAGTTGATCTAGCACACTAAGATATCAGAGTAGGCTTACCACCATCCATGGCAACCGACCACTCCTCACGAGCGCCTTGTCTCGGAAGTCTTCACATCCTTCAACTCCTTATTTGTTTCAATGCTCGTTTACTCATTAAGCCACTTGTTCATAACGATTAGTCTTAAAGTTTATTTTTCTGTTTTCTTTATGTTTTGTATTGTATATTTACAAAATAAAAGGTTGAACCAAGTTGCGTAGCATTTCAACTGTTGAAAAATACATATTTGAGTTAGTTAGTTCAAAATAGCTAGAGAATTAGTTGATTACAACTGAAAACTGTATAATAAAGTATATTATTTAAAATATAAAAATAAATCACAAACGACATTCCACACACAAACACATATAAAAGTTAAACCTTGAAAGGAACAAAAAAAAAAGAAATGTCTGAAAACAATCGAAAGATGCGAGTAGCAAAAAGGAAAACATCACAAGAGACGTGTCTTCATGACTAAAAGAACAAAAATGGAATATATTTTTAGAAATTAAATTTACTGACTGCTACCGGAGAAGGTCTGGCAAGAACGAGTGAAAACTCACCGAAAGGAAGAAAGTCATTAAAAAAAAAGAAACAAACAAATTAAAAGAGAATCATAACTAAAGCAAAACAAGTTAGTGTTATTTATCGATTAGTGTGTAAATTAGATTCGAATAAATGCAACGGTTGAGTTGCGATTTGAACTACTATTACTACTACTACAACTACTATCACTACTACTGTATCGTTTCGATTTAGTCAAAAAAAAATCTGCTGCAAGCTAATTTGAGACTCGAAAATAAAAAAAAAAAACAAAAAAAGTGGATGCAACAACATGGAGGAGGGAAAGGGAGAAAGAAAGTGGGAAAGCCCCCGCTTAATTATGAATGAGAATTGAAACTATCAGGACAAAGTCAACGAGAGCGAGAAAGAGAGAAAGCGAGAGGGAAAAGGTCTGACGTTTCAGAAGCGAACCAATCGAATTTAGGCTAAGAGCCGTACACTCAGTCTGGGCAGACGATCTTCTGAAAGGGGGAGTGGTAGGAACGAGAAAAGGGGGGAGGCAAAGTTATGTACAGTTCTTTTGTTTTTATTTATCGATGGTACGAGGCAGAGAGGGAGAGAGAGCAAAACACCATCAGCGAGAGGAAGACCAGAGACGGAAGAGTAAACCAAAACCAAAACACACAGAGTTGTATCAGTTCGAAAAAGAAGAAGAAGAAGGAATGGTGCAATGAGGTGTAATGAAAATTAGGAAATTTATATTTGAATCAATGCAAAACAAAGGAGATAATAAAATTCAGAAAAATAAGGATACAGTGCGTTTCAATTTCTTGGAGAAATTTCACCCTAACCTTTATCATAATTATTCGCCGAAAAATAGTCGGTTGTAGGTTGCTAGTCCACATTTTCAAGATTCTACTCCAGTTGGTCTAGCCATCTAATTTATGGCACGGTTCTGAGTCACAGAGAACAGACATCCAGGATCAAAGTTTTTTTTTCCAATTTACTCTGTAAATTTTTAAAAGCAAACCGTTGGATCATTAGGGCCGCCTAGTCTAGGTTTCACCAAACTAAAATTGACGGACAGCCGACGACTATCAACTCTCGAAGGAGGCAGGTGGCGCCATCAACCTACGATTCACCAAAACCAACGGAAAAGAGCTGTAATTTTAAAATGGCAGTTACAGAAATTTACACACGGAGGGCACTCCAGCTTGGATGTCTGTTCTCTGTGTCTAAGTTTTGTTCCGGCTGGGTGAAGGTATTTCTGGAGACATGTTGCGCCCATTGTAATCGTCCAACCTTAGTGGCTTTCAAAATACTACGTTCACTATAGAGTTGCACCAGTTCATGGTTCAGATTATCACGATATGTACAAGGAACAACTTGTCCTGGAGGTAAAGTTCACCAAACCTCAGAGTCTTGCGGAGCAGCAGGCACGAACTCCACCAATAATGCCACTTTGATTTTCTCTGCAACAGTTCTTATCCGACGTCACCAATGATCTAAGGAACACAAATTCACCCACCATCTCAAACTCATCTCCGTTGATTCTCACAGTTCGGCCTGGAACGTTCTTCCGAAAATGTCCACATCTTCAGCGAAGCAAAAACAGCAGATTCTTAGCCAAACCGATGCAGCCACGGTTGTCCTCGTAGATAATGACGGGCTTCACCGTTATCTACAGGTCTCCGAGGATGCCAGTCAACCAAATCGCTTCGGATGTTGCTGCGCTTAAGGCAACGTATTCGGCTTCGCTTGAAGCAGTTGCCACCGTCATTTGATTCTTGCTCGACTATGACACGGTTGCTCCGAAGACCTCCGACAAGAAGCCTCTAACGGATTTTCGGTCCTCGGTATCCGCTGCCCAGTCTGCGTCTGGAAATCCCACCTGCTGTTCTGCAGCTTCTTCACGTCTGTATTCCAAGCAGAGCCTCTGCGTCCCTTGCAGGTATCGTGCGATCCGCTTCAACGTCTACCAGTGATGATCGGCTGAATTCTGCTGGAAACATCCCATGTAGCTTACCGGGTAGCAAGTGTCCGGACGCACACACAACATGGTGTACATCATACTACCCAACAGCTCTCTATACGGTTCTTTCGTCCTTTCTCCATCGGAGTTTTGCAAGTATTGCAGTTTACCATTTCGAATCGCTGCAGGAAAGCCGAAGTGTTCCTTCCACACGGTTGTACACCACCTTCATGCCCAGGAAGTAGTTCGCCTCACCGCAGTCGGTCATCTTGAATATGGCAGAAAGTTCCTTCTTGAGCCTCACGATTGAAGTCAGCTTCCTTTCAGCGATCAACAGGTCGGCGACGTATAAAATTATGATCAGCTCGTCCCCTGTCGTGCATTTTGTGTACAGGCTTTAGTCGTGGAATGACCGAGTGAATCCCATCTTCAGCAACTGTCCATTCAGCCACTCGTTCCAGCAGCGGGGAAACTGCTTTAGTCCGTACAGGGACTTCTGTAGTTTGCACACCATGCCTTGATTCGCTTCTACGCCGTCCGGCACCGCCATATAAACGTCCTCCTTTAGAAACGCCGTTTTAACGTCCATCTGGTGGAACAGGAAACGATGATCGAGTCAGGACAATACAGACAGTGGTCAACTTCGCAACCGGAGCGTAGGTTTCTTCATAGTCGATGCCTTGACATTACCCTTTCACCACCAAACGAGCCTTGTGGCGTACTTCCTTGCCGTTGCTGTCCTCCTTCACACGAAACACACATTTCGGCTGGAGCGGCTTGACACTCCGGGAACAGCTTTGTAATTTCCATACTTGGTTCACCTCTATCGAATCCAGTTCCTCTTGAACGGCCTTCAGACAACCAGTACGGTCGTCTCGGTCTGATATCATTGTAGCAGTTTGGGGCATCTGTAATACACGGACCGGCAGAAACAGCTCCGTAACCAGTAAAGAAATTGAAAAACTTACCGGGGAGCTTGCGCTCTCATTCGCTGCGCCTCACCAACGGTTGACCCTCATCCTCGGATTTGTGTTGTTCTAGTTGCGAAGGGAGCGCTCCGGTGTTAGTAGAGTCTATAGTCTCGTCGCACTTCATATCGCGAGCAATGATGATCTTCCTCGCGGCACGATCCAACAGTCGATAGCCATATGGAACATATCCAACCATCACGGTCTTCCGGCTCCTCGCATCGAGCTTCTTCGTTGCTGATCTGGTATCCAGGCGTAGGCTTTACACCCGAACACACGAAGTTTCTTCAAGCACGGTTTGCTCTCATACCAGGGCTCAGCAGGGGTTACCGTCTTGGGCAGGGTTGCTGTCGGGCTCCGATTGGTGAGGTAGACGGCGGTGAGGACTGCTTCGGGCCACATCATCTTGGGAATGCTCGACTCGACCAGCATGGAGCGGACCTTTTCGACCACAGCTCGGTTGACCCTTATCCGCAACGCCATTATGTCACCGTCGGTTCGACTTGGATGCCCTTTCTAGAACAGAAATCTTTTTGCGCATTTGAGCCATACTCACGTCCTTGGGCCCCTGTCAAATTTTAAATTTTCAAGCCGAACTTTGTCGTCATCATGGCTTCATATTCCTTGAACGTGCTGAAGACCTCGGACTTCCTCCGCTTCATGTACAGCACCGCAAAGCGGGTATGATCATCGATAAAGCTCACGAAGTACCGGTAGCCGTCCCAAGCAGGGGGGTCGATGTGTACCCTTTCCAGGGGCCTGGTCGCTCGATCACGAGATCCGCTGGCAAGGTCACGGCATTGCTTCCCTTGCACACAAGCGTCGCAGAAACTCAGCTTACCTCCATGAAATTCGGCACCAGTCAACAGGTAATTCGATGCCATCGCCTTAATTCCTTGCTCGCTTAAATGTCCAAGCCGGCTGTGCTCACCTGTCTCCGACATGCACAAGTTCACGGTTGAGCATTCCAGGTCAATCTCCAGCTCGTACAGTCCACCCCTCAGTTGGGCGGTGGCGATAACTTCCCCGTCCTTCTTCAATATTGCGACCTTGTGGACGAAGCTTACCGGCACGCCGGCCGTGACGAGCTTCTTCGCGGACATCAAATTGGCAGGCAACTCCGGGATGTACAGTACTTCCTTCATGTGCAACGGGAATTGTTTGTTGCCATGGAGCTCATCGACCGTTTTCGCAAGAAGAGATTGGCCTTCCTTGGCCCCTTTTATAACAATCGGCTGCTTGCGCTTCCGGACCACCGAAAACGCTTCGATGTCGTTGGTGAGGTGGTCACTGGATCCCGAATCGACCTTGAAGACGATCTTGCCACTCTTCGCCTTGATGTTGCATAAAACTTACCGCTTTCCGCTGATTGGCCACCGCGGTAGCTTCACCACCGGCCTTCTGCCGACAGTCCTTCTTGAGGTGACCACGCTTGCCACACTTATGGCACTTATCCAGGAACTTGAAAGGTTTCTCCGGAAAACGCAGCCCCTTTGGCCTCGCTAACTCCTCCATTTCGCTCTTGACGTTTCAAATCTTCAGCCAATAGCCGCTGCTTCACGACTTCCACCTTCAGGTCTAGATCCGGAACGTTTTCCAGGGTCGTTACCAGAGAATCATAAGAATCTGGCAGCGTCTGGAACAGCAGTATCACCAGGTCAGCATTGTCAAGCTTGGCACCAACCGTCTTCATCTGCCGGACCAAATCGTCGAACGCCAGTAGATGAGGTGTCAGGTCTCGGATCGCTTTCATTCAGCATCAGGTCTGCGCCGGGTTGCTTCGTCTTCAGTTCAATTGTGGTAGATTATCATTTTAGTTCCAGATCTTACCGCAGAGATGGATAGATATTGGCAAGGCTTTTGCCATACACACGATCATTTGGTTGATTATGACTGTCCTGAAGAAGGAAGAGCTTTTTATCCGAAGATAAAAACTCGCAGTCACCGTGCCGAACCAAAAGATTATTGCTTTCGAATCATAGCCGGAAGACACCAAAACTGCAACCGCACAACCACGCTCCGAATTGCCGCCGCTATAGTCAACAGCCGAATCACCTATGGCCTCGAAATCACTTGCTTCGCCAGGCGACTGTTGTGGGAGAAACTAGCCCCGACTTACAACTCAGCCATCCGGATCACTTCCGGCTTGCTCCCTTCAACACCTGGCATCACTGCTTGCGTCGAAGCGGGCGTCCTCCCCTTCCGGTACTTCATCACGAACAACCTAGGAAAACGCACCATCGGTTTCCTCGAGAAGACAGCCGGCCCAAACGGCGGGGTCTACCTCCTTGAGGAGGCCAACCAACTCCTCACCGAAGTCGCCAATCAGGTGCTCCCTCCGGTGGCCACGGTCCATCGGTGTGGAGCCAAAGATTGGAACCGGGTAAGAATAACCGTTGACAACTCAATGCAGCATCTTCTCTGCCGAAGCACTTGCTATACCGTCACCACCCCATCTGACCGACCAATTGTGGTTTTAACGGACTCAGCCAGCGTTGTCACTGGTCTCAGTTCAGAAACACCGTCACACCCTTGGATCCAGGCAATCACACTACTGACCTTTCCAGGAACAACGATCGGCTGGATACCTGGCCACTGCGGTTTCCCAGGAAACGTCGAGGCTGATCGATTGGCCTCGGATTGCCAATTTATACGGTTAAACCATCCCTGGAGATGATGCAAAAAATGGCTAACCGGAATCGTATGGAATGCCTGGACCAACGACTACACCCAGAACCGTGAGCTCTTCATCCGAAAACAATTTAACACTCCGTTCACCGAAATAAGGATCCACCGAACAACAGGTGGTCTTCTCCCGCCTTCGCTCTGGACACACCAGGACATCTCACAATATGGCCGGAAATGGACCATTCCGTATAAACTGTTCAACCTGCAACGAGCACCACTCGGTGGAGCACTTTCTATGCCATTGCCCCCAGTACCAAGGACCCCGGGAATTCTATGGCATCTCAAGCTCCCCAAAAGATGATCTCAGCGACGACCCGACTAGAGGCGGCATTGGTTTGCTTCCTCAAGGATTGCAATATTTACGACACTATATAGTACAGTTAATACTTAACCTCGACCAAAACTACGAGGACGGGTAGAGGGTCCGCCGGTGATGGACCCCTCAACGAAGCCTGTCCCCGGTGGGTGCCCTCCGCCCCTCTCTCAAATCACACCCGTGAACCATCAACCTATTCTGGCCACGACTGGCCCACCAGATAACAGGAACCAGCTCTGACAGTAGCGTTAGTACCCAAACTTGAAAATTGTTTAGAAGGTGTTTTTCAAGTAAACTTATTATTTTTGAATTACTGAATTGTGATAAGGGGCCTAAACGCGTACTCACTCCGAACTACTTAAGGCTATTGAATATCTGACACGGTCTAAGCTTTTGCAAATGTAATTTTAAAACTTGCTCCCGTCTGGCTTCCATGGTAGCTGATAAATATAAACAAACGGAATCGCTCATTTATCTTCAGAGATAAGCTGTCAAAAGAATACACTCAAAACGGGTATAATCAATACCGCTGTTAAAATTACTCAGCGGAAATAAACCAAGACTGAAAGAGGAAGCTAAAAAAAAAATTTTATATGAAAATTCCATGAAATTTTCTGCGCTACAACTTTGTTCAAGAATGCAAACGTCTATTTCTGCATATAAAAAAGTTAGTTTTTGTATTTCCGTGAAAATGCGGACCACCCTAATTTCAATCAACATAAAAAAATGGCCCTTTGTTTTTATTTCAAGTTTCACCACCATGTTTTATAAAGGTAAAAATTGACCAATTTAGAGCAACTTTTCCCTCGTCAACTTAGGGTGTAGCTTGAAAAAAACTTTTTCTGTCCTAACTTTTTTATTTCAATTTTCATCGTAAAATTTTGTTAAGACGAGTTGTAGAGCTTTTAAAGGCGTGTATTTTGATATATTAATTTTGCCGTTAGCTATAACCAATCAATAGTTATTGATGTTTTTCTTCTAAAACTATCTAAGATTCAAATGTAATTTTCTCAAGATACAGAAATAACATATCTCTAGTTTTCACAAATGCTAAACAATATAAACTGTCCTTTTGAATGACGTCTTTAATTTTCTTTTGTGTTTGCCCCAATCATAAAAATCAACATTTGAAAAGGGCGTATTTTTGTAAGAAAAACTTCAATAACTATTGATAAATTGAAGCTAGCGGCTAAGTTTATGCATCAAAGTACGCGTCTTTATAGGTTCTAAAACTTGTTCAAACTCAACTTTACGGTGAGAATTGAAATAAAAAAGTTAGGGCAAAAAAAACGTTTTTTTATGGTCCACCCTAAGTTGATGAGGGAAAATTGCTCTTAATCGGTCAATTTTCAAGCTACATAAAAATTTATATATGAAAATTCCATAAAATTTTCTGCGCTACAACTTTGCCGAAATGCGTAAACGTCTATTTCTGCAAATAAAAAAGTTAGGTTTTGTATTTCCGTGAAAATGGGGACCACTCTAATTTTAACCAACATCACAAAATGGGCCTTAGTAATACAAACCATGTTGTAGAACATCACTTTGCTGTAAAGTTTCAAGTTTAGGCGCTGGGAGCATGTTTCTTCGTAAATTCGTAATCTGGACCATAGTGGTTTTCCGGTTTTCAGCCTACAGCTGCGAGTTATAAGAATATATTCCTGGTGCAGTTGAAAACCGGAATATAGCAGTCGCGCCAATCGATTTTACTCCCGTTCCATAAGTCCAAACAATGGCGCATCTTGTGCGCTGTATGGCGCATCTGATGCGCTATACAGCGCACTAGATGCGCCACTGTTTGAATTCATAGAACGGGAGTAAAATCGATTGGCGCGACTGCTATATTCCGGTTTTCAACTGCACCAGGAATAACAACATTACTAAGGGCAGCCGCCCATTGATGTGGTGGAGGTGTGGCATCTGCTAGCAATGCCAAAATACCTTGTCGAGGTTCGCATCACGCCACAAGACTTTGAAACGATAATTTGGCCTGGTATGTGATACCACACCACATCGCTGCGCTTTTCGCTCCTTTTTCTGATTGGCCAAGCTGACAGCCAATGTTGCCAATGGACACTCTAAACAAAATATACTTAAATAAGTTTAACTCACAATAATCGATGAAACTTTTCAAAAATCGACTATATCGAAATATCGGATGAAATCGTGAAAAATCGTCGATTATCTTTCATAGCGATGACCTCAAAACTGGTCGATTAGAAAGAGATGCGAATCGCTTGTTACAATTTCGTTCGATGAAATCCGATACTTTGGTTAAATCGGATATTTTAGAATTTTTTAAATTTCATCCGGTTTGGACTAGACATTTTGATTAAACATCATTTCTTTTCTAAATCTGAGATAATCCGGAAGAGTCGCGCCCCTAGGCACTAGGTAGAGGCGTTGGGTAAGAAACAATGTTGTTAGGTATAGAGGTAGTCATTGCCCGTTCAACAGAAACAAGTATAAATATTACGTTGTATCTAATGCATCGTTTGTCCCGTACCGGTGCCAGTGTCAGTACTGTTTGTGTTGCTCTCCTAAAACGGTTGAAGACAACATTCATTTCGCCTAAATAATCGCAGTCGCAGTGCGAAAGTAAACAATTGTCTGAAAACATCTACAAACTCAATGCTTTTGTTCATCTCGCAATCGTTGCAACGATTTCACCCGAGCTTTCAAATTCATCAACCACCTCTCGAAGGACGTCACATGTGGCTATTTTAATACACGATTCGCTATCCCCCCGCCTGCTGTGCTGTGGGTTGAAGATCAACATCGGTAGTGATCGAAGTAATCGGTTGGTTGAATGGATGTTTTCGCGACTCTGCCGGAGGAAATGCTGCGGGAAATCCTGTCGCTACTTCCGTTCAAGGATCTCCTCCAGTGTACGTTGGTCTGTTGGCACTGGCACCGGATTGCCGAACCGTTGATTCATCGCAGCGGCTGCATCCGGATTGGCGTCGACATGACCGGACACGGTCGAACATTGTGGAACAGTACGAGACAGTACAACACCGTAGTCGTCGACAATCCACCCGGATCGAGGCGATCGCTGGTGAACCTGTTGATGCTACCAAGCACGTGGATTTTCAAACCCTCGGAAATTCATCTGATCAATTTTCTGGCGGATAGTTTGGATAAATTTTGTAGACATGGCCATCGGTTGCTGGAAAATGCCGAATCAGTTCGAATCAAACTGAGCGACGACAAACACATGTATCTAAACGATGGTGCGGAGGAGTTTGTCCTGAAATTTCCCATGATGAAACATCTCATCTGGAATGAATTTCTGAACGGTTATGGATGGAAAACAGTGACAATCGACGCTCCGCTGCTGCAAACTGTCGTTGTTAGTGATTCATTTGATCCTACGGCTGTGATAAAAATACCTGAGTGTGATCAACTGCGACACGTGAAATGTTCATTTCACTCCAAAACGTTTGAAAATGTGTTCACCGGTTATTTATCGAGATTAGAGACGTTGATTTTGGAACTTCATCAACAAGACTATGATCTATTCGTGATGAGAGGTATGCCTTGTTTGAAATGGTTGGAGATGTCCATTGAGATAGAGCCACCACATAGCGTTATTGAAACCATCCTCGGTTGTTCAAAGTTAGAAGGATTGAAACTTGTCGCAAGAAACGGTCAAATATCTCAAAGCGGCATAAATTTGAACCAAGTGTTTGGCAAATTGCAAGAACTCCAAGAGCTTGAACTATCCGGATTGACTTTAAGTGCAAGCAATGTGATTGACGCACTTGAGTTGAGACTGCTCAAGTTGAGAAATGTTACGCTACAGCATTCTGATTGTGCGATATTGTTGAATGCACCCCGACTTCATACATTGTCAACCTGCACAGGAAATCTTGTGAAGATAAACGTCGACATGGGCAATCGAATGAAGAAGCTATACGTAGAGTTAAAAGACACGCATTGGAACGAATCATTTCACGTGTACTTGCGATCTTTTCTCCAACTGCACGGAAGTGTTGAAGAACTGATACTGAGTTGCCCGCACTCGAACACTCTACTCACTTGCGATAAATCGTTCTTCGATCAGTTGGTCCCGGATGTAGTTCGATTGGAGTTGCATAGTTTCGAAATCCGGTGTGATTTTACGGAAAATGTAAACAATTGGAACTCGTTGAAGGTACGTTTAGTTATCGATGTAATTTGAGGTTATTAAGACAGCTCGTATCGTTGTGTTTACAGCGTCTTATACTGGTCGACTGCAGCGTCGTTTGCTGCTGCCCGATTAAAACCTCAGAGTGTGGAAGTTTCAGAAGCCAAAATTTGCAAACAGCTGTAGTTACGACAATGCGGAACCACGGGAAACTAAAACAACATACATTTTTAGGACGAAATCGAATAAATCCCTTGTAATGTATAATCTAAAAAGAAGTTAATAGTTATCAGTTGGGGATATCCGAACATCAAACAATCTTGAACATTTTCCATAATTAAAAAAGCTTGTTAGACTTGAAAAAATCTCTTGATTATCCGTCAAAAAATTTGTCTCGTTCTTTTATCTATCTCAATTAATCTTAATTAAAAAAAAACAAGGATTAACAACAAAAAGTAAGGATTCCTTTGATTTTCTTTTTTTTTAGTTTTTGGCACACATAAACACAAATTAAAATAAATAATATTCTCACTTTTTGGAGAGTAAGTAAGACAGAGCGACTCTTTTTGCTTACTTTCTCGTTCGCTAATAACTAAATCGTTTCTGCATTTGTCAACATATTCTGCAGAGTAAGTTAACCCAGTGATATCAATTTTCGATCGATAGAAGTAACCATTGGAATTTTTTACAATGCCCGGCCACACATTTTTTTTCTCAATTTTGAGTCGTTTTGGACTCACTTCCGTCAAAGGTGAGATCACTCTAGTTTGAACAGTGAAGTCAAACACTGGCCATACTGAGCAGTTATAACAGGTTATAAACCTATCATGATGACGAATATCTTGTTGAAATGATGTGACAACCGTTATAACATGTTATAATCGCTGGCCCACAATTGATACGTTGCGGATGCGTTTGCGTGAATTTGACAGTTTTCCCATAGGTTTTCTGTCAAATTTACGTCAACGCATCCGCAACGTATCAATTGTGGGTGGCCCTTAACTCTTTAGTCTAAACAAGGCATCACTCCATCAGCTTAAGCCAGGGGCTTATTTGAATAAGGCCCGTCTGACGTTTGTTGCTATGGGTACGAAGGCCAGTATTATTTAAAAACAATTAAGCTTATGTTAGAGATCTTGGCTGCAGGAAAATGGCTGCCCGTCAGGTCTTTGACTTATCCCAGTGTGGCAATCCCAGTTTACACAAATTTGAGTGACTTTATTTTTGAAGAAAGTGAGTCAAAAAAAACTCACAAAATTGGGAAAAATTTGGGCCGTGTGGCGCCGTAAATAGTTTTACGAATTAACGTCAGGGTTGCGATTTCTCTGGGGAGAATCACCCGGGTGCACATTTCCAGCTCTCTTTGGTAAATCTCACTCAGTCTCTAAGGAGCGTTTTTCTTGACACCACTGTAGAGATTGTTCAACTCAGCACGGGAGAGCGAGATAATTGACAATTCGCTGCCTGAGCGTTCATACACTCTCCGCAGTGTACTCGACGAAGAGTGAAAGAGCATACAAATGCTGCATCGCACTCACGTGAGTGAAACCTTGGTCTAAACATTAAGTAAAAAATGCTGGAAAACGGGATGAACATTACAAAATAGGAGCCTCAGATAGCCTAGTCGGTAAAGGCACGGAACCACCAATCCGAAGGGGGTGGGTTTGATTCCCAGTCTAGTCGACATAAAAAAAAAAGCTTGACCTCCCTAGGCATAAGAGTATCATTGTGCTTGCCACACAACATACAAATCCATGCATTGGTGATTAGAGTCGAAAGCTTTCATTAATAACAGTGGAAGTTCATCTAGAACACTTAGCCTAGCAGTAAGCTAATTGCGATTAGCAAAAATATTCAAGTTCTTGTATAGTGGTATGAAACTAATAATGAAGGTTTTCACCAGGGTGATTCTCCCCGGTGAAATAATTCTGCTCTCTTCGGTACTCCTCAGAGATCACTCACACGCTCCGGCTTGTCGTGTGGTGAGGGTGCAAACGATAGACACTTTGGCGTCACTCAACTTGTGATATCTAGCAGAGAGTGGGAACAAAATAAAAATCTCTCGGGTGAGTTTGCGTTTGCCAATGTGCGGGGTATTTTTTTCTCTGAGCACCCTTCTTGCACCGAGGAGAATTGCATCGCTGATTAACGTTACAGAGATTTGCCGATTTAATTTAACGATTTAGCAATTTAACGATTAAACGATTGAACGATTTAACGATTTAATAGTTTAACAAGTTGAGGATTTAACAATTTAACGATGTAACAATTTAACGACTTTACGATTTAACGATTTCACTATTTAACGATTTAACGATGTAACGATTTAACGATTCAACGATTTAACAATTAAATGAATTAACGATTTTAAGATTAAACGATTAAACGATGTAACGATGTAACGATTTAACTATTAAACGATTTAACGATTTAACAATTTAACAATTTGAGAATTTAACGATGTAACGATTTAACGACTTTACGATTTAACGATTTCACTATTTAACGATTTAACGATGTAACGATTTAACGATTCTACGATTTAACAATTAAATGAATTAACGATTGAAAGAATACACGATTAAACGATGTAACGGTTTAACTATTAGACGATTTAACGATTTAACAATTTAACAATTTGAGGATTTAACGATTTAACGATTAAACGATTTTACGATTAAATGATGTAACGATTGAACGATTTAACGATTGAACGATGTAACGATTTAACGATTCAACTATTTAACTATTTAACGAATTAACGATTGGCGATTTAACGATTTGACGATATACGATTGAACGATTTTACGATTTATCTATTTGACGATTCAACGATTCAACAATTTAACGATATAATGATTTAACGGTTTAAAGATTTAACATTTTAACGATTTAATTATTTAAAGATTTACCGATTTAACGATTTGAAGATTCAACGATTCAACGATTTTACGATTTGATGATTTAACGATTCACCAATTAAACGATTAAACGATTCCACGATTTAACGATTTTACGATTTAAGTATTTAAAAATTTAAGGATTCAACGATTTAACTTTTAAAAGATTTTACGGTTTAACGATTTCATGATTTAACGATTTAACGGCTTAACAATTCAATGATTTACTAATTTAACTATTTAAAGATTTGACTATTTAACGATGTAACGATTTTAAGAATTATTATCCAACGATTTAATGATATAAGGATTTAACGATTTCACGATTAAACGATTTAACAAGTTTACGATTTTACGATTTAATAATTTAAAAGATTTTACGATTTAACGACTTAACGATTTAACGGCTTAATTATTTAACGATTTAACAATGTAACGATTAAACGATCTAACGATGTACGGATTTAATGATTAATTTAATGAGAATTAACGAATAAACGATTAAACGTTTTAACGATTTAACGAGTTCACGATTTTACGATTTTACGATTCTATGATTTAACTATTTGACGTTAAATGTAAAACGGTTTAAAGATTCAACGATTCAACGATTTAACGATTTAACGATTTAAAGATGTAAAAATTTAACGATTTAACGATTTAACGATTTAACGATTTAACAATTTAACTATTTAACTATTTAACTATTTTACAATTTAACGATTTAACGATTTAACGACCAAACGATTTAATGGTTTACCGAATTAAACAATTAAATTAACGATTTAACGATTGAACTATTAAATTAACGATTCAACGATTCAGCGATTTACTGATTCAACGATTTAAAGATTTACGAATTTAACAATTTGAATATTTAACGATTTGAAGATTTAAATATTTAAAGATTTAATAATTCAATGATTTTGCGATTTTACGATTTGGCGATTTGACGATTTAACGATGTAACGATTAAACGATTTTAGCAAGATACGATGACGATTTTACTATTTTAAGATTTTATGATTTTACGATTTTATGATTTTACGATTTTATGATTTTACGCTTACGATTTTACGATTTATGTTACGATACAACGTTTTTAAGTTGATGCGGTTTAAAGATTTTAAGTTTTTGAGATTTTGAAATTTTGAGATTTTGAGATTTTTAGATTTTGAGATTCCGAAATTTTGAGATTTGAGAACTCATTAGTTTCTTAAGAGTTTGTGCGTTACACTACAAGATTATGTCATTGCCTTCGTGTACCAACAGTATAATTCACATTAAATCATATCGGGATGTAATGTTATCCTAGCTCCTTCATTCGGCCTATGTACCAAATATGCATTATTTCGGCGATAACCAACAAAACCATGTTGTTATCAATATAACCGATTTATTTTAAAGCAATTTAAACATATTTAATCAATTTGTAGTTGTTAACTTCCACGTAATTTTCGATTTCCTCAACTTTTTAGACACCATAACTTTACTGGTTAAGCTGAACAGATTTTCTACACGATCTTCGAATGATCTAAATTTTCCCAAAATTCAAACTATAAACCGAATAATGTACATACATTAATTGTTATGTTATATACAAGGTTGCGGCTTATCATTTTTGACTTATCCATATTCATTTGCCGATAGCTCTTCTCAGAAGCTCAATTTGATATGATGAACTTATGGTGCTTGAGTAGACCTACAACTTTGTTTAACAGTACATAGCTCTATCTCTTATATCTGAGGAATAAGAGCGTATATTCGCAGTGATCTTCGCGATGATCTTCGCGGTGAAGATCACGCGGGGATCATCGTGAAGATCACTGTGAATATACGCTCTCATGTCGAAGATATAGGAGTTAGAGCAATGTACTGTTAAACAAAGTTGTAGGTCTACTCATGCACTGCAAGTTCATCATACATCATATTTTGAAATCGACCCTCTGAAAGGAGATATTGGCAAATGAATATGCCTGAGTCAAAAATGATAAGCCGCAACCCTGGTTATATATTCTCGGTGCGAGGAGTAACGATTATGATGTAGAAGGAGATGTTCGCTCATCACCATGAGGCACCAAGAGTGAACAACAATGTTTTTTGGCTAGAATGAAAGATATGAAGAGAAAGTTTTGATAGTTCCGCTAGTGTGCGGCAGGCTTGGAAATATAGCAGATGTTTTAGAAAAATTGAGCGAAAAGGGCATGTGTACAGTGGTACTCGAACCAACGACATTTTTGCCTAACAACCCACTGCGGGGTAGGTTGAAGCACGGACTAAGTCCGCCACTTCAACAGGCAAAAATGTCCGGTTGGAAGACGCTCATACGCTGTATAAAATTTGTACAAATCGTTTATGAGAAATTTGTCGTAAAATAGGATTTGCTGAGTATTTCAACCAAGAAGCAATCAACTCTATCTATCAACTAAACCATAAATACAAGCTTTGACAAATCTAAACCTCCATATCAAAATATTAATAAACTCACTTAGAGGATACAGTTAGATAAATCTAAAGTGGATGGGTTTAAAAAAAATCTTAATACTCTATTACATACACGTACACGATATACTACAAACATGTAAACATATATAACAAATGCACCCTTTTAATACCGACCACTTTGTTTTTAAACAATAAGTTTCATTATTAGGGTTTTTTGATGAAATTATAAGTAAAAGTTTGAATTCAACTTTTTAATTTATGCAACAGGTTATTTTTGAAAAAAAAAATCTGTTGAAATAGAAATAGAAACGAAATTACTATTTTAAAATACGAGACTGGAAAGAACATTGTACGAAAAAACTCTAGAAAATTGTGTCATCTGTGATAATACTAAAACCTGTGCTAAAACTATGAAACAGATTGTAATTTTGCATACAATCCAAGGAATAGATTTAGAAAAGCTTACATAATCACACCTGTACCGAAAATGACATAACACACTCGCTTATTACGTCTTTTCATCTTGTTTTTTTTTAGACATTTCCAGACATTTCAAGTCTTTATCGCAGAAATTTGAAACAAATATCTGACATCCCTGATCTCAAGTTTCCTGTTGATTGTTGGTTGTAATGCATTATGTTACATTAGTTCAGTCATTCTGAACGTAATAGTTACCTAAATAGTCTTCTCGAAATTAAATATCTAGCCATAACAACACTAACTCCTCTTTATATTCTTCCAGGACTAAATGCTTTTTGAATAAACGTATCCGTACACTAACAATGGGCAAACATTTTTTTCGACGCTTCCCACATGCGAGTTTAGAAAATTGATCCAAAAATGCGAAATCCCGCATAATCACAAACCATTGCGGTTAAGTTTGATTACCTTAAAAAAATCGGAATTTTCACGTACAAAATTTTTGCTGTGCTCTATGCCAAAAAGTTGGTATCCAGAGCGATCGCAGACAATAAAAAAACCTTTCAATAGAGATTGTATGGTGAAAATGAGGTTGAACTATTCGATAACAATAACATAAAATGTGATAATATATCTTACACCCCGTTCGCACTACAACCTATATTACTTGATATAGAGTATCTTGATATCAAATGCCATGTACATTATTTCCAGTGAAAACTAGATGTATAGATGCTGATATCAAAATAGTCTATATCACGTAATATAAGTTGTAGTGTGAACGGGGTGTTACATTCGAATTATAGTTTTGACTGTATAGCCAATTGTCGCGTAATTTTTCAAAAGGTCCTATGTAACAGATGTTAACAAATTGAATTAATTAATGCACACTATTGCTATTGTACTTATCAACATAATGTTAAAATACGCATTTTGATATGTTTTCATAATATTACGAAAATTGAAAATCAACAAAACGTCCGATGTCTGATTTCGCAATAACGATGCTCTTCTGTTTGATAAGACGATCAGTTTACCTGTCGCGCTAAACGTCTGAAGTGTCAGAACAAACATAACAAAGCAAATCCGTACTTCGGTCGTTCGATTGGAGAAAGTACAAAATACCGTTACAACAATGTCGGAAGGAATTAATAATTATGCGTTCGATTTGCTCCTCCGTAAGTGCATTAGTTCCTTAAATAAGGTTATATAAATCATAATATATTGGTCGTTTCTTGCAGCCGCAGCCACAACAATAATTTCATTACATCCGGATCAATCATCAGCAGCACAATTTGAGGAAGTTGCTGTATGTGGTAGCCAGCAAAGTTGCGTTGTCGCCAGTTATGGTTCAGATCCTTCGCGGGATCTTCTACAAGAAGACAGCATCGAGGAAGTGTATGGAGAAACTATCCCGGTAACGGTAAGCATTGGAAACATGAACGACCCGCTCTGCGATGACAAGGAAATTGTTGAATGTTCAGATACCATCCCAGCACAACGTTCAATAATTGGATACCTAACAGCAAGCGTGAGGAAGCGGTCTTCGGATACAACCAAAACAGAGTGGAGAAGTATTTTTGTTTTCAGATGTTTATAGATGGTATGCTCTACCCAAGCAACCAAAAGTTCGAATTTTACTTGAGATGAGAACTCAGAAGTTCGCATTTAGTTTAAATTTAGTTCCATTGAACTTTTTTGCTGAATAACAAGACACTTCACGTACAAGCAGAACTTTATGTTCTTTAAAGTGTCATCAACATTTATAGCAACTAGAAAGTTCAAGAAAAGGTTCTTGTTTCTATTCAAGTAAACCTTCAAGTTTATATGTTGTTAGTTGAGAACTTACTTCGAACTTAAAATAAACTTTAACACAAAGTTCAATCAAAGTACCAATCGTACTTTTAATCAGTGGAAAAGTTCACAATACATCTATGTTGAACTACTTTTCTACTTTTTGAAGTACACGTAAAGTTCTGAGTAACACTTCAAAAATGTCAAAACGATTGTTTACATTTGAACAGGGTTGTCCAAACCACTCACAACACTGCGTGCGGTATTTGGACGCCGCAGCAGCGTGTATCAGTATCACCACTCCGCGCCGGTGCTCAACATAGTACACGCAGGGCGAAAATCAAACCACCGACACCAGTGCCCGTGCATTTTTCTTTACCCCGGTGGTTTGTACTTCGGCAAACGGGGAAGCCGAGTGTTTCAACTTCGGCAAACGGGGAAGCCGAGTGCTTTCAACTTCGGCAAACACCGTAGCCAAGGGATTCAATTTACGGATACACTTCGACAGCTCCTTTGCTGCACGGACCTTCTTGTCGTGGGGGATTTTAGCTTGTTTTGATATTTTCTCGGTTTTATTCATGCGTTTTCGTGAATTTGACTGTTTTCCCATAGCTTTTCTGTCAAATTTACGTCAACGCATCCACAACGTATCAATTGTAGGTGACCCTTAAGAATGTTGTAGTGAATAATATGCACTGTGACTTAAGACTGATATAAATATTGTGCTCCAAAAATATGCGCATGCCATGTGATGAGGGGACATGCATATTATTCTATATTATGATATCTGATAACAATGATGCCGGCTATTTGCATCTTAACAACGAGTTGAGCAGTATCATATTGCAAGTGCATCATAAACACTAAAGTTAAAATCAAACAATAGCAATAGTTATAGCAATACGCTAATTGTGAAGAGCAATACACTGGCAATGCGAAAAAAAAATGTTTCAAAATACACCCTACAGGCTACCAAAAAGGTATCCAATCTATGCGTACGGTTTATTATTTGAGAATGTTCTTACTAACAAGAAATGTTTTGGTGAAAATGAACATAAGTATTTCATTTTTGTGAAAAAATATTTTTCAGCACGAAGTAACTCAATTGACCGAATTAAGATCTGTAAGCGCCACATTAAAGATAATTGTGTGTTTTGAAACGTTTGAATCTTAAACGTATTGTAGTATTGTTGCTTAGCAAACAATACGGTTAGTTTGAATGCGAGAGCAATCATCACAAAGTTTCGAAAGATGCGGAGTGCTCCAAACATGGCCATTTTGTTTGGAAATCGTGTTTAGTCTTATTGTATATTTGAAATCTAACACATTTAATTTTGCAGAACATCTATTTAATCCCGTGAATGGATTTTTAGTTTACTTCACAAATATAGAAAACGTGCTGATTACTGGCAAATATGCAATCATTAAGCCAGTGGTCCTTTCTTAAAGACTTAGACAGTCTATATTTTTTATTTGATGATTTGTTTGTTCAGGCTCAATCCTATCTTATCCAATACAAAGCAATACAATACAGAGTTCTGGTGAGTGTGAGCATTTTACTGGAATATCTGTAATTTGAAAATGAGAAGAAAGATTAGTACTTTCCATTTAATTTCAACTACCTTTATTGCTTATCTTGACAGAAACGAGTATTTCGTCTACAAAATATTATTTATATACTTAGTGCACTACACTGAAGATGTCTGCATAATCTAGACGAAATACGCGTATCTGCCAAGATACTATAAGCAATACAGGTAGTTGGAATTAAATGGAAATTAATAATATTTCTCCTCATTGCCTAGTTACAATGCAGAGTGCACTTTTTGTATTTTTCACCAGATCATCTTCATAAAAACACACATGAAGATTTCCTTCATTGTGCATAACAAATTTTATCGCAACTTTCTCCTGAAGTTAAGGTTCACATTTACGGTGGCTTCAATCAACGCCATGCTGACTGTATTATGAACTCAGAAAATGAAAGTATAATACTCCCAGTTTTTGGCGATAACGAAACATTGCAGCTTATTTTTTGATAAAACTAGTATCAAACTAATCTTGAGCTTAACCAGATTTATCACATTAAAAACCAACAGAACTGTTAACTAATGTTTTATTAATGAATATTGACGAAGATTTCTGCGAAACTGAATCATTGACTCAATTGTGGAAAAATGAAGCATTCCACACAGTAATAGAATATTCACTTTTCATACAATATACACTTTCCATTAAAATATATGAGGATGTTTTAAATAATTAATGCAGATTATAACAACATTAAATTCGAATTCAATTTTGTGGACTGGCATTCAATATTGAAGAACAAAGAAAATGTCGATATCGCTATCAATAAATTCTATAACATAAATAATTGCACAGGAAACTACTCAAAAAAGAAGAAGATGCCAAAGAAATACCAAATATCCAAATTTTTACGATAGACACATAAGAACCTGACAAACTGCAAGCAAAAACTCATAAAATTTACAAGAAAAACAAAAGAGAACAGTATTTAGCAAATTATCCTGACATATGCGATCAATTGAACTTGGCCAGCAGTAAAACACTGGATGAATATAATTCAAAAAATGAACTAGAAATAATGTCTTGTCCAAGGCGCTTCTTTAACCACGTAAATACAAAGTAAAAATCATAAAACTTTCTAACGGTTACGTGTCTTGTTAAAACTTACTCAGTAAATAATTGCAATGTTTTTGCAACTTTCTTCAAAGAAATATATACTAAATTCTCTGAAATCCAGAGTTTTTAAGGGTTATTGGCGTGAATCAACTCCATGCGCAGGATATTTGACAGGCTCTGAAAGATTACGATCTTTCTAAAGGTTCAGGTCATGATGGACTGCAATTTGTAGACTTTTCACTAAATGCAATTAATAAAGGATACACGTAGAAGCTCTTTAAATGAACTTAAGAGAAGCTTTTGACGGCATTGACATACCAATGCTACTCAACAAGTTGCTAAAAATCGGAATTGAGCCAAGGCTCTTGAAATAGCTTGAATCATACTTAACTGGGTAACAGCAATACTTAACTGGGTAACAAGCAATAATCAAAATCAATGGAAAATATTCAAACCCAATTCAAGTCACTTCAGGTGTCCCCCAAGGCTCTTATTTAGGACATCTACCCTTTTTTTGTACTTCAACAGCATTTGTTTCATTCTTAATAAATTATAAGTATTAATTTATGTTGACGTCATGGAACATTTTCTGTGAATAAGAAATGATGAAGACATTAATGTATACTACTACAAAATTTACATTTTTGACATATGGTTCAATAAAATACTATTAGAATTGAATTAAAAAATATGCAACCTCATGACTTCCGACGACTGCAATGGTCTCATTTGAAAATTCAACTAAAACTTGTAAATTGTAAATTCAACTAAAATGCTCCAAAATTAAATTTTCCCATACCTAGTCGACAACTAGGAACTCCAAAGATGGTCTCAACCAAATATAGCCAAAAAAATTACGCGAGACTTTTAACTGAACGATGGTCTTATAAAATCTTCACTGTGAAACTGTTACTTTGCAATTCCTCGGAAAAACAACACATAATGTCAACCCGAAATCAGAACATTTTAAATTTAAACTAGGTATAGTTGACGAAATAAATAAATAAACAAAACGGGCCTTCTTTGCCGCTACGATCGTACACAACATACATTGATTTGACCAGTAGTTGTATAAACCCAGAGAAGATGGTTTGAGAATCAACTTCTTGATGGTATCACACACAAAGCAGCAGCGTATTGCTGCACACCCAAAATATCACTAGTTATGAAGTTTAGAGCAGCTGCCTCCTCAACGTTCCCATCGTACTCAATTGACTCGTCCATTTCTTCAACATCCAGGTCGTAATCTATGAAATAAGATCCTTATTGAGCATCATGTAAAATTCTGCCAGCTTTGAGTTAGTTTGTTTCATTGTTGGTGGTGATGGATTTTTGGATGGGTCTTTTTCAAAAGTTTTTACTCATAATATTTCGTCTTTTAAGGCTTTGGCAGTTTGAGAAGCATTGTAATCATATGCTGCCAATTTTCGCAATACAAACTTGGAGTCCATTAGGTACTGTACGCAAATAGCAATCAGATTCCTACGAGTAGCGGAGTCCACTTTGATGTATATCATAATATCCTTCAGTTCATTTTTAATCTCTGTTTTCAATGCCCATGCAGCTTTCTCTACATCCTCTGGAATGGTCCTGCGGCTAATACTGGGTAGTTTTTAGGTCTTTGTCAGCACCGTTTATAATTGCCTCTTTAAATTGTAGAAAATGTTAACCAAGAGCTCTTTCAAACAAATGTTGCACTTTGGATGGCTTCTCTCGCCATTCCTCGAGAAACACTCAGTAGCAACCTTTACTACGTCTTTCGTAACCTTCGCACGTTTTTCTGCTGACATTTTCAGACGCTTTGCATGTGAGCTTTGCTACGAAACAAGATGGAACTAATTTTATAAGCTTCACTCACAGCAAGGCGGAAGAAATTTCAAGAACTCCACGAAATAAGCGAATACTAAACTACTAAAAGAATCAGCGAACACTGAACTTTTATGAATGTGCTTGATTCGATCACACGGGAACGATAAAAGTACCGCAGAGCGGGGCATTCGATTCAGATAGGGAAGAAGTATGCTGTACAAAAATATTTATACTCGATACTAAAAATCCGCTCCATTAAATGACAAACAACCGGGAAAACAGGCTGGGTAAAAAGTCCAACATCGAAAAGGCATACGCATTTTTCTAGAGATTAATATTAGGTATCAAGTTGCAAATAACAGTTGGTTAGAAATTAAATGAAACGGAGAAAATATCAAAACAAGCAAAAATCCCCCACGACAAGAAGGTCCGTGCAGCAAAGGAGCTGTCGAAGTGTATCCGTAAATTGAATCCCTTGGCTACGGTGTTTGCCGAAGTTGAAAGCACTCGGCTTCCCCGTTTGCCGAAGTTGAAACACTCGGCTTCCCCGTTTGCCGAAGTACAAACCACCGGGGTAAAGAAAAATGCACGGGCACTGGTGTCGGTGGTTTGATTTTCGCCCTGCGTGTACTATGTTGAGCACCGGCGCGGAGTGGTGATACTGATACACGCTGCGCTGTGTTTGCATGCCAAAGAGCCTCCCGTGCAGAACGGTTTGGTGTTTTAACCATGCCTGCATTTGAAGATTGATCTGATTTTCTGCTTCAATTTTGACGAGATACAAGAGCAAAAAATGAATTTTTCGAAAACAATCAAAAAGAACGGCTTATTTTATTATCACCGTAAAAAACTGTTAGCTAAATGGGATGCAGAAAATGAAGCTGTTACTCAACTAGGTAAACTTAATTAGTTCGTAGTTTTTTTTTTTGTTTTAAAGTTTTTTTTCCTGCTTTATAGAAATCCAACATCCTACCACATCACAAAATGTTTTATTCGAAAAAGAAGTTGGGACCGATGACCCAAGACATACATCTCCGTCCGAAGAAAATTGGCCTGTAGACGATGACAGCGAAATGGAAAATGTTTGGGATAGTGATGATGACTCATTAGATGATTCATATTCAACACTCAGACAAAATCAATATAGTGATACGTTGGATCAAATGGATTTGAATGAGTGTATTAGGTTTTGGGCCCGCAAAACAAATCAATCACATGAATCCATAAATCTGATAATGGAGATTATCAGGAGGAAAACTAACGAAAAAAGGTTGCCCCGTTCCGCAAGAACGTTAATGAAGACATCCCGACAAACAACTTCCGAAATTGTTGAAGTTGCTGGAGGCCAATATTGGTACAAAGGTATCAAGCGGTGCCTGATTGATTTTTTTCGGTAAGAGAAAGTTTGGGTAATTGTACTAATTTTTTACCTAATAGGGTAATCCTATACTTCCGCACACTCAAACTGAGGAGTCAGTACATAGTGTGATTCTAAATTAATCAGAACGATGTAAGATTTGAAATTTTTTAAGAGTGGCCAAATTAGCAAGTAATATGCCAAAAACCGGTATATTTACCCTACTACTTTTTTCCATAATATAAACATAGTCGTGCTTGAACTTAAAAATAATTTTAAAATATCATAACGTCCGGTGCATATAAAATAGGCGACGTTCGTACTTGATTCATGAAATAGACTGTTTTAGCGAAGTTTCGGTCAATAGGTCGAAAATGAGTCCTCTTACCCTAACCGATTTTATACCTTATACATTTATTTCCACTTATATTTGACTATTCGTCTACAGATATTCATAACAGCCACATAACATCTCAATAAACATAAATATTGATGGAATTCCACTCTTTAAAAGTAGCAAACAACAATTTTGGCCTATATTGTTCAATATTACTGAAATGCCTGAAATAGCACCTATGGCGATTGCCATATTTTATGGCAAAACCAAGCCAACTAGTCTTGAAGATTTTTTAAAACAATTGGTTGAAGAGCTTATTGATGTACTAAACCATGGAGTATTGATCAACAACTACAAAATTGAAATTAAACTAAGATGTTTTATTTGCGACTCACCCGCACGTGCGTTTTTGAAAGGTTTGTTTGATTGTGAATTATTATTTTTCTCAAGTAAATTAACAATTTACTTTTAGGTGTTGCTAGTTTTAATTCTAAAAATGGTTGTCTGAAATGCGAAGGTGAAGGCGAATACTCACATGAATCCCGAACGGTTGTTTTTACGTCGATCAACAGTGCAAAACGAACAGATCAAAAGTTTAGGCAAAATGCATACAAGCATCATCAAAAAGCTACTACACCCTTACTGAAAATACCAAGCTTGAATCTGATTGAAGATATCATCGTAGGAGATTGTTTGCACTTGATTGATCTAGGTGTCATGAAACGGTTACTTCTTGGATGGAGAGATGGATCCTTGGGCTATGCAACGAAACTATCATCAGCACAAACTGATAAAATTTCACAGATGTTAGATGGCATAAATCTGAAATCCATCGTAAACTACGTGGATTGGACTGTTTGTCATTTTGGAAAGCCTCCGAGTTTAGCAGCTTTTTACATTACGCCAGTATAGTAGTGCTTAAAGAATATCTTCCAACGGATAATTATAATCACTTCCTACTTTTCTTTTGCTCGATTACAATGTTGTCTTCAAATAATTATAAATCAAACTGACACGTTGCCAGGAAAATGTTGGAAAAATTTGTTGCTGAGTACATGGAACTATATGGAGAACAGTTTTTGACAAGCAATGTACACAATCTACAACATATTGTCGACGAAGTTGAGCGTTTCGGACCGTTATCTACGTTTTCAGCATATCCATTCGAAAATGCGCTGCAGCGATTGAAACATCTTCTTCGAAGTGGATGGAAGTGTCTTGAGCAAGCCATCAATCGGCTGTCTGAAATAAATTCTACGGAGTATTACACCAACCCTAAATCGAACACACAACACCGGAATTACCCTTGTGTTAGAACTTGTGGAACAAAAAAAGTAATTGTCGTAAATCAGGAATGTTTCCTAAACATTTCCGATAGAAATTGTTGGTTTCTCACCTACAAGAACGATATTGTACGCTTCGATCATGTTTTAGAATCTTCTAAGCTGCAAATCAACGGAAGAGTCTTAGTATCAAAACAAGATTTTTTCACTTATCCATTTGCTTCATCCTTTTTGTGTATCTATCTTGGTAATGAAAGAAGCTTATCCAATGTACACTCGAAGTTTAGCTGCAGTGATATTAAATGTAAATTAGTTGCTGTTGAATTTCACGATAATCGTGTATTTATTCCCCTGATACATACATTTTTAAAATCAGAAAATTTGTAAACTCAAATTCGAACTTGTGTAATAAAAACAATGTTATTAATTAAAATATCTCAAGGAGATCTGTGGGGTGTTTTCAAAGACTACATTCATAACAACTGGCTGCTTTACGTATTTTATCAGATTCTGCACATCATCCCATGAAAACGGAGTTAGCTATCTTTATACATATATGCAGTCTTTGAAGTCATTGACAATGACACATTACTCACTAGAATCATTAGCACCACTCACATCGGATAGAATATCAGCATGATCCAATGCATCCGATGAGTCAACAATCGAACCAGCATTTATATCAGATTCATTCTCATTGCGACTGTTGTTACGTTCATCTGTATGTTCGTTCGATCTGCAATGAATCGATGAACCATCAACGTCAGATTCCTCTTCTTGCTCATTAGCTTTTCGTTGTCGTTTTCGTCCTCTAACATGTCTGGTTCCTCGACGCAGGCCACTAGCAATCATTCGTTTAAGCGAATTCTTAAGTTTTCTCATGAAAAAGCTTGCCAGTTTCTGTTGAGTAACAACTTCAAATTCGTCGTTTCCAATCTGTTGGAATAGTAACAGAATATTGCGATTAGGCATTATAGCTGTTTTCGGCCCCTTCCGGCTAGCGCCAGTCCATGTGCATTTGGTTTGAAATTCTTTGCTGAACAGCAAATCAAGTACACCTAGCATGCGATTATCTGCACACTTACCGCTAACATCCAATCGCAACCATTGAAGCTAAAATAATAAAAATTGAAAAATTGATACCGTTGTCAAACGCCTTTAATTTAATTACAGTAATGACCTGACTGTGTCACCCCCCTACTCCTCTTTGAAAATGTTTTTGAAGGTTGTACAAAGCCTGTGCTTTTTTCTAGTAGTTTCATTGCATCGATACACACGTTCAACATTCGTCTCGAAGATGGATGAAAGAGATTTGAAATTACTATCATGCGGAATTATAGAAAGATAAATTTGTGATGCGCAGAGGGGGTGACAAAATCGGGTCATTAATGTATACATTATTTATTTACCATTTTCGATTTGAAATCTTTGTCTGCCAGTTTACTCTCCAGATCAGCTAGCTGTTGCTCGTTTTCAATGGGATTGAAGTAGAATGATGGTGGGTCCTCAATGCTAGTCACGCGTGAACTGAATTTTCGGATGCTATCTAAGATAAATTCACTTTGAGTACAGATATTCGCTGTCCGCTTCTCCAGCCGATCCAATCTCTGGTTTATTTGATGCTGCATGCCAATTATCTCCCTCAACAAATCCTGTGTTGAATAATCCGTTTCCATCAACGTATCCGGCTCCTGAATAGTTTCATACGTCACATATTCAACGGTCTGAACATTATCTTCAGAGATGTCTGCAATGACAGCGGGTTGTGTTGGTGTTGGACCAGTATGCACATTGCCCTCAACTTTTGCCGCAATGACAGTCGTTCGAGCGGGCGATGGTGGTGACGTCACTTGAAGGGGGATTTTATCCCGAATATTTCCTCTTACCTCCATGATGACGGGGGTCGGTGAAGTGTTGGGTGTGCCTTCCAGGACAAGCATTTGTTGAAAATTTGCGGATGTTCTTCGGTTTTGTTTAGCCTTACGCCGAATTAGCTGACTCACATCGGTTGATGATTCTCCGGACAGTTCATTCAATAAACGAGTTGCTGCAGCAAAAGACGAGATGGAACTTCGTTTAACTGTACATTTAAACTTCAGCCAAGACTTTTTCGGGTGGCTATTTGCATCACGGAGTAGCTTTTCCTGTTCAGCGGTTTTTCTTGCATTCGGCCACAGGACAATGCTTCCTCTTTTTGAGCTCCGCAACCATTTGTCAGGAACGACCGACAACTCTTTACAGCCTCTAGCGTTGGTGGTTTCTACCACGGCAAATGGCATTTCTGCAAGTTAAAAGGTTGTTTATGAATTTAATTATGTTTGGAATTCCTCTTACGAACCTTGATGATTTTTTATATGAATGTGTAGGAAATTCACTGCACAAAATTTATTTCGACCGGGACGCTAATGAAACAAAACAAACCAAAACAAAACAATCCAAGACCGAAATGTTATAATGGCGAATGTGCCAAATGTAATTTTTTTTCTTAAACGTCAACATTTCGCGAACAAAAACTAGATTAAGGAAACCAGCACCAACATCTGGAAGAGGAAATTAGATCTGTCATGTGTTTCGAAAATGTGCGTGGGTGTGTTGTAATTCATGAACAGCCGACATTAAAAACCAAGGGTTTGGTTTCGCCATAGGTCATTTTCGCATATTGCTGGGACAATGTCAAATCTTTCAAGTTCACAAACAGTTCCGCATGAACTTTTCGAGAACTTTCAAGTTCAGATTGAGATCTAGACGAACTAATCAGAGACTTTTAGGTTCAGATAGGAGGGAACAAAAAAGTACTAATGCATGGAATCAACGCTTTGAGTAAAATCATAGCATAACCCACCTCGTTCATATGGCACAATGGTAAGTATCCCGGTTTAAAAGAGGAGGGCTCGAGTTGGAGACTTGGTAGTAAGTATTTATGAAAACTTTAATTTAATTAAGAAAAAACCATCAAAGTGAGCTCAATCATCGTTCACAACACAGCACTCTTAAAATAAATTTGCGGAGAGATTGGAGAAGAACAAAAATGTCGAATAAAAAAATTTTTTTTTTGGTTTTGTTGAGTTCGTTTGAGGTACTTTTACCTGATCTACGAGAAGGCACGTAGAAAGAATAGGATTGTTTTCACCGGGAAGCAAATGCGTGTGTGAAAGAGAAAGCAATCTGTTGTTCTAATTTACTAATAGAATGATAATAAAAATTGAAATGACCTACAGTGATTCAATTTCATATTCGTACACTAGTAGCGAATTTAAACAACTCTCTCTCATTCATGTTTTCAATATTATTATTTCGAGGTTATGCGTCTATGTAATAGTGTGGTCTTTACCATTCATCAGTACTATTTCATAACTGTCAAATTGTCTTTAATGTGCGGATGCGCGTTGATTTATCTTGTAAACACTGACAATATACACAAAACCGTATTCGTACAGCCGTGGTTTTCGGTAAAGTGCTCCAATTTATCAGCGGTTTTCATTGTTGGTTGACCTTTGTTAGGTAAATACATGCTGTAAGTACGGAACGGAGCTGATTTACATAGTGATTTTCGTTATGTTTGTAGTTTACGGCCACAATGGCGAGGAAAGGCAAACATACCGCTATTGTAGAGCGAGAGCTCGTCATCACGCACCACAAAGACGGAAAATCCCTCCAAGAAATATCAAACTTGGTGAAAAGACCAAGATCAACCGTCCAGTACATCATAAAACGATTTTTAGAGGAGAAAAGGATCGTCGATGCACCAAGAAATGTGAACAGAAAAAACTGACACCGCAAGATGAACGCTTTGTGATGAGAAAAATTAGAGAAAATCCGAAATCTTCTGCGAAACATCACGAAAGAACTTAATCAGCAAAATAAAGTGAAGGTTTGCCCGGAAACAGTCCGTAATGTGCTAAGAAGGAACAACTTTAATGCAAGGGTGCCTAGGAAGAAACCGTTCATCAGCCAGAAAAATAAAAAAACTTCGATTTGACTTTGCTAAACAGCACGAGAACACCCCAACATCTAATTGGGAAGATGTTGTATTCGTAGATGAGTCGAAATTCAACATATTTGGCTCAGATGGTCGAAGGTTCGTTTGGCGGAAGCCGAATGATGAGCTGAATGTGAAAAATCTAAAAGCAACGGTTAAACATGGTGGAGGTGGGGTGATGGTATGGGGGTGTATGTCTGCTAAAGGTGTAGGCAATTTGGTTTTTATCGATGGTAATATGGATCAAAATGTTTACTTGAAAATTTTGAAGCAGAATTTGAAACAAAGTGCCTGTAAAATGGGATTAGATCAAGGGTACAAGTTTTACCACGACAATGACCCAAAACACAAAGCACTTAAAGTTCGTACGTGGTTACTTTACAATTGCTCAAAAGTTATCGATACTCCGCCCCAATCTCCTGACATCAATCCCATTGAAAATCTATGGGAATATTTGGATAAACAAGTGGGAAACCATCATATTTCGAACAAAAATGATCTTAAGAAGTGCTTGATGGAAGAATGGACAAACATTACTCCCGAATACACCAAAAAACTCGTTGACAGCATCCCAAAACGGTTAAAAGCTGTTATAACGAGCAAGAGTTACCATACAAAGTATTAAATCTTAAAATTGATTACAATCTCCAAAGTCGCGTAAATATTAATAATACTGTACGAATTTGAATTTGCCCGAATTTTGGCATATGTTTCTAACTTTAATCATTTTAAGTGGAATGATAGTTATTTTTTCAA
Source organism: Aedes japonicus (assembly GCA_034211315.2). NCBI lineage: Eukaryota > Metazoa > Arthropoda > Insecta > Diptera > Culicidae > Aedes > Aedes japonicus. The sequence continues at coordinate 134,804 of JASCZW010001760.1, forward strand.
AAACGAATTATATGTATTAAAACTCACATTTCGTACTTTAAATATATGTAAATAAAGTTTCATAAAATCTACTCGTTTTCCTTCATATCGAAAAAGAAATGATTGGGGTGGTGGTGTACGAATTCGGATTTGAATCACTGTATGTAGCTATTGACGTCGGTTTTGGGGGCAGTGGAAAACAGCGTACGGACTTTCGGAGTAGAACGGCTGAAAGAGAAATCAAATTTTTATTGAAATTGAAAAAACGGTTTACACTTGTGATCACGGCGATTGCAATGGTCGATATATCAATGTTCATTCACCGGGGTATGGCAGCCGTCGAGGGGCGAGCCAAAGTAGAAAATAGGCTGCTCATTGTAACTCAACACTCCTCCTCAATGAGTAACGACTTCATTTATTGTTCACCAGTCCAAGCATTCGACAGAAATGCTCGTGCTTCTGCGGTCCCAGGGGTTTCGTAAACACATCCGCCACCATCAGCTCCGTTTGGCAGTACTTCAGTTCGATCTGCTTTGCTTCACAGAGTTCATAGACGAAGGGCTAACGTGTCTCGATGTGCTTCGATCTTCGACTACACCTGTCCGTCCGTATGAAGGCCAAACAACCTTGGTTGTCCTCGTTCAACAGCGTAGGTAGAACTTGCTTCTCACCGAAATCACTCAACAATTGCCTCAGCCTGATGGCCTCTTGACAAGTTTCGCTTAGGGCGACGAATTCTGCCTCCATGGACGACATCGTAACGCAGGATTGACGACGACTTGCCCATGAGATGACACCATCTCCAAACGTAAACACGAATCCGGATGTACTCCTCCTGCTTTCAGGGTCCCCCGCCCAATCGGCATCCGAGTGCCCGATCAGCGGTTGGTTCACGTCACCTCCCAGTCGCAGACACCAGTCTTTGGTCACCTTGAGGTAACGCAGCATACGTTTGGCAGCAATCCAACCTTCAGTGGGAGCGCTGAACTGTCTTCCTAAGATTGCCGTACAGGCCGCGATATCGGGTCGCACCAACACAGATAGATACAGTAGCCCGCCGACTAGACTGCGGTACTTGGTAGGATCCTCGAAGACTTCTCCCGAACCGATCGCTTTCAGGTACATTGGATCCATGGGAGACTTCGAAGGTTTCGCCTGATCCATTCCGTGCCTCTCCAGTAGCTTGTTAATATAGTTCCGTAAACAGATCATGAAAACTCCAGCCTCTCGCGTGACCTCCATCCCAAGGAAATGTCGTACCTCACCTAAGGACGTCAGTTCGAACTCCTTCTGCAGGCCTCTCTCAATCTCCTTTATCTCTGTTTCCGTTGAGGCGACAAGAAAATCGTCGACATAAACCAGTAAGAACGATTGGTTTTGTCCAGAACCTCTCACAAACAAGCATGGGTCCGCTGTGGACGGTGTAAATCCTAGTTTCGTCAGTACCTGCTTCAACTTTCGATTCCAACACCGCGCTGATTGGTGGAGTCCGTAAATACTCCGCTTAAGCTTGCAAACATGATGCTCCTTTCCGGGTACTTCTAGGCCAGGTGGTTGCTTCATAAATATTTCTTCGTCAAGCACGCCGTAGAGGTAAGCTGTCTTGACGTCGAAATGGTGAACTGCCATGTTACGTTTTGCAGCTATCACGAAGAACGTACGCAAAGTCGCAACCCGAACCACAGGCGCAAACACCTCCCCGAAATCGATTCCCGGTTTCTGGCTGTAGCCCTGTGCTACCACTCGTGCTCTATATTTCACTACCTCGTCTTTTTCGTTTCGTTTAATCTTCAGCACCCATTTCGAACCGACAACCTTCCTACCGCGGGGCGGCTCCACGAGCTCTTACGTTCCGTTGCGCCTATGAGACTCTAGCTCGTCTACCATCGCGCTTCGCCATTCCGGTTCTTTCATTGCTTCCTTGTAGTTATCCGGCTCTTCGTTGGCACTAGCAGCAAACCCGACGACTTCATCCAGCACGTAATCTTCGAGATACCGCGGCGGATTGCCACGATTCTGCCTGCGAGATCGCCGAAGTTCTCCAATCGCTTCGTTGCCTTCTTCCACTTCGTAGAACTCCTCCTGTGCTGAATCTTCCGACGCTTCATTGTTGTTGCTATCCTCTTTTTCTTCTCCGCCGGCAAACTCTTCTGTAGCTGTTGGTTCGCGTACCCCAAACGGAATTTCCACCGAAGATGTTCCGTTGCCAAGTTCCAAAAACTTAGCATCGCGACTTATCGTAATGACGTCTGATTCCGGATCGACAAAACGGTAGCCCTTGTGCTCATTCGAATAGCCGACAAATATCAGCTTCCTCGCCTTGCTTTCCATCTTGCTCCGCTTCACTGACGGTACGTGGACGTAGGCTTCACTACCGAACACGCGCAGATGTGCTACTTCCGGTTTTCGCCCCCACCACAGTTCATAAGGGGTCTTCTGTACCGATCTCGATGGTAGCCGGTTCTGAAGGTAGCTAGCGGTGAGAACGGCCTCGCCCCAGTAGCGTTTGTCCATGTTTGCATCCAGCAGCATACAGGTTGCCATCTCTGTGAGTGACCGATTTTTACGTTCGGCCACACCGTTCTGCTGGGGGGAGTAGGGGGTGGTAAACTGCGGTTTAATACCTTCGACTTTATAGAATCTCCGCAGCTCATGGTTGTCGAATTCCCCACCCCCGTCCGACCGAATTACGCGAGGCTTACGGCCGAATAAGTTTTCGACCCAACGCACATATTCCTGTATGATTTCGGTAGCCTCCCACTTATTTTTCAGTAAATAGGTCACGGTAAAACGACTAAAGTCATTCACAAGGTTCATTACGTACCTGTTACCGCTCGGCGAGACCGTCTTCATCGGGCCACACAGGTCAGTGTGCACGATGTCCAACACTTGCAAAGATTTCCGGTCAATCACCGACGGAAAGGGGCCTCTTGCAGCTTTGCCCTCCAAGCAACACTCGCAGACAAGCTTTAACCCACAGTCGCTTACCTTCATACCGGTTCCTAGCTGTTCCTTGTTAATTCGCTCGATGGCTGCCCAGTCACGGTGGCCCATACGGCGATGCCACTGATGCTGGCAGTTCTCTTTGTGTCGATCCATGGAAGCCTTCATCGACACGCCGGTAATCTTCAGATGATACAAACCGCCGTAACGACCACCAGTCGCAACAACGGCCTTCTTCGCGTCAAAAATCTGGCATCCTTTCTCATCAAAACACACTTTCAAGTCTTTCTGAGCCAATCTTCCAACCGACACTAGGCTCGTTGACAGTCCAGGCACGAATTTTACCTCACTCATGTCAATTCTCACAATTTCGTCTTCACCATCCAAGCCGAACAACACTCCACTTCCTTCGCCGAGCACTTGCGTTCGCTTTCCATCCGCCAGTGTTATCCACCCACCAGCAAACTCTTTCAGCGAAGTGAAAAACGCCTTATCGTTCGTCATGTGGGCGCTTGCCCCACTGTCGATGACCCAAGCAAAACGTTCGCCTTCTTTAGCCGTAAACGCCACATTTCGTGTTTCACCGTGCGCCGCTTTCGCCTTTGCACCAGGAACTTCCTTGGCTGGAGTGGAACGTCCACCTTCCTTATTCGCTGCTTGTAGCTTTCTACAATTCCGGCGAAGATGGCCTTGCTGCTTGCAAAAATGGCACACCCGAGTTTCCTTTTGCTTACCTTCGGATGAACGCATCGCTTTCTCAACCTTGGCTTTCCAGAGCTGCCACCGTCCCGTTCAAGCCGCCGATGGTATTCATCCACCAGCTTGGCCTTAACGATGTCCATAGAAATGTCATCGTCGGACCTGCTATCGAGAGCAGACACCAAATGGTCAAACGATGCGGGCAAACTCCTCAGCAACATGCATATTTTCGTGTCACCATCCAATTCCGTTCCGGCTGCATCGAGCCGATCGAAGAGATCATCCATTTCCATCAGATGCTGTTCCGCGTTACCACCCTCAGCAAGGTTGAAAGAGCACAGCCGTTTCAAGAGGGACACCCGGACGGAACGCGTCGTTTTCTGATGATATTTCTTCAATGCATCGTAAGCATCCCGCGCATGAACACTGTTCTTCACTATAGCCAACTGGCTATCTTCCAAAAGAAGCACTATTGTTGCCTTTGCCTTTCTGTCTACACTGTTCCAAACAGCGGTACGGTCTGCTTCAGCCGGGACTGCATCGGCCACAACATTCCACATGTCTTCTCGGCAAAGCAACATTTCGAGCTTCACCTTCCATGTTTGCCAGTTCTGCCCGTTCAGTTTCGGGATGGCAAACTTTGTGTCGACCATTGTCACACGAAGTGCACTCACTCAGAAAAGTAAACACAAAATCTTCGCGTCTCCAAACGCACCTCTCTGGTTTTAACCTCACTACCAGAGGAACACTTTTGTCTTCCCGTGGATGGTAATTCTAACCACACTTTTCGGAGCCAAACGACGCTCACTTTTTCCCGGCACTACCAGCCGACAACGCTTCAACAGCGAAACGAAAAAATGAAAAACGCACACTCCCGATAAATAATTTTCAGCTTTTCCGATCCGATCCGAACTGGGCCCATAACCTGACGTCGGTTTTGGGGGCAGTGGAAAACAGCGTACGGACTTTCGGAGTAGAACGGCTGAAAGAGAAATCACACGCGGGGAAAAAACTATTCTCGAGTAGGAAACTTTTATTGAAATTGAAAAAACGGTTTACACTTGTGATCACGGCGATTGCAATGGTCGATATATCAATGTTCATTCACCGGGGTATGGCAGCCGTCGAGGGGTGAGCCAAAGTAGAAAATAGGCTGCTCATTGTAACTCAACAGCTATCATTGGAATAAAATGTCCCATGTGGCACGACCAATGTACAGTTCGGTTAAGCAAAATGTCCTATCTAACATTTTTGATGTTTTCGTTATTATTTTAACATAAAATGCTACAAAGACCATTACTGTAGCAAATTCAACAACAATGCATGCCCTCAAAAGCAATTGAATGGGTAAAACTTGATCCAGTTTGAAACATTTTCAAAACATATTTTCATATTCTTCGACCTCGTTTTCCTCGGGATAAGCAAATTGTTAGATAGGTTGAAAAGTTACGCGAGAATTGTTTTTCATTATGCAGGATGTTTATGAGACGCATCAAAGTTGGCCTACGTTGTTCGTATTTTGACTGATAACAACCTTATACTCGGGATGGTAAACAAGCTACCAAACCTACGACCCAAGGGCTGGCGAGAATTCATTTGCTTTAGCCAACATCTCTAACATCCAAACATCAAAAGATTCATTATTGTAAACATACTGCCACTCGTGCCCTGTAAACGTCAGACGGGCCTTATTCAAATAAGGCCCGTGATATGTGCATACTGTCAAACGCTAGTAACAAGGATAGGGTTGCCAGGCCTGCTACGACCCCATCCACGAATAAATGCACCGCCCTTACGCACACAGCAAAGACGAATGATGTTGATGCTGCACCGCTTTGATGGTTTCCCGTCTACAACGGTATTTGAAGGTCCCTAATCAGCTGATTTTGACTGCACCTTCTCGACACGTTTGTGTTCGAGTGAATGCAGCAGTAATTAAATTACTGTTGACGTTTCTTTTTCCCAAAGTTACAAATCTTAAAAAGTCGCGGAAAAGACGATTAAATTTCATTCCACACCAATTGTGCAGCTGGAAAAATCGGTGCAGCATGCTCGAACAGCATGTCCTTTGATAACCTTCCACTGGAAATCGTTCAGCTCATATTCGATTGGCTACCGTTCCGGGATCTACTCAGTGCCAGTCTGGTGTGCCGAAGATGGTACTATGCCACCGAGAACCCGCTCGCCAGAAGAAGTTGGCTTGCGATTCATCTGGACCGAACCAACGATCTCACCGAACTGGCATGGAACCGCCGAAACCATCGCAACGTCCTGCTCACCATGGTCCATTCGTGGGAACAGCTAAAACCGACGATGGATGTTTGTAGGGAAAAAGTTTGTCTCCGCCGGTTGAGTATCAGTCGTGCTTGGATAGATTATGTGTGCCAGTTTTTCCAGCTCTATGCCGACTGGTTGGATAGAGTCGAAGAGGTTCACATTTCGCTCGATCATCGCTTCTTCCGGAACGACACCTGCAGTGGAAAAACCTATGTTATACGATTACCAACGGCTAGAAGCTTGCACTGGAGTGAAATTCACATACGAAGAGGCAACAGGACCATCACCATCAATGGTCCCCGCTTGAAGCGCGTCTCCATTAGCGATAGTTTCGCCAGCAAACTCATTCTCATACTGCCCGACTGTGATGCTTTAGAATCGTTGGAGTGCACTTTATACAGGAAAAACTTTACCGAGCTATACAGAGCATCTTTCGAACACTTGACAACGCTTATTTTGCGAATATACTATACAGTTCAAAATGTTAAGTTTTTATACTCTTTACCTAGGCTAAAATGGTTGACATTGCTGATCGAGTTCGATAAGGAACTGCTGGGGACGCTTTTTGTCGATACTATGAATGCAATCACCGGGTGCAAGCTTCTTAAAGGATTGCAATTAGTGTTAATGGGTGACACCACGCCATGCAGTATAGATCTTCACCGACTAGCGGAATCATTGCCCCACTTAGAGCAACTGGAGCTGAACAATGTCTATCTGAGTCCGGGATGGAAACTGTTAGCTTTCCAACGATTAACCCTCCTCAAACTAGTCAACGTAGATTTACGGGAAGAACAGGATGTTCTTGCAATGCACTACCCAGTTTTGCAAACCATTTCCCTCAACGCTAAACTACTTTCCAGAATAAGTCTTCAAAAGGGATCGAAGAATAAGCTACTTTTTGTAAACGTAGAATCGCTTAGCTTGGCAGAAGCGCTAGATTTACACCTGAACCCATTTTTGAAACAGTTCAGCAACCTGATTGGGGAGCTGATACTATTCAAACCTGACTGCTACGACACCGTTGTAGACTCTAGCTGCCCACAAAGTGGTCTACATTCCGTAGAACGCCTTCACTTAATCAATATGGCCATCTCTTTGGAAAGCCTTAAGGTCATAGCGGAAGCCAGCCATTTGAAAGTGAGTGAACCTTTATTTTATTATTTCTTATGTATTCATAGATCAATTCCCTTCCTTAATTTTAGCATCTCACCCTCTCCAAATGCCTAATTGGCACCAAAGACGCCGATGAGAGGGTCATTGTTGAGCATTTAAACCAACTTACGGTCAGCCAGGTGCAGTTGGACAATCAACAACAAGCGGTTCCATACGGCAGCCAGTCCCGAGGAGAGTCTGGCAGGAGAAAAACGGTACGGATCAATTGTTTTCAATTCGAACGAGGCCAACGGCGACTCGGCGCTGAAATACTTACTTGGTAATAAAAGAATTTGTCCTCTGTGAATGTTGAATTGTTCTATCAATAATTCAGATGATCTCTTCCGAAGTGTCCGACCTATATCAGCTCTTTTGATTGTTATTTTTTGTATTCTCCCCAGCGCGGAAGTAACGATCTTTGATGAAGTTTGATGAAGCAGATAATTTCTCATCTCCATGCGAAGCGCTAGGAGCGGACAGTAATTTTATTGCTAGAACAAATAGACATGAAGAGAAAGTGTATTGATAGTTCCGTATAGGGCAACGGCAGGCTTTGAAATTGAAAAGATACAAGATTGAAAACGAGCAGAGGGCATTTGAACGGGCCTGATCGGATACTACCGGTGGAGGAAGAAACACTCGGATTCTTATTCTTCTTCTTCTTCTTTTTGATGCTGGGCTGCCAGCAGCTCAAAGGGCCAGTTCGCTAAGACTATATGCCCTATCTGTGGATTAGCGGAACAAATTATGATAATGCGTGTTTAATCTCTGTCTGTTTTACATGGAGATAGATCAAAAGGAAAAGCGGAAATGCGGGAAGCCTGCTATGAGCGCAGTATGGACACGACAGATAGCGTGGATGCACGTTGTGGTTGGGTCAAATGGATTGGGGCCCCGTTGGTCGGGTTCTGCACATGGTCATTGCACCAGAATGGCATTGCCTGATTGCAGTTAAAATGGATCCCCCCCCAATTGTTTATTGTTTACTTAGTAAGGAAGGTGTGATAAAAGCGCGTTGCGTACGATCTTTTCCTGTCTTCAGTGAGACTATACCTTTCAGCATAAAGGATAAATGGCGCAAAACAACAAGACGATTGACGTAAACGTGCGACTTTTATCACGCTTGAAAATGCACAAAATGCACTTCTAGGGTCAATCACAGCCACAACCAGCAATATTAACATCACTTTTTTGACAGTTCAGAGAGCTTGTTTACAAGGTGTTAGAATTTGGACCGCTCAAACAAAAATTTTCATTAGCTTTTTTCCGGAGCCTGTACGATAAGATTCGGAAACGATGTTAAAATAAGCACTGGTGTCTGTTTTCCTGCCGTTTACTTCAACCGTAATAAATTTAGAGCCAAAATCTCAAAGCCGATCTCACCGAAAATATCTAAGTCCAAGTAAACAAGCTCCCTGAACTGTCAAAACTGCATTGATGACGCCATCGTGCAATAGATCTATACACAATACGTCCGCTCAAACGCAGCAATCTGCCATTCCTAGGCTGGTCCGTAGCTTTTCAGAACGCTGGCGCAGGAAGACCTTTAGTCAAAATGTCCGCCTGCTGTATCGTTGTCGGCACGTGGTCGATTTTGATGAGATTCTTCTCGACCAGCTCACGAATGTAGAAATACTTCACGTCTATGTGCATCAGGCGAGGCCGAATCCTTCGGGTTGGTAGCAATCTTGATTGTCGACTGGTTATCCTCGTGGAACTGGATGAGACCATCCGGACAGCGTCCGAGGTCTCACAATAAACGAACTAGCCACTGACTTTGAAAACACCGGTCCAGACACAGAACGACGATCGGTGCTGTCTCTCGCCCAATCAGCATCGGTAGACACTTCCAAGAAGCGGACTGTCACCGTTGCCTCGATACGTCAGTCCAAGCTGCAGGAACCTTTGATGTACAGGAGATCGCGTCGAAGGTGATCCCAATGCTCTTCATTTGGGCACACCTGAAACTGGCTGAAGATAGCTCCGCAGCAGCAGCCAAGTCTGGTCGGGACGTCAAAGACACGTACACGATGCATCCGACCAATTCTCGATACGGTTTCGTAATTCTCTTGGACTCCTCTCCTTTCGAAAGTTCCAACTTGTTCGGTGTCGACGCTGGGTGGCAATCCTGCATCAACAGGCTTTCCAAGTATCGACGCTGACTGATCCTCATCACCTTCTCCTTCGTGTCACGATGGATCCGCATACCCAGGAAATGCTTCACTATGCCTTGATCGCTCATCTCGAACTCTCGAGCCTAGCACTGCTTGATGGTGCACACCAGCTTCTCCAACGGACTCACTATGAGGATATCGTCTACGTACAGGACGATAATTACCTGCTGCTTACCAGTGCCTCGATAGTACAGACACAAGTTGTCTGGGTTTCTCGTGAACCCTAGTCGCTCGATGACCTTGTGAATCCGGATGTTCCACGACCTTGACGCCTGTTTTAAACCATATAGCGACTCATTCGAATCGGCATACAAGTCCCTTCTGCTGGTTGAAGCCCTCAGGTTGGACCATGTATATTTCTTTGGAAAGGTCGCCATTCAGGAACGCCGTCTTTCATCCATTTGGTGGCCGGCCATTCCTTCTTGGTTCGCCAGGGCTAATACTGCTCGCAGCGTGTCGATGCGTGCCACAGGAGAATACGTTTCTGAATGATCAAATCCCGGCTTCTGGCTGAAGCACCTGCCACCAAACGAGCCTCTTTACGTGGTGGCTGATCATCTCTCCGACTGCTTTATCTTGAAGATACATTTACAGGGTACTCAAGGGTACCTGCTAAGGTCCACGTACCGTTTCTCATCAACGCGTCCATCCCTCCTGCATCGCCCGCTGCCACAGACACCAGTCGTCCCGCTTCTTCATCTCCTTCAAAGAATCCGGCAAGTTCTCGACGTACGGCATGGCTTAATTACCTTACCAATCAGACTAAGGCCGGCGTGGCCTCTGCTGTACACAGAAGTTGTCTCCATTCTATTCGGTCCATGGCTGTCACTCACCAGCCTCGCTGTCTGCGGAGGGTCCGCAGATCGCCTTCTACTTGATCGATCCACCTTGCTCGGTGCGCGCCTCTTCTTCTTGTACCCGTCGGTTTGTTTTCGAGAACCATTTTCACAGGGCTGTCGTCCGACGTTCTTACGACATGCCCAGCCCATCGTAGTCGACCGATTTTTGCGATGTGTACGATGGGAGGTTCTCTCAGCAACTGGTGCAACTCGCGGTTCATTCGCCTCCTCCACGTTCCATCTTCCATTTGCACTCCACCGTAGATGGTACGCAGCACCTTCCGTTCAAAGACTCCAAGGGCGCGTTGGTTCTCCACTAGCAATGTCCATGTTTCGTGGCCGTAGAGAACTACCGGTCTAACTAATATCTTGTAGATGGTCAACTTTGTGGTTCGGCGAACTTCGTTCGATCTTAGCGTCCTTCGGAGTCCAAAGTAGGCACGATTGCCAGCCATAATGCGCCTGTGTGTTTCTCTGCTGATGTCGTTATCGGCGGTCACCAATGAGCCCACATACACGAATTCGTCTACTGACTCGATTTCATCACCGTCAATTTGAACTCATGCTAGAAGGCCAACATTGTCTTCTCGTGAGCCTCTTCCCTTCGTGTATTTTGTTTTCAGCGTATTAATCACAAGCCCAATCCTACCAGCTTCAGCTTTAAGTCTGATGCACGTTTCCGCCATCGTCTCAAAGTTACGTGCTTCAATATCAACGTCGTCGGCGAAGCCAAATAGTTGGACAGACTTCCTGAAGATCGTGCCACTCGTGTCTATCCCCGCTCTTCGAATCACACCCTCCAGTGCAATATTAAACAACAAACACGATAATCCATCACCTTGCCGTAACGCTCTCCGAGCTTCGAAGGGACTCGAGAGCGTCCCTGATACTCGGACGACACATATCCCGGTTCATCGTTGCTTTGATCAACCGCGCTTTTTCCGGAAATCCACTATTCTAGCCCTGATAATTTTGGTTATGCGATTCTAATGTTTTTAAGGTAGGCGACCAGTGCGTTGGAGTTACGTAGACGGATAAGATCTTCAGTGATGGGTACAATCAGCCTACCTGTTCTGTTTCTAGAATGTGGTGTAGAGGCTTATGATGGTGAAGAGACCCTTTTACAGGTCCTCCTGCAAGATGATGCCGTTTCTGTTTCGTCGGGTGTTCCCCCAAACTTCATGTTTCGCATTTAAGGTCACCGGTAATGATGAACAGCCCCTGTGTCCGAGTCAGCTGGACAGTAGATACGACCGCGACTCCGATGGCTTCAACAAAATATAAGCTCTGTAAGAGGAAACAGACGATGTCGTTACGTAGGGCGATCCTTCGGAACCGCAACAATCTCAAGTCTTGCGAACCGAAATCAAGTGATGAAAACAATCACTCCTGATCTGAGGTACATCTCCGTGACGCTTGCGATGTCGATGTCCTTCTTGTTCAAGAGGTCATCGAGCTCAATATTTTCCTGATGGAACAAGCATTTCAGTTGAGAATGTTGATGGTTCGATGAGGATTCATACTTACAAATGAACGACATCCTCCTTGCTAGTGCTCGGTGCGGCAGAATGTCCATCATCGGACGGTTGCGATGTCGGAGATTATTCATCATCAACTCTTTCTATGAACCATCCTAACAGCGAGCAAGTATTCATCAGGGCACCACTTTTATGGCTCGCCACTAAACACCGCGTTTTTAGCTCCCGAAAGAAACTTCAACCTGGATTGCCCCAGCCTGGAGGCTGTCGCCAAGTGTTGATTTACGGAAACTGACGAGCGATGACGGTGGTTTGGCAGAGTGGTGACTCAGGTACCGGAGCGATAGGAAGTGTGTTCGTTATTTATATTACTTAGCAACGCCGAAAGACCTCGATCATAGTAGTCTACCTGTGAAAAATTATACAATTTAGTTATTCTAGAAATAAACCTCTTGAGGACATACGGGGTCAAGTCCCTAGTACTTCGATGTTTTCTGAGCACGAACCTCAAATACTTCTCTAGGGCTTCAGGCATGAAATTTTCAAGAATCGTTTGCTCCACTGAAGCATCCATTGGTTAGCAATTTGAGCGTTGTCCGATTTGTTATGTTTGTGATTTTTAGTTTCAAAAATCGTGAAGTGATAATTAACCTAACCTATGAATCATATGGAAAAAGGACTCCTTCCTGTTTCACCTTAACGTAAAGGCGTGTTTGTACTGTACTCTTAAGGTGAATCGCTGTCTCTATGTATTGTTTCCTATCTTCTATCTCGCTCACAAACTCACCTTGCTATTTCAAATTGATAAATCTCGATTGTTAGTGAATGCAAATCGAATCGAACTCTATCAGATTGCTCACAGCAATTAAGCATACAAACTGATGTGATTAAATTTTCAATATCTAGTACCGACTCGGAGTTATATCAATTCTAAATGTTGAGGTAATGACTGTCATCAAGAACGATTCAGCATAAGCCCTTAAGTCTGAAACTCAACATAGTGCTCCTCGATCATCGGTTGACAGGCTGGCCTTCGTGAACGCCTGCTTTACAGATTGCTAAAAATTCCGCACGTTTGGGGTAGGATCGATGGTTGCCCTCATGATTAGTGCCACAGGTTGGTCCTGTTTCTTCGTCTGATGGAGTGTGATTCGGCCAGAATTGTGGAGAACGTGATAACCATTCAGGACCATTCCACCAACGCTTGTATTGTAGAAGATGTACTGGATTCAGACCTCGCGAGATATCATCCGCAGAGTTGTCGACGCCAAGGATGTGTTTCTAGAGTTTTCCGTCTGTGGTATGCTGTATCTGAGCCACTCGATTTGCTATAAATGCCTTCTAGCGGCTCCGGAGTTAACTGTAGCCATTGAAGGACGGTGGTGGAATCTTCCCAGAAGAAGGCAGTGGCTGATATCTTCAGAGCAGAATTCACCTTTTCGAAGAGCTGTGTCGATAATCTTGCAGCAAAAAGTTCCAGTCGAGCTATCGAATGACGACTATCTCAGCAGCTGAATTGACACACCGTTTCTAGTTTCAGCTCGCACGTAGCTAACAGCAGGTCCCATAAGCTCCCTTGGAGGCGTCGGCGAAAAAATGAAGTTGGATGTTGGATGAAATGTATCGTGAAACACGAAATTCGCTCAATACGTGTAGACTAGAACGAAATTCCTTCCATTCCATTCCTGTAATTTGAGAGGGAGTACACTATTCCATTCACAAGCTTCACCCTTTTGCTTCAATGCCCACAATCGCTATATGAATAGTTTTTCAATCACGATTGTTTGCCCTGCAGAAGCCAAGCGGATCGAAGATTTGAGCGATGTAGAATATCACGTTGCGTTTTGTCAGGACTGAGGCAGGAAATAGTATCTGAACCTTGAATCGAAGTACATCGTTAGATGGTTCCCAGACAACGCCGAGAGTCGAAATTGCTTGCTCGTCTTGAAGGTAATGCAACGATTTGAGGGCCCGATCTTCAGGAGGGACATCTTGAAGAGCTTCGGAAATATCTGTAGCCCACTTAATCGGTGATCCAGCAGCACTGAGCATAGCTGTTTTCTACGTCGTTGGCACCAGAAAAAAAATCGTCAACGTAAAAGTCATGGATGATGACATCTAGAGCAACTTGAGATTTATCTCCACTATCCATTGCGATCTGCTGTTGAGTTCAAGTTGCTAGGAAGGGAGTGGACGCAGTACCATAGGTGACAGTTTGTAACTCGTAAGTGGAAATCGGATTAGTGAGTTTTTTCCTGAAGCGGATACATAGGAATCTTCCATCACTGTGAGAAGCATTTGTCACAAATGAGAAGCATTTGTCGGTACATTTTCTCCACGTCGGCAGCCATGGAAATGTAATGAATGCAGAAATGTAGCAATGCGGACCGTCACCATCTACCGGTTCATCGAGCTGCTTCATGTGTCCTAGTATGACGTATTCGTCCATGACGCCATGGTGTGCCTGCTTGGTAGTAGTGCTCGATACTTTGCAAACGACGATCTGCAATTTCTCTAGAACATCCTAGGACAATTTCGGGATTGTCAGTACGAAGAAAACTGACAACATTCCTCCCAGATATTGGTGGTAGCTGCGTAGGGCTGTTCACAGCGATTTTCTTCATCGGAGAGTGCTGGACCATCGGAGATGGTTTCGATTTCCCAAAACTTGGATAGTGCAGTTTGAAGAGGATCCCCATTTGTCGACAGATTGCATGTTCGAGGAATGCAGTTGGACTGATTGGATGCTGTCCCAGCGACAGCCAATCCGAATGGCGTTTAAGTTAACCATGGACAACCCAATGAAATCTTCCGTCCAGTATGGAGTACCCAGAAGGTTTCACTGCCGATGGCCACTCCGGAGCGAAAGAAGAGCTGCTTTGACATCCCCTTCTCGCTGATGGTCAGCCACAGAAGCACCTTCTTGGGGAACTTGGTGTGTGAAATGAACTTCCACCTCGGAGCTCACTTTCTTCGCAGGGAAGTTATGTAAATACGAAATGCCCTGCCAGTCGTTGCCATCTAGGTGAGATAGGTCTCGTCGTCCATCACCACCGCCACGTCGCTGTTCGCCGGGGCAATCGAGTTGACCATCTTATTCAGCCGCTGTCCCTGCGTCATTGCCTGCAGCTGCGAAACCAATGGACGTGACTTCCACTTCCTGACATGTATGTTCATGTTCGCCAGGTACTTTTTCACTGTTTGGCTGGTTGAACCTGTAATAATAATTGTTTTTCATGGACATCCCTACTTACTATGTATTAAATGTTACTCACACAACCTCACCATGCATTGCCATAGGGACAACCATTTTTAAGCTAGGTAGGACTGCGTCACTCACCAGTGTTTCAGTTTAGCTGTACATACTCCGACCGTGCGGACGTGAATAAAAAATTACTTTTTAAATCTAAACTTAAAACATGGTGTCAGAAGTAAAAACGGTATGATCTGGCAATAATAATAATTCTCGGACTCAAGCGTGTGTGAACGTGATAATCTTATCACGGTTTAGTGCAAGTTAAATTCAAAAGGAACGTAAAATTTTGTGAAAAGTTTCCGAAGTGAATCGAAAATGGCGTCCGGATTCGACCTTCGTCTGCCACAGCCTCTCGATTGTGCCAACCTAGCCAAAGAATGGTCTCGTTGGAAACAAGCATTCGGAATCTATTTGCGTGCCAACAACAAGATAACTGAGAGTGAATCAAACAAAATCGCTATTTTCCTTTGGTTAATCGGGCCCCGCGGCGTCGAAATTTTCAACACGCTTTATCCCGACAGTGCAAGTGCTGATAATCTGTTTGGTATTGGTGCCAACGATGAAGAAGATGCTGCCTTTGACGATGCCGTTGAAAATGTAGTTGTGAATGAGCACCCGCTCACACTTGTACACGTGATCGCCTCGTTCGACGATTATTGTCTTCCACGAAAAAACATCGCAATGGAGGCATTCAAATTCAACACCATCGCGCAGAAAGAGAGACAAACATTCACCGAGTTTGAACCAGAACTACGCACACAAACACAATATTGTGAGTTCAAGTGCCAACAGTGTCAAACATCCTACTCCGATCGTATGCTGCGTGATCGGATAATTATTGGCGTACAGGATAAGAAGCTCCAGCTCAAGCTTCTCGATAGCCGAGATAACCTACTGGCAAACATCGTTGAGACCTGTAAAGTTTTCGAAGCTGCGTCAGAAAACAAGCTGATTCTGGATCACAAAGTGAGCCCGCTCGATGTGAAGTCAGTTGAGAAGCAATCGGATGACGGAGCAAAGGAGGTAGCTGCCGTCACTCGTAAACAATGCTTCAATTGCGGTAAGCCATTCAACCAAGCCCACCGTCGCAGCTGCCCAGCAGTTGGTGTGAAATGTTTTGCGTGTGGTGGTACAGGCCACTTCAGCAAGTGCTGCCGCCGTCGAGTGGATGGTCGTGCACCAAAGAAGGAAGACAACGAAGGATCCGGCAAAGATGGGACTACAAAAGAAATCAGTTTTTGCGGTAAATTGGAGTGACGTAGGTGAGTGTTTCATAACAAATCAGGTTGGCAATGCATGTGTGAGTGATTTTAATGATGGTATTGCTTTGTATAGAATAAACTCGACCGTCGAAGGAAGTAGAAGTTCAGAGGCGTGGCGAAAACTTTACCATGTGGGAAATGTGAAAGTATTATTCAAACTTGACACTGGCGCCGATGTGAATTGTATTCCGATTGATGTTGTGAAGAAGATTGGCATACAAATGCAAAGTGTGAATTATACTAATGTTTTGGATTACAGTTCGAATAAAATAAAAGTTCATGGAGTAGTAAATTTGATGTGTTCCGATATTGCAAAGGGCAAGGTTCATAGTGCTGAGTTTTTGGTTGTCGATTCTCATTTTGAACCACTTTTGGGCTTGAAATCTTGTGTTGATTTTGGACTTATCAGTCGATTGAGTGTGGTTAAGCAGTCTGCTCAGATCCCCAACAATAAAGCCGAGTTTATTGATGCGTACTGTGATGTTTTTGAGGGGCTGGGAAAGTTTCCTGGTAAGTGTACATACAATAGTACTGGAAGAAAATTCCGTTCCCACTCTGTGTTACAAAAAGCGGGTTCCGTTGGCGTTGCATGACAGAGTAAGAGCAGAGCTTAAACGAATGGAGGAACAGGGCATTATAGCGTGTGTTGACTACCCTACCGATTGGGTCAGCAATATGCAGGTGGTAGAAAAATCTAATGGTGCGTTGCGTATTTGCCTTGACCCGAAACCGTTGAACCAATGTATCAAGCGTGAACATTATCTGATTCCAACCCAACAAGACTTGTTCAGTCGACTTTCCGGCATGCGGTTTTCACGGTACTTGATTTGAACAGTGGTTACTGGCAGATGGAGCTAGACCGAGAAAGTTCAGACTTGACAACATTCATGACACCATTTGGACGCTATCGATGGACTCGTGTTTCGTTTGAACTAAACAATGCTCCTGAGATGTTCCAGCGCCGAATGGTTCAGATTTTTGGGGATATTACGGGTGTAGAAATTTATTTTGATGACATGGCAATTACTGGAGAGGATGAAGCGGAACATGACTACATTTTATCACTGGTTATGCAACGTGCTCGGGAAAATAATGTCAAATTCAACGTGAATAAGTTACAGTTCCGTACTAACCATGCCAGGTTTATGGGAAATATAATTCGCGATGGGGAGGTGCAGCCTTTAGAGAAGGATGTAAGAGCAATAACCGAAATGCAACGGCCGGAAAATGTTGCAGATGTCACAAGATTCCTTGGTCTATGCAAGTATTTGGCTAAATTTATCCCAAGTCTTTCTCAGCGTACAGCAAATCTCCGAAAGTTGACCTATAAGGATGCGCTGTGGGATTGGGGTGAGACACACGAAAACGAAATGAATGATCTTTTAAAGACAATTTCTTGTGCACCAAGTTTGGCAATTTTCTACCCAGAAAAAAACCTGCACCATACAGACTGATAGTTCCAAGGATGGTTTGGGGTGTGTCTTGCTTCAGGAACATGGTCCAGTTGCGTACGCTTCAAGAACATTAACCAAGAGCGAACAGCGATGGGCGCAGATAGAGAAAGAACTGCTAGCAGTAGTATTCGCGTGTCAAAGGTTTCATTATTTCATCTACGGTCGGAAATTTGTAGTTCAATCGGATCACAAGCCGCTCGAAACCCTCATTAAAAGGAGTATTGATGACGTAACACCTCGTCTTCAGCGTATGTTCTTGATATTACTGAAGTATTCCGGACTGTCTCTGATGTAAACCTCAGGAAAGAGCTTGCTGGTGGCTGATTGTCTTTCGAGTGCTGCTCTTCCGGACACTGGTGAAGTCCAGGAGGATTTGAAGAACGTGGTTCATGCCCTGGTTAAAAAGCATGTATGTCGCAGGATAACTTTGATCTAAATGTGGAAAAATTAAATCAAGATGAACGGTTTCTGCGCATTGTCAACTACGTTGAGAATAGATGGCCCCCATATCACAAGCTCGACGATTATGGTCTGTCGTTTCACAAGTACCGTGGGGAGCTCCATTATGAGAATGGGCTTCTCTTTAAGGATCATCGATTGGTCGTACCTACTGGACTGCAAACCACCATATGAAAATGGTTGCACGCACCACACTTGGGAGTTGAGAAAACACTATCTCGAGCAAGGACACCGTTTTTCTGGCCTGGAATGACTAACGATATCAAGGAATTGACCACCAACTGCACAGTTTGTGAGAAGTTTCGAAGGAACAATCAAAAGGAGCCACTTGAGCAGGATCTACCACCAGAATACACGTTTCATCGAGTTTCGACAGACATCTACGAATATTGTGGCCAGGACTGGTTAGTTCTTATTGATGCATACTCCGGATACATCTGCTCTGATCGATTGGAAGACAAAACAACACGCAGTGTTTGCAAGCTGTTCGATCGATTTTTCAATTGCTACGGTTACCCAACGGTGATTCGCAGCGATAATGTACCGTTCAACTCCAAGGAATGTGAAAGATACGCCAATACGAACAACATTACGGGCCAGTTTTCCAGTCCTAGATATCCGCAAAGCAATGGACTTGCGGAAAAAGGAGTGGCAATCGCCAAAAATATTTTAAAGCGATGTTATGAAACAGGAGAACGGGATCAGTTCCAGTATCGTCTGCTGGAGTACAACACGACACCGATTGCCAGTATGCAGTTATCTCCCAGCCAGCTGTTTTTCGGAAGACTTGTGAAGACTCGCTTGCCTATTGAGGAATCTCTATTAAGGTGAAATGCCCTTGAGGAAACTAATGTGCAGCAGAGAATACTACGTAAGCGCGCTATTCAGAAAGGTTACTACGATCGTCAGGCAAAGCAATTGCCTATTCTGCGACATTGTGATAGAGTTCTCTTCAGGAAGAACGCGCGAGAGTGGCACTACGGTTTGGTGGTTCGGGACGTTAATGGGCGTTCTTATGTGGTTCGAGATTCTTTCGGTAACCATTTCCGTCGGAATCGGAAGTTTATGACACGTACTATCAACAATGAGGCCGATCCAAGTGAAATTCTACTCGAAGATCATGCTGTGAAATATTTCATGAACCAAAGTCCACCCAGGGTTGTAAGTCCACCTGACAATGTTCGTCGTCATGCTTTGATGCCTCACAATGCAACGTCGGAGGCGTTAGCTGCCGAAATCAGTCCACCAATGGTCTCCAGTCCGCCTGTACCACGTGTAAACACACCTAGGGTTGCAAGTCCTGCGATAAATCCAAGTAGTATCAAACCTGAACCTACTGATCAAATGCTGGAACAAGAAGTTGATTATCACGGTGATGAAGACAATCGGTCTCAATTATTTGATTTGGAGCCCGACCATGTTCTGCTTGACCAGCAAGCTAGCAGCTCGCGTTCAAATCGTAGTGGACGTCCGATCAAACCACCAAATCGTTATGGACAATGGCTCTACTAATTGTTTAAGAAGAAAACGTGTAATAATAATTGTTTTCATGGACATCCCTACTTACTATGTGTTAAATGTTACTCATACAACCCCACCATGCATTGCCATAGGGACAACCATTGTTAAGCTAGGTAGGACTGCGTCACTCACCAGTGTTTCAGTTTAGCTGTACATACTCCGACCGTGCGGACGTGAATAAAAAATTACTTTTTAAATCTAAACTTAAAACAGAACCGAACTCCCGGCTAAGCGCACGCAGCAATGTAGCCACTTTTCCCTCGTTTCTTCAGCATCCTTTGGAGCTTCTTGTCGCTCGGGTCGTCGACCATCCGGAACCGGGCTTTCTTTCGATGCTCTAATTATTGTCTAATAGTGCCAAGATGTTGTAGAGGAACGAGCGTATACGGCGTCCACAAAGTGCAACACGATGTCCGTTTTCGACGCAGCGGGATGCCGTTCATTCAACGCGAACCCTTCTGAACGGAGTTGCTTCACTGTTTTGCCATCACGGTTAGAGCAAAGGTTAGAGTTCGACTGATAGAGCTGTCAAATTTAATCTGCTGACTTATGGGTTACTATGTTTGATGCTGCATGGGTAATTTCGTCAGTGCTGGTGAAGGTGAAATCAAAAATCGGCAATTTTTGGCAATCCCCACAACAGCCTAGAGTAACATCCACCTTGATGCACTACCAAGTGCTAAAAAATTTTCACTACCGATCACAATCCACTTATAATGTCGCGAATGTCATCAAATCACGGGCTACTTAATTAGCACCACCGGGAAAGGAACCGCACGTACAATTTCTAGACAATATCACTGAGGTGTACCCGTTGTGGTATCACTTTCGAAACGCGATGGCACTTGTCGAAAAACAATAATCACTTGGAATGTGATGGGCAATGGCGATGGTCATTAGAACACTTGCCAAGTCGCGAATTTATCGTTGTGTCACCGAAACATCAGAATACTTCCGACCGCGGAATTTCCTGCGATGCGCTTCGAAGAACCAAATGTTCGAGAAGCGAACATTGCCGGCCATCGAGGTACACGGGATGTGATATCGACAACAATTGATCGACCACGCGTCTTTTTCGATTTGTTTATTATATTGAACTGGGGTGATGTACAGTTACTCACAAAATTGATCTTACACACGAATAAGTTACACTTTTTCCCATTTTTCTGTTCATAAAATAAAGTTCAAAGGATCAAAACATATAGTTTCATGGTTATGTATTTCATCAATCATATTAGTAAACATTGCATCAAAATTTCAGGATTCTTCTCATTTGCTTATCAATAACAACAAAAAAGTCGCAATTCAAATTCACAAAATTGACCGTACAAATAACATTTTCTCTGATTAAAAGCGAATAACATCACAAAATGGATTAGAATTCCACATTTAGTACTTTGCGTGGCCTCCCTTAGCGTCGATAACGGCTTGCAAGCGATGGGGCATTGAATCCACTAGTTTCTTGGTACAAGAAGCTGGGATTTTTTCCCATGTTTCTTTTATTTTCTTTTTTAATTCATTTTTGTTTGATGTGTTGGTGTCCTACAATCGTCGCTTGATCTCATCCCATAGATTTTCAATGGGATTCATATTTGGTGACTGTGGTGGCGTCTTCAACTGCTTAGGAACATTGTATAACAGCCATTCCCGAACAACATGGGCGGTGTGTTTCGGATCATTGTCCTGTTGGAACCAATATCCGGACGACAATCCTAATTTTTGTGCACTTTGATTTAGGTTACGTTTGAGAATATCCATGTACAACATTTTGTCCATAATCCGATCGATAAACTCCAAATTTTCAGTGCCCAAAGCAGCCATGCAACCCCACAACAGAACACTGCCACCACCATGTTTCACTGTCGGTTTTAAATTTTTAAATTTGAACTCTGTATTCGGCTCTCGCCAAACAATTTGCCGACCGTCAGATCCAAAACAATTAATCTTCGTCTCATCAGTGAAAATAACTTGGTTCCAAAACTCCGGCGGTTTATTTACGTAAGCTTTGGCGAACTCAAGTCTTTTCTTCTGGTTCACCGCTGAGATGAATGGCTTCTTACGGGCAACACGACCGTGTAGGTTGGATTTCCGGAGAACACGGCGAACAGTTTCAGTTGAAACTGATCGGTTGATGTCTTTCGACACTTCCGCCGTCAATTTCGGTACACTTACTTTCGGGTTGTTACGTACTTTGCGGACTATGAGTCGTTCATCACTCTCTGATAGGATCCGCTTTCTTCCCCGTCCAGGTTTATCCTTTAAGGTTCCCTCGTATTTCCAGTTGTCGATGATATGCTGTACGGTGGAATGGGATCGTCCGACGATTTCTCCTATTGCACGTAAGGATTTGCCTTTACAGCGCAACGAGATAATCAATTTCCTTATTGAAAGGTCAGTTTGCTTTCTTTTTCCTTCCATTTCACGGTTTTCTCAAACTATTTTAATGTAACAACGCGTAAACCGAAGTAAGAACGAACTGTTGTTATTGTTTACTTTAGCACTGACAGCTAACACGCATAATGGGTTCACAGTAAATCGTGCCAAAATTGGTGTACGATCAATTTTGTGACATTAAATTAAGCACATTTTTCGCTGCACCACTATAAAATGTAATATCACCTGCGTGTACGATCAATTTTGTGACTAACTGTATTTACAAATGTACAACTAGGGTTTTGGATTTTATTATTCGTCCATGGTCGTTGATAGGCGGTCGATGGGCCGACGATAGTTGCGGATGCATGCTCTCTCATTTTGCTGTGGGGTATTGTGTGGAACGAAACCGGTTGTTTGTGGGCTCCGTCTAAACAGCGATTGTGGAAGTATCTTCGACAAGACAAAGAGCCAAACAAACAGAGATTGTTGCCAACACGAACTAAAACACGAACTAAACATCAACTTACTTGATAATGTATTGAACTGAATGTTTCTCGGCTCCGTTGAATTTCTCTGAGACATTTGAGCCTAACAAAATGGTGAAGGATAAAAAACATCCGTACTTTTCATACGAGAAATCGACAAGGAATTTTGCAGCTGAAGCACAGTTTACGCAAAAACAAAGTCCATACATAATATTATACGGAATCTATTTGAATTTATGATCTAACATTGTAAATCAACGGCTGAATATTGGATCTATCTTAGGGAAAGAAAATGGGCGGAATTTGTACTCCTTATGACTGAAGTTTTGCGTACTATAGAATAGCTTCGAAGCATTCCTACTGCTAACTACTTCCGGATGCGCACGGCTATCCAACAGAACAGGGAAATCGGTCCTCAATGTGCCACTCAGTTGGACGCAATCTAGTATCATCCGGCTCACTCGAGGCAATCGAACAACATCGTCCTGCATTCCACGGCAGTTGATAGTACAGGCCACAAGTTTGAGATTCTGAAATACGTAACGTTCGTTATTTATCTCGTTCTTCATGAAACTCAACCATGATACCAACCTTGAGCGAGTGCCACTCGGCAAGTGACTGTAGGAAAGTGATTGTAACACCCAATCGATGCAACTCTAGGTATTCTACGCTCTCTACTGAGCAACGGTAGCTGAGGTCATCAAGAGTTGCAATATCCCCGTACCTTTCCCTTGTCAGTGTCAGACTTTTAATATGTTTACGTTCTATCAGGAATGGACAAATGATCTTTTCGAAAGAACTATCAGGGATGGAATCTTTCCAATCCACATAAAGTTCAGACAAGTTTTGAGTTTCGCCCAGTTGCAGATTATTCAGCACATTCACATCCAGTGAAAGAGTTTTGAGCTTGGGTGCGCCTAGAGAAATTATGTTGAGGGAACCAGGTTCATGGTATGCCATCATTTGTTCGTAATTAGCATAACAGGTAACTTCTCTTAATTTGAGAAACACCAATTGATCAGCTTGCATTCGATCGTCAGCTTGAAGATTTATTCCAAACAGGTCAAGTGTCGTCAAGTTCTCATAGTTGCTGATGATTTTCTTCAGATTTAGTGTTCCTTTTTCGACGTTATCTGATCTGATAACCAAAACTTGCATTAACTTCGAATTTGGCATTGCATCAACTTCTCGTAAATAATTCATGCCACCACCAAAGGTCAATGAAAGATACCGCAACTGGTACATTTTGGAGAGACAGCTAACATCACAATTGTGATGTATTATACTGAGAATGAGGGTTTCCATGCTGTCAAAGTTGCCGACGAAAATGTCGTCAAAATGCTTCGTGTAAAACGTGCAACTGATGTATTTTATTCGCTCACAGTGAGGAATCTTCAAAACGGAAGAAGCGTCCAAGCTGTCATTGATGTAAACGTATTCCAATTCGGGGGCAACAATCGTCACGGTCTGCTGTCCACAACCGTACATGCATTCCGCCCAATACAGTTGTTTCAGATTCGGCAATTTTAGAACGTAATCTTCGGGTTCGCAAACGAAGAATTCTTCGAATCTATCGTCCAACGAAACATGCAGGAACTCGAGTCGCTCCATCCAACTTCGATAGTTCTGATAGAACCGATCGAGGTAATCTTGTAGCACCCCAGTCAGATACAGCCTCCGAGCATTCGGAAACTTTCCGATACATTCCGATACAGCCGCCTGAAGCCGTTGCCATTGGTTTATCCGAACGATGGCAATTGATTGATAGTTTCGATTGCTCTTACGAACCACTTCTAAATCGTCTACCAATTTCTCGTAGATTCGCAGCTTGCCATTCAAGACGGGTTCCTTTGAAAATCCAGCATCTCTGTGGAACTGACACGTTTATGGTTGTTTTTTGGAATGTTTTTTATTTGAATAAGCAGGGATCAGAACTTCTATCAGAATATGCTCCTTACCCGAGAAATACACGTTTTGTGTTCTAGTAACCTTGATAATTCTCATGTTTGGAGGAAATTTGAGTTTCTTAAGCCACCATACAATCATTGACTTCAAACACCCCAAAATGCCAAATTGGGTTCCATTTGCTTGATTAGTTGTGTCTCATTTGTATGAGAGCCCCCCTTCCTAAGAGAAAGGCGATCTCAAAGAATCAAAAGAACCTTTCCTAGCCCTAAAAACCCTTGCATACAAAATTTCTCGCAGATCGTTTCAGAACTTTCCCCCAAAAACCTCCATATGCCAAATGTGGTTTCATTTGCTTTGTTAGTTCTCGAGTTATGCAAAAATTTGTATTTAATTTGTATGGGAGCTCCCCGCTTCAAAAGGAGGTGTGGTCTTGAACTGCCATGAGACAATTTTTTTGCCTCCAAAAATCTCAACATGCCAAATTTGGTTTTATTTGTTTCATTGGCTATCGAGTTATGCTAAAAATTGTGTTTCAATTGTATGGAAGCCTACCCTTTCAGGAGGCAGGGGAGCTCAAACAGCCATTAACATATTTTTCTCCTTCAAAAACCTCCACCTGCCAAACTTGGTTTCATATCCTTGATTAGTTCTCGAGTTATTCAGAAATTTGTGTTTCATTGGTATGGAAGCCCCCTTTTCAGAAAGAGGTCACGTTAAGGTCAAGTCACCTTAGAAGCATTTATTGTCTTCAAAAACCTCCACATGCCATATTTGGTTCCATTTTGCTTGATTTGTTCTCGAGTTATGCAGAACATCGTGTTTCATTTGTAAGGAGACCGCTCTTTCAGAAGGTGGAGGGGTCTCAAACCACAATAGAATAATTGTTTGCCTTCAAAAACATCCACATGCCAAATTTGGTTCCAGTAACATGATTAGTTCTCGAGTTATTCAGAAATTTGTGTTGTATTTATATATGAGCCTTCCTTTCAGAAAGGGAAGGATCTCGAGTAACCTCAGAAACATTTTTTGCCTCCAAAAACCCCCAGCTGCCAAATGTGGTTTCATTTACTTGATTAGTTCTCTGAGTTATGCAGAAAGTTGTGTTGCATTTGAATGGCAACCTCCCCTTCCTTTCCAGAGGGCGGAGGGGTATCAAACTACCTCAAACTTTCTCTCCTTCAAAATCCCCACATGCCAGATTTGGTTCCATAGGCTTGATTAGTTCTTGAGTTATGCAGAAATTTGTGTTTAATTTGTAAGAGAGTCCTTTTTTAGAAGTAGGAGGGGTCTCAAACCACCATAAAAACATTTCGTACTTCTAGAAAACCCCACATATAAAATTTGGTTCCTCTTGCTTGATTTGTATAAGAGCCTCCCTTTCCAGAGAGAGTAGGAGGTGTCAAACCACCACAAAAACATTTATTGCTTCTAAAAATTCTCACCAGCTAAATTTTGTTTCCTTTGCTTTATTAGTTCTCGAGTTATGCAGAAATATGTGTTTCATTTGTATGGGAGTCCCCCCTTTCAGAGAAGGAGGGATCTCTAACTTTCTTAAGATCCTTCTCCGGTCCCAAGAAACTGCCCTATACAAAATTTCACACCGATCGGTTTAGTAGTGTCCGAGTCTATAAGGTTCAGACAGACAGACAGACAGACAGACAGACAGACAGACGACAGATATACAGAAATTCATTTTTATTTATACAAATGTTGAAAGTTGTATATACTTTCCGTTATATCCACTTACGATTTTACGGAAGTTCTATTAACATGTAGAAAGTTCAGCACAATATTCGTTAGTGTCTCATATAAATACAGATAATTCTGTGGACTTATCAAAAGGATATGAGAGAACTTTTCATAAATTTTGTTAGCGTCCAGAGCTTGAGCAGTTAACTTGATAACTGGTCTTGGTATTTAAGACCCCAGATCAAGAGGTAAAATACCTGAGAAAATTGTTCCCACAAGGTCATGCATATACCAAATTGAGGTAAGACAATACGAAAACAATACCTCTCAGGTATTCCTAGGTACTCGTGAGATATTTTGCTTGCAATTCTCAGGTATTTTGCCTCTGCATCTGAGCTCTTTAATAAGTTAACATATGTTCATATTTGTTCTCTCCTGCTCGGGCTCTTATGCGGTGCTCTTAGCCAGTTATCAAAATCATAATTAGGTATTCATATGTTATTTTTTTCTGCTCGAGATGTCAAAATAACAGTATGTTGCTAAAGGTACCAAGAACTTCTGTTAGCTTGTTGAAAATCATGGGAACTCCCGAGACAATTTATGGAATTCCCTGAAGAATCAGAAAGGAGTGTTCTGGAGGGATTTCCAGAAGATCTGCATTTTTTTCCTTCAAAAACAAACTTCTCCGGAGATCAGGTAGGGGCTTGACTTAAGTATAGGGAGCACTTCTTAGTAGTTCAAGCTAGAATGTCTCAGAAATTCAAAATCAAACATTCGTGAAGTTCCAGGTCATACTTTACAGAAGTTCTGGAATAAACTTCCTCGAAGTTAAGGATGACATTAGCCCTAGTTAATTTAGTTCAGAAGACATCTCCTCAAAGTTTTGAATAGATTTTCCTCGATAGTCCGCTCCGATCAGAAGTTTCGAAAGAAATTTCTCTTCTCAGACTTCTCAGAAAGTCTGGAAGAAACGATTCCGAACTTTAGGAGTGAATTTCCAAAAAAACTCAGGAGTGACTGCTCAGAAGTTTCAGACGAAACTTGCTAAAAAGTTCAGTACGGATCTTTCTAGAAGTTCATCTGGGATTTTCGCAGATCAGGAGACAACTGCCCTGAAATTCAAGAGATAATCATTGAAAACTTGTAGAAGCAGCTTTTACAAACTTCATTCATATGACCGTTATAACCTCCATTGCCCACGATGCCATATTATAATATAGTAAAGACCTCCTCAACCGTTCGCATGAGCTAAGACACAAACTCATAAAAATACAATTCGTCGGTTTCCATCTCACCTCGTTTGAGAGATTTGATTCCTCATTCAGGCGATCGATTCAATGATCTCCTATGGCATGTCAGCTCGTCGATAAGAATTTTTTTCTGAAGTTTAGCATAGATGCTAATAAATCATTTTGTGTTTTTTCCTTTATAATCGAGATTTTGAGGCCTGGGCTGGTTCATCAACCGTCCCATAATCACTCAAATATCTTTTGGGTATTTTCGTAACTTGTCCAGGGGTGAGATCCAAACTCGTGACTTTGGCGTGAGAGATATGGATGTTTACCACTACGCCGGGGTCGCCCCCTTTGAAAAATATATATTCAGAAGTTCTGAGAAGTGAAGGAAAGAAGTTTTTAGAAGTTCAGAAAAATATCGAAGAAGTTTTCGAGAATTTTTCCAAAGTTTGGAAAGTCCTCCAAAAATTCAAAACAATAATCCTCAATTGAGAAAAACTTCCCACTTAGGGTACCAGAAGCTCCGGAAAATGTTCGGAAATTTTACCAGAAGGTCAGAAAATTTCGAGATAAAATCAATGACAAGAGGTCGATTAAACTTGGTGCATTTTCTTTCATCGTGCATTAAAAATTTTTGCACACTCCTCATTTTGAAGATTTGTGCGTGTAACATCATGCCTTTATTTTTATTTTGAGATTAGCGCTTCAGATATCAAAATGTCGTCGAAGGAATAGAAGCAACGCATCAAAATTTTGCAAGTGAATGGCGAAAATCCAAACTGCTCTCACGTCAAGTTGGTGAAATTGTTGAAAGTGGCTAAATCAACTGTTACCAACATATTCAAAGTGTTCGGTGAACGTTTGTCAACAGCCAAGAAAGCTGGATCGGGGGAAATCGAAAGCCGGAAGCCACAGCGACGACAAAAGAGTTGCCCGCTGTTACGAGCGGAACACAGTGGACCTCTCCGTCCGAGATGTTACAAAGAAGCTGGGAGTGGCGCCTTCAACCGTGGATAGAGCTAAATAACGAGCTGAACTGCCGACTTACGAGAACGTGGTGACTTCAAATCGCGACGATAAACAAAACACGTCGGTCAAAAGCACGATTGCAAAAGTTGTGCACGATGATGCTGACGAAGTTTGATTGCGTGGTAGTGGACGATAAAACTTACGTCAAGACAGACTTTAAACAGCTTCCTGGACAGGAATTTTATACGGCAACCGGACGGGGAAAGGTGGCAGATATTTTCAAGTACATTGAACTTTTAAAGTTCGCGAAAAAATATCTGAGTGAGGCGAGCCATCTGTACCTGTGGTTTGAAGAGCAACGTTTAATTGCGATCGGAACCGTCAACCAGGAAATTTATCTGAGCGAGTGCCTACAAAAACGTTCTACTGCCTTTCCTGAAGCGACACAATTACTCCGTTCTATTTGGCTGGATTGGCATCTTAGTCATTAAGGAAAAAGGCCATGGAGTGGTATGCACCAACTACGTTCAACCGGTGCCCAGGACAAGACCCCTCTCAACACGCCATGACTCCCAATCCAGAGCAATATGGGCCATCGCCAAGCGGAACCTTAAGAAGACTCAAAAAGCTGTTGTGAGCGAGAAACAGTTCAAGGCAAATTGGCGTTCTGCGGCTAATAAAATGAACAAGGAGACTGTACAAAATCTTGTGGCAGGTATTAAACGAAAGACCGGGCAATTCGCATTCGGTAAAAAGGATGCTTAGCTGAATATTTCTCCTGTATATCTGTATTAACTGAACTTGAAAAAAGACAACTAATTTGACTTATTAATAAAAACATTTATCGACTCACACACATTACTGTTTGACCAAATTTTGATCGGAACACCCTCCAGTTGAAAATTCATTCTCAATTTTCCATTCATTTTTGCCGAAATGTCGCGATGCCCAAGAAGCCCAAGTGTCAGTAAGTAGCTTCTGATATGCCACTTGATTCCCTTTCACCCCCTTGTCGATGAAGATCAAAGGGGTTTTGCCGGAATGAGTTATTTCAGCCCAAACCATGACAAAAGTAAGATGATGTCTATTTGAAATACTTCCGCGATTTTTAGAAGCAACAGGAAGTAACTGCCGATCATTTTGGTCGTTGTGATGCTGCTCGATTGTGAAAACTTTTTCATCGGCAAACAGCACTGACTGATAGAAGCCCTTACATAAGCAGTTCAGGAGAACCTTAGCTTTTTCTCAACCGGTTTGCTTTCATGGTGTCATTCATGTAGTGATTTTTGCGCAATTTATAAGACTGAAATTTCAAATCGTCGTGAACTATGGCTCCAACGGAAGATTTTGAAATTTTCAGTGATTTCGTAGAACTTTAGGATGGAATTCGCAGGGCTGGTAGCGGATTTATGGATACATAATAGTGACTTTAGTTACTAAAATAATAAAAAATAGTGACCAAATAGTGGCCAGATTATGACCACATAGTGACTAAAAAGTGATTCCTAAATTTTAGTATTTTTTAATCTTTTATTCATTTGATGTACAGGTACAGTAAAAAATGAGCTAAGTGATCACCTTCGTTTGCAAAAATGAATAATGCTGAGACGCAGTATCACTTGTTGGAGTTTTTTTTGTCAAGAAGCCTGTAATCAAGCGACGTTTTTCTCCACGGCCTCCTGCATTTGGTCCGCACCTCGTTTTTGCGAAGACGGGTCGGTTGAAACACCTTCCAGTATGGCCTGTGCTAGAATTACATCTGACATATCTTGCTTCTCAATTCCTTCTTTGAGCCGTAGCCACGTGAAGCTGTTTTCACAACCTTTATCGCCTGGGGGTATTTAGGTTCACGTACAGCGGTTTTCTAAGTAAAGAACTGATCCCAATACTCTTCAATTCTGTACTCTGTACTCAAGGTCAGCACCTCGCATTTCAACAAGTTCCATGCGTCAATAAGAAAACTATAGTTGACCTGACTCGGAAGTACTTGGAGCTTTCACTGGATGCAACGGCTTGTGGGTTGAGGCATTGGCAATATTTTATAAACGAGTTCTGCAAACCAGACTTTTGGCATAGGACCAAGTCTTTGTTTTCTTAACTGGGTACAATTTATAAGAAATTCTCATTCTAACTGTCACGTCAGTCCGTCAGTCAAGTCTCAAAAGATTTTCGAAATGTTTACACCAATCGATCGGAAGTATTTCTAGCATCTATTTCAATAGAGAACATTGTTGATTTCGGACCACATACTATTGAAAAATTTATTAATGTTAAGCCTTGCCTTAAATAGAATATAAACTAAATCAGCCCTAAGGGGTCATATATGACCCAAAAGAATAATGGCTGTATGAAATCACACGGACTGAATAAAATTACACTGCTTTCGGCAAATTTGCTTTCCATTATTTTTTCTATCTGGAAAATATAAAAAAATATGAGCTTAAGACATAATTGACGACCTGACATCCTGAATATGTATAAGTTCAGGAAGAAAAAAAAAATGCCTTATAAATAGGGCAAAGCGTTATCTTAGAATATTGTACATACGCAAACGTATCATTAAATACACGTTGATAAAGGTTAAATATTTTCAGAGAGGTTCTAAGTCATCAAAATGTGCTTAGGTTTAAAACTTTGGATCTAAAATTTTAACAGTAGCTTTTGGGCTATGTAAGGTTACGATATGTAATCAAACATATTGAATGAACCTTTTGAAAGGTCAACAATCATTATTTGATAACTTTATGATGTTCTGAGAGTCATCAAACTGTCCTTGAGCTCAGAACATAAGATCTACGAAGTAACTATAGCTTCATGGGCCTTATAGAGTTACGCTACGTAGTCAAATGTATTCAGTGAATATTTTTGAACGTAAAAATAACATCATGAGATAAGCAGCAATGATCTGAGGTCATCCAAACTGTTCTTGAATTCAGAACATATGATCTACAGTTGTAACAGAAGGTGTTTAATGTGTGCAAAGGGACAATGTGTATTTAACATTATTGATTGAATAGTGTGGAAGGCCAACATACATTATGCGACAATCTTCTAGGGATATTCTAGGTACTTCAAACTGTC